>CM053032.1:199392888-199985388 GCA_028564925.1 Lithobates sylvaticus
AAAAGGGGCTAAGGAGGTGTTAGGTGCGGTAGTGGGGCTGGAGTTATCGGTTATCGGTATCAGTTATCTGGGAGTGGCTGGGTATACGGCCTTCCCGTGGGGTTTCTCTCTTGGTACATGACAATGGTTCGCCATTGCCTCGGTATCAATTCGTGTCCGTTTTTAAGAAGAGTTTGGCGGCAGGGGGTTTCTCACTTTGTGACTATTTTTCTCATTCATTTAGAATTGGGGCGTCTACAGAGGCGGCGAGGTAGGGGGTCAGTGACCAGATTCTTCAACGGATTGGTCGCTGGGAATCTCAACGGTTCCGTCTCTACCTTCGCCCTCATTTACTGTGAGGTGTTGTGTGAATGGTCTGGGGGGTATGGTAGTGCCCGGGTAGTCGGGTCCTGTTTGATGTTGTTTGTGATGTCTTTATGTGGGGTTTCTGGTTTGGGGAAAAAATGGTGTCATGTATGGGGTGGTGTGAAGTGTGTGGTTGTATGTCTCCCTCTATGTTTCCCTCTGTGTTTTCTGTCTTTCAGGCCCGGTGTGCCTGATGTGGATCCTGGGGCACTCGTATGTCCATTGGGGGAAAAAAGGGCCCTGGTCAGAAGGGAGGGCAGGCAGCTGGGTTTCCCACGGGAGGAGGCTTCAGTACATTGGATTGGGATTCCGGGCATGTTATGGGCCCGCATCCTTCCTGAGGTTCAGCATTATGCTTGGCTGGATAGGCCTCCGGACATGCTGTTGTTGCATGTAGGGGCTAATGACCTGAGTATCAGGGCATCGAGGGATCTGATTAGGGATGTAAAGTGGGAGTTTCTGCGGTTAAGGTTGGCATTTCCAGAGACGGTGGTGGTATGGTCAGACATAGTTGGCAGGACAACTTGGGGGGGGGGCCAGGTCGGTTCAACAAGACCAGGATAAAAGTCAACAAGGTAGTGGCTAAGTTTGTGGTTCACAATGGGGGACTGGTGGTCTGTCATTGCGAGTTGGAGCAGGACATCAGCCTATATTTAAGGGCCGATGGTGTACATTTTCAGCCGTGGGGATTGACATGTGGTTCCTGGGGCTCCAGGATGGGCTGCAGCAGGCCTGTCGGCTGTGGCGGGCCTCCCGCGCGTGAGGTGGTCACTGGTGGGAGTCTGTGGCATGGGTCTCTGGTTCGGGAAGGTTGGAATGGTGAAAGGTAAACAGGATATGGTGTGGGGATGGGTTGGACCTATCTCGATATGGGTACCCTCCCTAGATGGAAATAATGGGCTACCGGTCATCGGGCTGCAGTGGCAAGAAGGTGCCAATAGTTCGTCCCTGTGCTAGTGGGATCACGGCTAGGAGCAGGATGCTGAGATGGTGGTGGTACAGCCGATGCGGTAGATATACCTTCCTTCTCAAACCTTAGACAGAACCGTAGATTAAAAAGTTGGGTTTATATAGGTGGTATATATATATATATATATTTAAATGGAGTTTATTTTTTATAAATTTGGTATTTGTTAATAAAGGGGCCGGACGGCCATTTAATCCAGAAGGTGTGGTGTGATTTATTTTAATAAGTAAAGTAAGGCAAGTAGTTGGAGGTATTATGGTGTAGGTGCAGCACACGGGACATCAGCTATAAACCAGTCATGTACTTTGGATGTAGAGGAGAGACGACTACAGATAAACAGATACAACTTATGTAGGAGGATGTGTTTCATCTCTGTGTATCACCTGAGGTAAGTAACTTCACTAGGTATATGTAAAAATGACAACTGCAAAGAAAATATGCTCTCATTTAAATGCTAGAATTAAAATCTGTAGTTTTAAACCTGAACTCCAGTCAGGTGTTAAAACACATTTGGTTCCAGCTGTGTATTAATGTATTCATTCATTCAAATGAAAGTCTGACTAAAATGTATTTTTCTAGGTTTGGTAAAAGTTGTCATGAGTTAAAACCTCTATATCTGCCTTGATGAAACCTGAAACAAGAGGATCCTGAAACTTGATATGCATCTTAAAGTTGAGAAAAGTGGAAGAGGACACATATAAAAACTGACTTGCTTTCTTTTCGTAGGTTCTATGCATGCAAAGAAGCCTTCTTTCTGTGACATTATTTTATGTAAGTTGCTTTGTCCCACTTTATTTTCCCACAGATATCTTTGTAGCTTTATACACTTTTGGAATAGTATCCCCATATTCCTACAAATGTTGCTCTTTATCACCACAAACAAGATACATACCCCTTGAAATTTTCCACATTTTGTCATGTTACAACCAAAAACGTAAATGTATTTTATTGGGATTTTATGTGGCAGACCAACACAAAGTGGCACATAATTGTGAAGTGGAAGGAAATTGCTAAATGGTTTTCAAAATTTTACAAATAAATATGTGAAAAGTGTAGCGTGCATTTGTATTGAGCCCCCCTGAGTAAATACTTTGGAGAACCACCTTTCGCTGCAATTACAGCTGCAAGTCTTTTTAGTTATGTCTCTACCAGCTTTGCACATCTAGAGAATTAAATGTTTGCCCATTCTTCTTTGCAAAATAGCTCAAGCTCTGTCAGATTGGATGAAGAGAGTCTGTGAACAGCAATTTTCAAGTCTTGCCACAGATTCTCAATTGGATTTAGGTCTGGACATTGACTGGGCCATTCTAACACAGGAATATGCTTTGACCTAAACCATTCCAGTGTAGCTCTGGCTGTATGTTAGGGTCTGTGTTCTGCTGAAAGGTGAACCTCTGCCACAGTCTCAAGTCTTTTGAAGACTCTAATGCCCCGTACGATTTTCCTTGGAAAAAACTTGGATGTGGGGAATTCCGCTCAAGCTTGGCTTGCATACACACAGTCACACAAAAGTTCTCTAAACTTTCGACCGTCAAGAACGCGGTGACGTACAACACTACGACGAGCCGGGAAAAAGTTTAATGCTTCCGAGCATGCGTCAAATTGTTTTCAAGCATGCGTAGGAATTTTGTGCGTCGGAATTTGTACAGACGATCGGAATTTCCGATCGGAACTTTTTCCGACTGAAAAATTGAGAACATGCTCTCAATCTTTTGCTGGCCGAAATTCCACCAGCAAAAGTCCGATGGAGCATACACACGATCGCATTTTCCGACCAAAAACTCTCATCAGACTTTTGCTGACGGAATTTCTGATCGTGTGTGGGGCATTACAGGTTTTCTTCTAAGATTGCCCTGTATTTGGCTCCATCCGTCTTCCCATCCAACTCTGACCAACTTCCCTGTCCCTGCTGAAGAAAAGCATCCCCACAACACGATGCTGCCACCACCATCTTTCACGGTGGGGATGGTGTGCTCAGGGTGATGTGCAGTGTTAGTTTTCCGCCACACACAGTGTTTTCTTTTAGGCTAAAAATATCAATTTTGGTCTCACATGACCAGAGCACCTTATTCCACATGTCCCCCACATGGCTTCTTGAAAACTGCAAATGGGTCTTCTTATGACTTTATTTCAACAAGGGCTTTCTTCTTACCACTCTTTCATAAAGGCCAGATTTGTGGAGTGCACAACTAATAATTGTCCTGTGGACAGATTCTTCCACCTGAGCTGTGGATCTCTGCAGCTCCTCCAGAGTTACCATGGGCCTATTGACTCATTCTCTAAATTAATGCTCTCCTTGCCCGCCTGTCAGTTTAGGTGGACAGCCATGTCTTGGTAAGTTTGCAGTTGTGCCATACTCTTTCTATTTTCAGATGATGGATTGAACAGTGCTCTGTGATGTGTTAAAAGCGTGGGATATTTTTTTATAACCTAAAAAAAAAATAGGGTAGTATTGAGGGCATTAGTGGTAGGTTGACTAAAGCACATAAACCCAAATTAAGTATAGTAACATTTGCAATCTCGGAACACTCAATAAGAGGACAGTATGCGACCGGTCTAAACTATGTGGCATGTTCACCAATGCCAGGAACCAGTCGAACAAGATGGGAGAGCTGGAGGTACTGTTGTACGGGGAGGATTTGCTGGGACCAATGCTATTTAATTTGTTCATAAACGACCTGGAGGATGGGGTAAACAGTTCAATCTCTGTATTTGCGGACTATACTAAGCTAAGCAGGGCAATAACTTCTACGCAGGATGTGGAAACCTTGCAAGAAGATCTGAACAAATTAATGGGGTGGGCAACTACATGGCAAATGAGGTTTAATGTGGAAAAATGTAAAATAATGCATTTCGGTGGGAAAAATATGAATGCAATCTACTCACTGGGGGGAGAACCTCTGGGGGAATCAAGGATGGAAAAGGACCTGGGGATCCTAGTAGATGATAGGCTCAGCAATGGCATGCAATGCCAAGCTGCTGTTAACAAAGCAAACAAAATAGTGGCATGCATTAAAAAGGGGATTAACTCAAGAGATAAAGAGATAATTCTCCCACTCTACAAGATTCTGGTCCGGCCTCACCTGGAGTATGCTGTCCAGTTCTGGGCACCAGTCCTCAGGAATGATGTACTGGAAATGGAGCGAGTACAGAGAAGGGCAACAAAGCTAATAAAGGGACTGGAGGATATTAGTTATGAAGAAAGGTTACGAGCACTGAACTTATTCTCTCTGGAGAAGAGACGCTTGAGAGGGGATATGATTTCAATTTACAAATATCATACTGGTGATCCCACAATAGGGATAAAACTTTTCAGTGAAAGGGAGTTTAATAAGACACGTGGCCACTGATTAAAATTAGAAGAAAAGAGGTTTAACCTTAAACTGTGTAGAGGGTTCTTTAACCGCTTCCCGACCGGCCACTGCATATATACGTCAGCAGAATGGCACGGGCAGGCAGAATCACGTACCTGTACGTGATCGTGCATGTGCCTGCCCGTGGGTCGCGCGCGCGCCGCTAGCGGCGCGCTCGCGACCCGGTCGGGAGCTCCGTGACCCCGGCCGCGGGACCAGCGGACCCGATCGCCGCTGGTGTCCCGCGATCGGGCTACGGAGCGGAAGAACGGGGAGAGGTCTATGTAAACAAACCTCTCCCCGCGCTTCCTACACTGACTGTCAGTGATCGGCGGTTCCCTGTCATCGGGAACGCCGATGAATGACGTCAGACGTACAGCCACGCCCCCCTACAGTAAACACAACACATCACGTCACACTGACTCCTCCCCGCCCCCTTGTGGTTAACCCCCTAACTACAACTGTCATTTACATAGGAATCAGTGCTATTTAAATAGCACTGATTTCTGTATAAATGACAAATGTCCCAAAAATGTGTCAAAAATGTCCGATGTGTCCGCCAAAATGTCGCAGTCACAATAAAAATCGCTGATCGCCGCCATTACTAATAAAAAAAAAAAATATTAATAAAAATGCTATAAAACTATCCCCTATTTTGTAAACGCTATAACTTTTGCGCAAACTAATCAATAATCGCTAATTGCGATTTTTTTTACCAAAAATATGTCGAAGAATACGTATCGGCCTAAACTGAGGAAAAAAAATGTTTTTTTATATATTTTTTGGGGATATTTATTATAGCAAAAAGTAAAAAATATTGCATTTTTTTCAAAATTGTCGCTCTATTTTTGTTTATAGCGCAAAAAATAAAAACCGCAGGGGCGATCAAATACCACCAAAAGAAAGCTCTATTTGTGGGAAAAAAAGGACGCCAATTTTGTTTTGGAGCCACGTCGCATGACCGCGCAATTGTTAAAGCGACGCAGTGCCGAATTGCAAAAAGGGGCCTGGTCCTTTGGCTGCCAATTGGTCCGGGGCTGAAGTGGTTAATGTGAGAGCGGCAAGGATGTGGAATTCCCTTCCACAGGCAGTGGTTTCAGCGGGGAGCATCGATAGTTTAAAAAAGACTATTAGATAAGCACCTGAACGACCACAACATACAGGGATATACAATGTAATACTGACATATAATCATGCACATAGTTTGGACTTGTGTCTTTTTTCAACCTCACCTACTATTTAACTATGTAACTAAAAAATTACTGTATCATCCCAGAGTGGTACTGTGGATACTCCATAGAATAAACGGTGCCACGTCCCATTCAGCTTAAAGAGGATTTAGAGTATATGGGCTTGGACTTTTTAGGCACGACAAAAGCTAATATGTACAAAAATATATTTTAATTATATAGACATAACAAATAAGTGTATATTAAAATACACATTAATGGATCAGGAAGTGGTTAAAATTGCAACTGTCTATAACCATAATGCAACTACATGGAAAAAAGAAAATTATTTCATAGTAACAGTAAATCCCAGACTGCGGTTATATTGCAGTGAAGCGATGTAAACTTAATCTTGCTCTACATGTTACACGCCATGCGCTTCTTTAGGAGCATTGATGTCACTAAAAATTGTGGAGAAGAGAGAATATAAGAACAAATGCAGTTTATACATGTATTAGATACAATATAAAACAAAATAGGGCATTCCATTTCACACATCTCACGAATGGCCAGGACATGGCGAAGTAGGCAAACCAGAAAAACTATGGGGGGTGTACACAACATCATATTATTAATATAGCAAAGTATAGGGGAAAGGAAAAAAAGCACAAATTGCCTATAAAGAAATACCCCCTATATATATAACCGGGTCATGTCAAATGAAATAGCTATAGAAGGGACATATATGCATGAAGATATCATGAGTGTTCAGTCAATAAAGTAAACAATTCACTTACTATGTAGTAGATACAGTAATATAAACTTGCAGCTAAAAACAAACAAAATGCAAGGCAGCTGCTGAGGAGTCGAATAATCCCGTCAAGAAGTGTAGTTAGGTATACAAAATCTATAACAGATAATAGCATACACAAATCAGGGGATAATAATAATATGGTAATTATAAGGTGACACTAATGGAACATAGCCAAAACAAATATGTAGCACCTCAACAGGTAAAACTCCCTGGTTTCAAAGAAAGACAGCAGCTACAGATGGAGGGATGGATATTGTTTGATAGAATCAAAGGTAAAATAAGATATATAATGACAAGGAACACTACCAAAGTATTTGCTTTGTTATGCCGTGTACCCACGACCGGACTTTCCGGCAGACTAGGTCCAACGGTCTTCCAGACGGACTTTCGGCAGACTTCCGACGGACTTTGCGAACGAACGGACTTGGCCACACACAATCACACCAAAGTCCGACGGATTTGACCGTGATGACGTACGACCGGACTAGAATAAGGAAGTTCAAAGCCAGTAGCCAATAGCTGCCCTAGCGTCGATTTTCGCCTTACTCGGACTAGCATACAGATGAACGGATTTTTCGACCGGACTCGATTCCGTCAGAAAGATTTGAAACATGTTCTAAATCTAAAGTTACATAGTTATCCAGTTCAACCATAAAAAAAAAAATAATAAATAAAAATAAAAAATATCGTACAATCCAATATACCCAATTCTATACCCACAGTTGATCCAGAGGAAGGCAAAAAAAAAAACCCAGAAGAGCATGCTCCAATCTGCTACAGCAGGGGGAAAAAATCCCTTCCTGATCCCCCTAGAGGCAATCGGATTTTCCCTGGATCAACTTTACCTATAAATGTTAGTACCCAGTTATATTATGTACATTTAGGAAAGTATCTAGGCCTTTCTTAAAGCAATCTACTGAGCTGGCCAGAACCACCTCTGGAGGGAGTCTATTCCACATTTTCACAGCTCTTACTGTGAAGAAACCTTTCCGTATTTGGAGATGAAATCTCTTTTCCTCTAGACGTAAAGAGTGCCCCCTTGTCCTTGTGTTGACCGTAAAGTGAATAACTCAACACCAAGTTCACTATATGGACCCCTTATATATTTGTACATGTTGATCATATCCCCCCTTATTCTCCTCTTCTCAAGAGTGAATAAATTCAGTTCCTCTAATAATCTTTCCTCATAGCTGAGCTCCTCCATGCCTCTTATCAATTTGGTTGCCCTTCTCTGCACTTTCTCCAGTTCCCCCGATATCCTTTTTGAGAACTGGTGCCCAAAATTGAACTGCATATTCCAGATGAGGTCTTACTAATGATTTGAACAGGGGCAAAATTATATCTCTCTCTCTGGAGTCCATACCTCTCTTAATACAAGAAAGGACTTTGCAAAGTCCATCTGATTTTGCGACAGCAAAGGTCAGATGAAGCCCACACACGATCAAATTTTCCGATGGATTTGTTCCATCGGACCTTTGCTGTTGAAAAGTCTGGCCGTGTGTACATGGCATAATAGTTAATGCTAGCAGTTAAGATACCATTTATAGCCAGGAAGCAGACGGCTGTGCTGGATGATCTGAGAACAGGAAAAGAAGAAGAAGCCTGTTATGGATATAGTGTTCATCCAAGAGGTGAAAATGGCCATTGGCTGCAGTGTAAAATACCTTAGATGGGAGCTCCTCAGAAACACCAGCCACCACTGCAATGACACAACGGTGAACATAGCCAGATAAAACGCTAAAGGCAGCGTGTATAAGTGTGTATGTCCCACCTGTAATCAACCAATCAGGGAGGCGCCATGGATGACATCATCCAGACAGGCTGCAGAACGGCACTGCACATGCGCCCGACCTGCGCCTGCGCAATGGCCAGATAGTCAGAAAGCACCGCGAAGGGCGCAAGTAACAGGCCAGCAATGAAGTACCCGGACCAGGAAGGAGGACAGCGCCCCCTAGCCGGTCCATAGCGTGCCAACACACTGCACACTAGGAAAGCGTGCAGGATGTGGCGCTTGGCGGCCGCATAGTATTGGAAAGAAGCCAGTATTGCCCAGGAAGAGTGCCAGGATATGGCCAACAAGGGAAGGGAGAAACGAAAAGCCACATATAACAATAAAAAGTACCAACAATTTGATTAACATAACAAAAGATAAAGTGTCAATAGCAACAAAGGCATCCAATAGTTGAGTAGAATCTTGTATATCTACTCAATATCTAGCGTAATCTTTTTTTGCAGCTAAATAGTAGATAGACACATGGTTTATAATAGAACAATATTAAATTGTTCAATTTGAGGGCTTGAAAATGAACAGAAACTATATGTAACTATGTAACCCTGCTTTAAACTTCTCCACAACTTTATCCCTGACCTGTCTGGTGTATTCCTTGTATTCCGTGTATTCCTCTAACAAGCCTCTGAGGGCTTCACAGAACAGCTGTATTTATACTAAGATTAAATTATACACAGGTGGACTCTATTTACTAATTAGGTGACTTATGAAGACAATTGGTTCCATTAGATTTTAGTTAGAGGTATCAGAGTAAAGGGGGCTGAATACAAATGCACACCACACTTTTTCAGATATTTATTTGTAAAACATTTTGAAAACCATTTATCATTTTCCTTCCACTTCACAATTATGTACCACTTTGTGTTGGTCTATCAAATAAAATCCCAATAAAATACATTTATGTTTTTGGTTGTAACATGACAAAATGTGGAAATTTTCAAGGGGTATAAATACCTTTTCAAGACACTGTACATATCACAAGCCATACTCATAAGAGGTCCATCATCTGAAAGTAAACATAATCAGGTTCAAGAAGATTTAATAAGATATGCTGGATAAAAGCAGGAGTAGCCATACTGGAAAAATGTGACAATTCTTTTTCCCCATTGTTTTTTTATTCAAGACGAAAGTGCAATAGATTAAAACACATTAAAGTGTAACTAAAGGCAAAACTTTATTTTTTTAATTTTGGATAGAGTAAGGGAGGGTTATAACCCCTGTCGTTTTTTTGCCATCTGTGTCCCATTGGGGAGATTTCCCTTCACTTCCTGTTCCATAACTAAAACAGGAAGTGAAAAGAAATCCCTCCAAAGACATGGAATCCTGCTGTGTCACCGGGGTCACCAGAACTAGTGTCCCCATTGGAAGATTTACCCTCTATTAGTGTTCTGATGTCAATCCAACATTTGGGATTTTCTTTTACTTTCACTTTTGATGATAATGGTAAAGAGGGTGATTCTCCCCAACGAGGGGGGGGGGGGCACAGACAGAAATAAAAACTGACAGGTTTTGTCTGCAGAGGGCTGGCAGCCTTAGGCCTGGGGGGGAAGTCCAGTCAAATGGCCCATAGATCCGGTGGTGGCAAAGTGATCATAAAGGTGGGGGGGAGGGAAGACAATGTAACCCTCTAGGGCCCGTGGGGGACTTGTACCACCATGGCCTTCAGGAACTAAAGTGCAAACAAGTCCCTGTATGAATCCCTCAGAGCTGAGGATCCCCTGAGATCTAAGGATGTGACCCCCCCCAACTAGTGACAGACTACAAGTCCCAGCATGAACCCCTGAGATCTAAGGATTCGTCTCCTTAGATCCCATGGGTTCATGCTGTGCCCTGTAGTCCTTCACTAGTTGGGGGGTTGACATATCCTCAGCTCTGAGGGGTTCATGCTGTGACTTGTAGTCCTTCACTAGTTGAAGGGCTGGGGGGACACATCCTCGGCTCTGAGGGGTTTAAGCTGGAACAATGGTGGGACCTGTAGTCTTTCACTAGTTGGCAAGGGGGCAGGGGTGTGTGACACATCCTGATCTTTGAGGGGTTCATGCTGGGACCTTTAGTTCTTCACTTTTTGTGTGTCACATCCCCAAATGTAAAGGACTACAAGTCCCAGCATGAACCCTGGCTGAGATTTAAGGATGTTATCTTTTCTGCTGCCAGTTCATGCTCCCATAACACACATACTCCACATTACACATATGTTCTAATTCCTTCACTGCTCCTGACCTCACCTCACGCAGCTTGACTCTGGAGAGGTGCTTCTGGCACAGTCAGTCAGTGACAGTTCCCTTCCCTCAGGCAGGCTTTGAGGCACATGCTGCCGCACAGGAGAAAATAGAGGGATGAGGTGGGTGGAGCCAAACAGTAATAGGTGTGGAAAAGGCTGAAGATCCTCCTCCGCTCTGAATGCTGGGGCCATAGCCTCACTTTCCTCCTGGGGACTATGACATCACTGGTTGCTAGACGCCAGGAAATCCTAGCAACCACTGCAGACGATAGAGGCCAGCAGTGGAACAAATGCGTCTTGGCCGGCCGGGTCATTCTGTAAGTAAAGCTATGCCACAGAGAGAGAGACACCGCTCCACATTTCCCTGCACTGAGAGAGAAACTGCTCCACATTTCCCTGCACTGAGAGAGAAACTGCTCCACATTTCCCTGCACAGCAAGAGGCACCACTCCATATTTCCCTGCACAGCGAGAGACACCACTCCATATTTCCCTGCACAGCGAGAGACACCGCTCCACATTTGTCTGCACAGCGAGAGACACCGCTCCACATTTCTCTGCACAGAGAGAGACCCCGCTCCACATTTCCCTGCACAGAGAGAGACCCCGCTCCACATTTCCCTGCGCAGCGAGAGACACCGCTCCACATTTTCTTGCACAGAGAGAGACACTGCTTCACATTTCCCTGCACAAAGAGAGACACCGCTCCACATTTCCCTGCACAGAGAGAGAGACACCGCTCCACATTTCCCTGCACAGAGAGAGAGAGAGAGAGAGAGAGAGACACACCGCTCCATATTTCACTACACAGAGAGAGACACTGCTCCACATTTCTCTGCACAACGAGAGACCCCGCTCCACATTTGTCTGCACAGCGAGAGACACCGCTCCACATTTCCCTGCACAGAGAGAGAGACCGCTTCACATTTCCCTGCACAGAGAGAGACACCGCTCCACATTTCCCTGCACAGAGAGAGAGACCGCTTCACATTTCCCTGCACAGAGAGAGACACCACTCCACATTTCCCTGCACAGAGAAAGACCCCTCTCCACATTTCCCTGCACAGAGAGCAGGGGTGGCCAATGCATTAGGGGCGCCTGGGCGCCGCCCCCTCTCTCCTGGCCACCCCCTATATGCTTAATGGATAGATTCATACACAGGGACTTTGTTCCAAATCAGGGGCAGTCCCTTGAAATTAGGGACAGTTGAGCGATATGCAAACATACTGACAAAATAGATTTTGGGTTTACATACACAATTATGACAAACAGCAAATTGGGACCATAAACCAGACAAGCTTCAGGTGCCACTCCAAGTGCTCATCCCCATGATGCTCTGGTGACTCACACTGGTGCCAGGTGCTGGCATAAGAAGAGCCTGTCCTGGCTTGAAGCACACACATGATAATACAGGAGACAGAATGCCACTCTCCAGGAAAACAGCCCAAGTGTAGGGAGACTGTCTGCTCTGCCCCTCCAGCGCTCACTGGAGCGCTGGGCTGTGGAGGGGGCAGTAGTGGCCAGCTCAGGCTCCCAGCGGATCTATGAAAGGCTGAGCTGTGCGCCGGTCCAGGCATGTGGGCAGATCCAGACTATATGGTCGCAATCTTTCCCAAGGCTGGACCAGCTCTGTGATGTCAGCCGACAGCTGGCTTTAGCTGAAAATGGGTCACAGGAGTGTAGGACGAGCTGCACTCCTGTGATCCACAGGAGAAGAACAGCCAAACGAGCTTTGGCTGTTCTTCTCCTTTAATGATATTACTCCATAAACCAATACCTAAACTTAATTTGCATTTACAGAATGTAGCTACAATGTTTACATAATTTTGTGTACATGTGTGGTACACTGTGCAGGTATCCCGAACCACCTTGGGGGAACTGCAGGAAACATGGGAGGGCTAGACGCACCATGCCCTTCCAACAGGAACTATAAAATATAGTATAATTAAAGTTAATTACACATTATCTCTCCTTTTGTAATAATGTTAGTGTATCTCTAAAGTGAGGTTTACCTTCATATATTCCAACCAGTCACCCCAGTTGACCTAATGAAACCCAGGGTGTATGTAGCGGTTACATTGGATGATCACCTGGGACTTTACACAACCAAACCACATAGGAGACACATGGGCATCTGTGTATTCCTCACCTGACTCCTTATATGCACAAAATAGTTGTCATTAATGATCCTTAATTTACCTCCATGTAACTGGATTTAGGTAGAAAAAAAAGTAATAGCTTTTCTCTGTGGCTCTGAAATTTTCCACTTATACAGTGGTATGGGCAGCAGATATCTATAGTGAAAGTCTAAGTTTTAATGAGCTGCAAGACAGGTCACATGAGCCAATTAACAATGAGTAGGGTTTTAGGAGAGACTTGTAAAAAGCAATGAGTGGCACTACAAAAAAATGGTTTGCAGAGAAATAAGTCTGGTTAGGTGAGCAGGATTCATCTACGGATAGAAAATGTTATGTAGAGTATAGCAGAAGTTAGAAATGACTTGTCAAACACAATATGTTAGTATTTATTAATCTCTGTCCATGTGCTATTTTGCTCACTCTTAAGTGTCAATTTAACTGCCAGGTCTGAGCCGGTGTTAATCTTGTCTGCCAAAGTAACTTGTGTCAAACCGAGAAACAGCTGACACTGTAAAACATTAAGACAGGATACCTAAACGAGAGCCTCACCGGTCAGTGTCCTTGTCCTAGTCAGAGAAGAATTATGAATAATTGAGGGGGCACCTTTAAGTCATGCAGTCACCAGAAATCATGAATAAAGAAGGCAAAATAGTGCCTCTAAGCAGATGACTCCATGAATATAAAGGAAAAAAAAAAATCAGGCTCTGGCTTAACAGATGGACTAAAGATGTGCAGAGCAGAAAGATTTACCAGTCTAAATAATTCAACGTAATGTTGTGTGGCATCAAGGGCTGTTTCAGGCTGCAACCAGCAGAAGGTACAGATGGGAAGGCAGGCCAGGCCTTTCCCACAAAACCTATTAAAAAACATTTCCGCCGCAGAGACAGTATGTTACAGCGGCACTCGGAGACTGGTGAGACATTGCTGTGCCCCAGGCACTGTTCTGCAAGGTCACCGGAGGAGTTAATCTAGAAGGCTGTGACTCACAACAACACTTATAACAAACACAGTTCTCCTATACCCTGTTCATTCCTATACTGGCTCTGCACTCTATGGCCTTCCTCATTTCCTCACTGTACTCTAATTCCTCCGAACAACCTCCTGCTTTATTAATACAGATGTTCAGAAATCCAAAGACCTTGAAATGAAAGGTGAGCTGATTATCACCACACACTGCTCTACCATTATGTGAACCAGTATGATATTACTGTGTATGATTATAATACTAACACTCAGTCTCTATTATGCAAACCCAATCTCTAAAATCTCAGAAAAGTTTAACATGTTCTTGGAATTTCAAGTTTTTTAAAGTCCTTTTTCTATTTGTAAATGTTTTTTACATAGTTAGTCTGATTGAAAAAAAGGTCCATCCAGTTCAACCAATAAAAGGGAAAGAAAAAATGAAATTTACAATCCTATATACACAATCCCATACCCATAGTTGATCGGGAGGGCAAAAAACCCAGCAAAGCATGATCCAAATTTGTCCAGTGGATGAAAAAAAAATCCTTCCTGACCCCCTGAGAGGCAATCGGATATTTCATGGATCCACTTAACCTATAAATGTTAGTATCCAGTTATATTATATACATTTAGGTAAGAATCTAGACCCTTTTTAAAGCAATTTACTGAGCTGGACAGAACCAGCTCTTGAGGGAGGCTTATTCACATTTTCACAGCTCATAATGTGAAGAAACTATCTTTTTAAGTTGACACTAAACGATATCCTTACTCAACAAAACAAATCCATACATATTACTAGTTAACCATATACACCACTACTTAATGACCCTGTAATCAATTTTTTATAAAATTGTTTCTTGCTGTTCTTTTCCACCTCCTTGCAATGTATTCTGTGAGCTTGGAAACTTTTTGCCCATGGCAAATCCTATTGTACATACTGTAGTTTATCTCATGGGTGAGCAAGAACGGGTGGCTACCTTCCTACATACAGTAGGATTATGGGGGAGAAAAGTAGCCATCCTTTTAGAGGAAGCAGGATCACAGTAGTAAAAATAAAGGAATTTAGAGATTTGGAGGAAGCTGAGAGCAATAGAAGATACTTTTTGAGTTAAAGTAGAACTATAAGCAAAACTTTTTTTTTCATTTTGGATATAGTAAGGGAGGGTTATAAGCCATGTAATGTCTACGTTTGCTCTCTTTTTCCCATTGGGGATACTTACCTTAACTTCTTGTCCCATAACCAAAACAGGGATTGAGGGGAAATCCCTGCAAATTAAGGGAGTCTCTTGGGGACCCCCAGGTCACCAGAACTAGTGTCCCCATTGGAAGATTTCCCTTCTATCACTTTTCTGGGGGCAACCCAAAATTTGTGATTTTCTCTTTTTACTTTCACTTTCAATGATAATGGTAAACAGGACAAATAGAGTGGGTGAAACTCCCTAACAGGAGTACAGACAGCAATAAAAACTAACAAGTGTTCTAATCCACCTCCCCTCTATCCAACATTTTAAAACATATTTTGCATTTAGTTATACTTAAAGAATACATGCTCAACATATTTGTTGTTATTTTAAACCACCTACCTGGGGATCTTGCAATGAAAGTCCTTATGCAGGCATTTGCTTTTATAAGGTGACAATGCCAAGTTTCAGTCACCTTATTGTTTTACGACATTGTCACCTTGTCACATCCCCCCCCCCCCCGAAGGAGAATACAAGCAGCCGTGCCAACACACATTGGCCAATTATTGCCATTATTAGGAAGCTGGTCCACAGCATGATGTGCAGCTGAGGTTGGAGCAAGTAGCTGTAGACAGAAAATCATTGAAAGAGGAAGAAGGAAATCAACAGCCCAGAAATGCAAAAATGGATGAAAATAGCATTTTATGAAAAAATATATGATGCACTGTGCTGCAAGCAATGTTATCCAATTGGAGTTTACATCTACTTTAGCTTGGCTATGTTAAGGGTTTTAAAGGAGTTGTAAAGGCAGAGTTTTTTTTATCCTAATGCATTCTATGCATTAAGATAAAAAGCATTCTGTGTGCAGCAGCTGCCCCAGCACCCCCTTATACTTACCTGAGGTCCCTCTCTGTCCAGCAATGTCCACGAATGTCTCAGCCATCCGTGATTCTGTGGGAGCCCTGTGTCTGAATGGACACAGGGAGCTGTGACTCAGCTCGGGTGCCCTCATAGCAAGCTGCTTGTTGTGGGGGCACTGAACAGGAGGGAGGGGCCAGGAGCAACGAAGAGGAGGAACCAGGCTACTCCGTGCAAATCCACTGCAACAGAGCAGGTAAATATAACGTTTGTTATTTTTATAGGAAAAAAAAAACAAGCCTGTACAATCACTTTAACACTTCCCGACTCCCCTCCCTCTAAAACTCAAAAAAGTTTTGACTATACACACACTTTAAATAGGGTTGGGGGGGGGGTTGTTCAGTTGGGACGCAGTCTATGATATACTCCTGCACAGGTAGGATGTTCCCAATATAACACATTCTGGGTTATAATATTATTTCAGCTATTATTATGATAAGTGTAACAAGCATTCTGTCATGCATAGATTATAATGTGAGACTATTTGTTATGCAGTTTCTCCTTTTGGCTACAAGATGGAGATAGGGAGATGTTGTCCTTTCCTTCCTGAATATAAAGAAACACAGATGACACAGGGAAGTGAATTTTTTTTTTCAGGAAGTGATACCCGGGGCTGTGAAGGAGTGTGAAAGGAGAACTGTGCGTCCATGAGGGACAACCAGGCAGCCCAGCACAATCCTAGACAAGAGAGCTCAAGCCACAAAAGCCCCTGGAGTTGTGCCAGCCTGGACTCCTGAAGCAAGGGAGAGATCTACGCTGCCCCAGCATCTTAAGGCTGCCGTGAACTGTACAGAGGACAGTGTGGTGAGAGGACGGGTGCTGAGGGGAGTGCCGGAGTGCCATCTTAGAGAAAGAGTGAAACTGAGCCAGAGCGGGGAGGCTGAAACGTGGCTGAGGGAACGCTAGCAGATAGAGGGAGGAATCAAGCCACTGAAGCCCCTTTGCTGTACCACAGTTTGCCCCTGAAAGTGGAGAGAGACCCACACCACCAGAAGCCAAAAAAACAATGTTGGGGTACCAACGTGCTGCACTACAGACTGGATTTGCCCGGGCAACTCAGAGTAAGCGCACATCCCACCAGAGGGATCATTATTGCTGGGTCTGGTGAGAGGGCTTTGTGCTCATTATGTGTTATCACTGCTATAGACTGAGCCATATAGACTGAGCCATTAGTAACTGCCTAACCCTCTACCCCGGTTTATCTAGCAAAGATTTACAACTAAAGACTGCCCCTAACCGTAGTTATCCCGGAATCTTGGCCGTTTGCTAGTTAAAGGGGTGCTTTACCCTTGTTTATGCATTCGAGTGCACTCAAAACACAGTGTAGGATTATATTCATCCTTGCTGTGTTCTGGCTAATGATATAAAACCGTATTTCTTTCATTTCTATTTGGGTATTTTGCTCTGTTTAGCAGCCTGTGTTTAAATTTGTCTGTTGTGTGAGATTTTGTTTAAATTGATTTCTTATGTTAATCTGTATTAATAGATTAAGCATATTTACCACAAGACAGGTGTGTGCTTGTTTATTGGCAATACCACCCAGCCATGACGAAAGGTATAGCTCACCTGTGTTGTCATTTGTGCTTGCAGTAGTATTGTTCAGCCAGGTGTGCCTAAGGGGCTGAGGCTGTTCTTGGAGTTGAGGCGCAGAACATAGAACCCAAAATTATCAATCGGCTCCTTCAGGAGTGGCGCTACATAAGTAAAAAAAAACAGTCCGGCTATGTTTAGAGTGAAACCTTTATATTATCACATGGTTTTTACAATGTCTGCTGATATTTATCCTGGCCACTGATAATGGAAAAAATGAGCAATTCCAGCTATTTCAAGAATATCCTTTTAACTGTCTCCATTTCTAAGGTCTCTCTGGAGCAGTCAGATGAACTTTAACCTTTCCATCAAAATGAAGAAAAGCACCCACACCCTCCTTGGTTGCATTATTCCTGGGACTGACCTGTGTGTCTGCAGAGTGCAAACTATTTGTTTTGACTGGCTTGTATAATTAATCAGATCCCTTGGAAAATCCTGGCTTGGATGGACTTGACAAGAAGCCCTTAGTTTCCTTTTACATTACAGACAAAAGAGGAGTAATAATAATCTTTATTGTTGTATGCTGATAAAAGTTTCACTCAGACTACAGGCTAGATCTCTTCTGTTACACAATATATGGACATACTTTCATATGAGAGGTCTTCATAAACTGGCTATCTATAGCAAATTGGGCAGTCTAGGCCAACTCACATGCATGATCAAACCTTCCGCATTTGATTTACTGCTTGTGCATTGAATAAAACAAATATTATTCAATGCATATGGATGACAATAATGATGGGATTTGAGTTTACATTCCACGTGAAACATTTAAATGGATAGATGTTATGCAAGGAAATTTCTTGCTCAGTTTATATAGTGTGATTTTTTTCAACCCATAAATATTCTTCCTAAATCTTACAAATGGTTCGGTCTAGTCACCTCTGACCCTCCCACAGGCAGCCCAATCTCATACCTCCCTACTTTTTGAGATGGGAACGAGGGACACCTATTAGCAAATCTATGTACTGTAGTCATAGGACATAGGACCCCATGACACGCCCCCTTACAGGTGAATTATAAAAAAAAAAAAGATTAGCCAGACCCCCAAGTGCTTTTTTTTTTTTAACCACTACTCTTCCTTTATACTGGCTTTTGAAATTACAAATGCAGCAATTTAGAAATTGGATGAAAGGTTTAGCACCGGGGAACACTTTTTGAAAGACAAAAAGTGCATTTTATTTAGAACTATATCGATCAGACCAAAATGAGCGAAAATGAGGAGGAAAGAGGGACAGATGGACTTTTTTCCAAATCATCAAATTCAAAATCAGGGACAGTTAGGAGAAATCCACTGCAAAGAAACGGATAAAGAAGATGGCAAAGGTTCCTCTTCTATATTTTATTGTGCTTTAACATGACTGATTTTCCCTATCACAAAACTTTTACTATGAGCACTGAATGACATTACTTTCCAGTTCTGCTCAGAAAAAAAAAAGCATTCCTATGAGGTGCTTTCTCCTTATGGGATGAATGAATGAATGAATTATTTGTATAGCGCTGCAAATGCGAACTGAATCGCCTCAAGGCGCTTGTCTGCTCTTGTTGTCCTGCGATATTAGAAGAGGTGGGTCTTGAGTTTTTTCCTGAAGGCCTGATGGTTTTCTTCCAAGCGGATGTTGTTCGGTAGAGCATTCCATAGCCGAGGTCCCTGTACTTCAAATCTTCGATGCTTATTTACATATATTTCTGAGGAAGTGTTAATGCCTTTATGTTTGTACTTAGTACTCAAGTCACAATTATGGCACTTCATGTATTAAAAGAAAGCTTGAGTCTCCGCCCCAAAAAAAGAAAAAAAAAAAACAGCAGCTTCAAATACTGTACTAAAAGACTTTTAATATAAGAACACTTACCTGTCCTGGGATCCAGCGATTCTTCAATTGACTTCGGAGAGACACACGCCAGCATCTTCACGAAAGGGAAAATGTAAGTCTCCCTGTGCTTTGTGAATGGTCCCGCCATTTTCCGTGACCTGTTTGTGTCCCACGAGGCAGAGGGGGGAAGTAGGAGAGGCTGGACATACTCGTAGTTCGTCATAGCGCTCTTACCCAGAATTGGGAGTGGGTATCTGTCAGAACCAGGTACCCGCTTCCCCCTCGCCCCCAAAAGTGCCAAATGTGGCAGTGGATGGGGGGGAGGGTGCGAACAAGCAAAGCTTCCCTTTTTGGGTGGAGCTCCGATTTAAAGTTTTCAATCTGTAGTATGGTAGTATAGCAGGGCTCAAAATTTCAAGTCCTGAGCTACTAGACAGGCCTTAAGGGTTACTCGCCACCAGTTGCCCCACCCAACCCCTACCCTGCCCTGCTCCTAATTCCACCCCTAAACACACCCTCATAAATTATCTCATGAAATGACACTTAAATGTTTTATGCAGAATTAAGTTACAAAAATAAATATTAACAGCAACTTTATCAGTGCCCGTCAGTGTAGCCTCCCCTGTGCCCAGCAATTCAGCCTCATGTTTGCCCATCAATGCAGCCCCCCCTGTGCCCAACAATGCAGCCTCATCTGTGCCCAACAATGCAGCCTCACCTGTGCTCATCAATGCAGCTTCACCTGTGCCCATCGATACAGCCTCACCTGTGCCCAACAATTCAGCCTCACCTGTGTCCATCAATGCAGCCTCACCTGTGCCCAACAATGCAGCCTCACCTGTGTCTATCAATGCTGCTTGATCTGTGCAGGAGAAGAGAGAGGAGAGGAAGATGATTCCCGGCCAGATCATCACAGAGCGGGCAACATTGCTGTAACAGCTTTCATTTGAATTGCTGAATGTTCCCCACGCTCGCCGTCACATAAAGCCCCACCTCCTGGCCCGGGTACTTTGATATACACCACATGTCCCGGCATTGGACCGGTGTTCTGTCTATTAAAGTAAACGGACCAGGAGGCAGGGCTGTATGTGATGACGAGTGTGGGGAACACTCAGCAATTCAAATGGAAGCTGTTACAGTGATGTTCCATGCTCTCTGATGAACCGGCCGGCTCTAACTTCCCCTGGGCGATCGCTGGGAGAAGGGCTCCTATTCAACCCCGCCTGCCGACAGTGATCCCCCCCCCCCTCCTCCGAGGCAGTCCCACACAAATTTTGAGGGCTGTAGTATAGTATACTATATGTATGTAGTTTACACAGGTGTGGTGATTAGGAAGAACTATCTTGATACTCAGGAAAACACTCACCCTATAAAATCAAGGAAGGCAGCATTGAAGGATCTTGCATGCAACGTGTATGGAAAGCTGCTGGTATAGGGGCAGGCAGCTTTGTGAAACCAAATGAGGTCCAGCAGGCAATATGCACAGGTAGATGTAGTCATTTATTATAAGTTGTATGTTGCTTTAAACAAATAGTAAAGTAGGTATTAATATTATTATACAGGATTTATATAGTGCCACTGCCAACAGTTTGTTCAGCGCTTTACAATTTTAGGGCAGACAGTACAGTTACAATATAATTTAATACAGGAGGAATCAGAGGGCCCAGCTCATTAGAGCTTACAATCTAGAAGATATGCCATATAAAAATATCTTTTATATAGATAGCATTTCTCATTTTGGATAAACTTACTGTATTTGAAACATATTTAGTAATTAAAATGCCCTATTTTCAACTGGCATTGGCACATCCTGATTGTTTTGGGTTCCTTTTTCAAGACAAGTGCAGCTCTATCTGCCATCAACAATTATTTTTTGTGAACCCCCAAGTAAAATTTGGATTGCCCTTTGATCTAAACCAAGTCTGCCCAAAGTGGTCAGTATTGACCCCAAGGGTTTATTGGACTTTACAATGCATCAATAAAATGTTGGGGCCAAAAGGGGGTTTAGTAAATATTTGGAGACCAATAGGTGGTAGATTAATTATAGAAGGTCAATTTGGGTCAGTTAATCTTCTGGTAAAGATCCACAACAATCCCTAGTCCTGTGTTAACCTCTAAAATCTCTAAAAATATTTTTGATTTATTAATCACAGAATATGATATTGGTTAAATGAGAGTTCTATTGACCAGGAGGAAAGGCTTTAAATATAATAACATTTATTACAGGTAGTTAAAAGTCAAGCTAATACACAAATCTCTAGCTATGGTCTTACATCAAGGCATAAACTGCTAGGTTGAAATAAAATATATATATGAAGGAATATATATTATATTCCTTCAGACCGTGATCTACAAGCATGTTTAGTTACAAGTAGCAGGGCATACCTTCCCCTGCTACTTGCCATCCTACCTCGGCTCCATCTTCTGCTGGCTGGCTCCCTGGAAAGAGAGCGTTTTCTCCCCTTTCCTCTGAGAGTATCCAAAACCAGGCTTATGTCTCATTGGCTGGCTTAGCGTGAATTCTGATTGGTTACTTAGTCTAAGCCAGCCCCCTTACATGCCACTCCCACCAGTGATGCAAAATATACTTGAATGGTCCCGGGGAGTTTAAGTATGAAACTTGGGGTGAGACTTACTTCATTATTTATCCCGGCATGGGGTCGTTTATAGTGAATAGGTGACAAACAATGTTAATTGGCTCCCCATTGTCCTTCAAGTCTCGGCACCGCAATGTCTGCAGTTAACAAGAGCTTGGGAGGAGGGCTTTTGCCCACCTTTCATAGCTGCAAGCAAAAAGAGATATATTCATAATATTTCACAGATATTAATGGAAATTTCACATAACCGCATCAGGCAACACCTGAAAGTGATATTTGCCCTTTTTACTGCTTTGCATTGTGTCAGTGACCTTTAACCCCCCCCCCCCCCCCTGACCAGAAAGCATAAAGCTACATGTCAAACTCTGTTAGAGAGCCACTGAGTAGACCTATAGCAATAAGAGTGGTGCCAAAGAACTAAAAATGTGGCATTGTAACATTCATAATGGTGGCTACGAGAAGGACATGTTGACATTATTCAGAAGAACATATATGTAGCACTGGGCTGGGCACTTTAAATCCTGCCCAGCAATGCTTAAAATAAATAGCATCAAGGGCATTATCTTCTCCTCTTTCTTGGGATGCACAGCTGCAGGGAGAGAGGAGGTTGGACTGTGCCATGACTGCCGATAGCAGTCCTGGGGTAAGAGAACTTCTGATTGGCTACCTAGGCCAGGCTGGCTTCTGATTAGCTGCTGGTTGTGCTAAGCCCTACTAACCAAAGGGAGAAGGATAGGGGACCCTCATGGGTTTCAGGAAGAGTCTCTGGGGACCAGGGAGAATGCTGGCAGTGTCACGTATCTGGTCTTGAGGCAGAAATGATGAGAGGGCTCTTCTTGCGGCTGAGTGCACAACACCTCTGAGAAAGATGACAGGGGATGCTGAGCCCAAAGAAGCAGGGGTTGCCAGCTGTACTGAAGATAAGTAGTGCTGTAGCAGTGAGACCTTTGCAGATAGAAACCAGATGAAGGCAACTGGTCTTGGGGAGGATACTGGATACAGAACACAGCAGGAGAGTAGCAGTAGGCAGATCACAGCAAGCAGGTCACATCAGGCAGGGCAAGACAAAAGACAAGACCAGTACTGAGTGCCAGGGTCAGAACACCGTAGTCAGTACAGGAGAGATCAGGAGTGTAGTCAGGGGCTGGCTGAGGTCATAAACAGGAGGCAGACAGGAACAGATCCATGGAGCAAGCTGACTGACATCAGAGCCAGGGGGGAAACAAGGGTAGGTCCAGAAGAGAGATGGGTTGGTAACAGGAAATCCAGAATCCAGAAGCATAAGTGCACAGGAACACGGGGAACAGGGAGCTGAAGATCAGTCAGCAAGGTCTTAGAGCATCTGTCATCCTAATAAAGGCCAGGGGGCACCAGAATCTATTGCACGCAGCGTGCACATGCGTGCCAATTTCTGCACAAATGGCATGCTGATCATGCTGGATATTGGCAAATCTGTCAGGTCTATGAGCTAATTTTCTCCAGCTTATCCCGACAGGCAGTTTGAAGTTTGAAGTTTGAAGAAGTGACCCACTTTGCTGCAGAGGCAGTTGTGTGTGTCCTAGGAAATGTGCTTAGAAACTGGGGTACATAACTGGGAGCTGCTACTGCCGTAATCATTGCTATGTGCCTGGGATGAAAGTATCTGAAGCTCAGTGCTGTTGCTGCTGTGCTGTGTCCTGTGGTGGACAAAGTTGCAAATGTCTTGCATGAGGAGGAGAGAGCTGCTGTGATAGAGAGAGTCCTGGAGAAGGGCTTTACCAGGACTACATGACTGTGTAGTAAGCCTGCCGAGACCCCATAACTGCAATACTGTTATCTGGATGGGCTGCTGCTTCTGCAGGCTACCTTTTCAAAGAATGTCTGCTTGTTTGCAAAATCTGCAATGAATTCTGCTGCTGTGGGCTGACAGCAGTTCTACTGTTCTACAGACTGTGTTTCTGTCCAGAGACTGTACTGCCGTTACAGTGTACCAGCATTTCTGCTGTCCAAAGTGTCATATTGTTTCTGTCCACTACAACGTATATTATGTCGCCCAACAGGACATTTATGAATTAATGGCTATAAATAGACATGTGCGATTAGTTTCGTACGAATCGAAAATTTGTACGAATTTCCATAAATTCGGACATTCGGGAGGATCCGAAATACGAATTGCTATGCTTCTGAATTTTGTACGAAATACGAAATTTAGTTTACGAATTTCGGATCCAAATTCTGTTACAACAGAAATGTGACTGGTGTTTTCCGAGGTCTCAGAGGTTTTCTTCTGCTGCTGAGTGAGGGTTGGGAAAATTACCTTTTTTAATATGGGAGTGGGAGACTGAATCGAACCAAATAAGAATGTTCGTTAATTACGATTATTCGTTATGATTAAGTTAAAAACCCAGGAATTCAGCACAGCACAGGGATGGTGGGAGCCCCTCATAATGATAAATTCATCGTAACGAAGGTTCGTAATTGATACGAAAAGTTTACGAACCTAACGAAAATTCGTATTTCGTACGAATCAAAATAGAATTTAGGACACAAATTACGAATTAACGGCTAATATGAAACGGAACGGAACGAAAAGAAACAAATTTATTGACGGCGCACATGTCTAATAACTAGGGATGAGCCGAACACCCCCCCCTGGTTTGGTTCGCACCAGAACCTGCGAACGGACCGAAAGTTCTCACGAACGTTAGAACCCTATTAGTTACAATGGACGCGAACATTCGCAATCTAAAGTGCTATTTATAACGGCCAATATGCATGTTATTGTCCTAAAAAGGGTTTGGGGACCCGGGTCCTGCCCCAGGGGACATGTATCAATGCAAAAAGAAGTTTTAAAAACTGAAGTTTTTTCTGGAGCAGTCATTTTAATGATGCATAAAGTGAAAAAAAAAAGTGAAATATTCCTTTAAATATCGTACCTGGGGGGTGTCTGAAGTATGCCTGTGAAGTGGCATGTGTTTCCCATGTTTAGAACTGTCCCTGCACAAAATGACATTTGTAAAGGAAAAAAATCCATTTAACCACTTAAACCAATTTGCAGCCAAAGGACCAGGCCCCTTTTTGCGATTCGGCACTGTGTCGCTTTAACTGACAATTGCGCGGTCGTGCGACGTGGCTCCCAAACAAAATTGGGGTCCTTTTTTTCCCACAAACAGAGCTTTCTTTTGGTGGTATTTGATCACCTCTGCAGTCTTTATTTTTTGCGCTATAAACAAAAATATAGCGACAATTTGGAAAAAAAATGCAATCTTTTTTACTTTTTGCTATAATAAATATCCCCAAGGAATATATAAAAAAAATTTTTTCAGTTTAGGCCGATACGTATTCTTCTACATATTTTTGGTAAAAAAAATCGCAATTAGCAATTATTGATTGGTTTGCGCAAAAGTTATAGCGTTTACAAAATAGGGGATAGTTTTATAGCATTTTTATTAATATTTTTTTTACTAGTAATGGCGGCGATCAGCGATTTTTATTGTGACTGCGACATTATGGCGGACACATCGGACATTTTTGACACATTTTTGGGACCATTGTCATTTATACAGCAATCAGTGCTATTTAAATGCACTGATTCCTGTGTAAATGACATGACTGAATATTAGGCAGATGCCTGTGTTGCACAAAATAAACTACACAACACCAGCAATGAGGGGGTAGATTCAGGTGTATGTTGTGCAGTGTGCAGGAGGCACACTACACCCACTGTAACAGCGCTAGGTTAGGAAGCAAAGCTGACACTGTCCCTGCCTATCCTGCTCTCTCCCTGAACACTACACTCACTGTAACAGCGCTATCTAAAGAAGTATAAAGCACAGCTGACACTGTCCCTGCCTATCATGCTCTCTTCCTGAACACTACGCTCACTGTAACAGCGCTATCTAAAGAAGTATAAAGCACAGCTGACAATGTCCCTGCCTATCCTGCTGTCTATGAACGCCGCACAACACTACACAAGGCCGCCGCACTGGCGGCCTTATATAGTGTGGGGCGTGTACTAAACCCCCCTGAGCTATAATTGGCCACAGGCATCCTGCCTGTGGCCAATTATGCCTCTCCTTGCTGCCCACGCTGTGATTGGCCAAGCATGCGGGGTCACAGTGCATGCTTGGCCAATCATCAGCCAGCAAAGCACTACGACTGCGGGCCGTTCGTATCACACGAATTTGATGCGAACGGCCCACGAAGTTCTGGTTTTGACGAACGGACAAATGGCCGACGTTCGATTCGAACATGGGTTTGAATCGAACATCGGGCTCATCCCTACTAATAACCATCCAGATCTGCTATTTCAAATTTGAATCAGTGTCAGTGGAATGACTCCTTGCTGTATATCAATAGGACTAACACAAAACAATACTTTCATATGTCAAATGCAGCAAGAGAGTTTAGCAAAACCAGCTGCTTGTCAATAATGTGAATGTGAAATAAACCTTAGTAGTAGCACTGAGAGAACCCGTCATAACCACTATTATTGGGCAAAGCTGGGAACAAAAGTGCAGATATCCCACAACCGGATTCTATAAGCTGAAGAGGTTCATGCTCAGTTTTCCAGCATTTGTCTATAATTGTAATTTAGGCTTGTGTGCACTTAAAATTACTCCTTAAATGTATTACATCTATCATTTACATTTATAGAATAACATTTAGTTGTTCTCAGTTCTAAAAAGTGATACCACCTAGGTCCTGCTTAATGGGTTAAACGGTTTTAGACATTCATGCAATAGAAGAGTTAAAACCTACCCCGGGGCAGTGAAAGCTGAGCTGTGTAATTGAGTTTTTAAGTTCCTTCTCTTTTTAGCCAAACAAAGGAAGTTCAAAAATACATCCTCATTTTTTAAGGTCTTCAGACTGCCTAATGTGAAACTCCTGGAAAAGGTTAATGTAATCATGATGAACTGAGGCATGCAGAACACGTCTAAATCACAGCAATCAAGTCACTGCACATTCCTCCAACACGCATTGCCCTGTAGAGCTTCTCCTTACAGCAACTGTGCTGCACTAAGAGGCCTTTCCGCCATTTAACCCTCATGTCCCCAGAGGGCCAAAATACAAAAGGTATATAGCTGACAAATGCGAAGCTTGCAGCGGAATTTGTGTAGGATTTTTTGCAGACAAGACATTTGAAGATGACATATTCCGATGATCTGGATTTGGTTTGCGTTTTTAATGAAAGAACTATCACATTGTTTGCCTTTTTTGCATGTATCCTGAGACTCATTTGTTATCTCAGTGTGTCAGAGCACAATGAGCAAGACAGCTGTTTTACGTTAAACTTCTGTTGTTCAAGAACACACAACATTTGAACCATGAATGAAAGGGTTTCAGGACTGAGCCAAAAGTTTCTGCTTTAGGTAATCTTTTGTGTAAAGAATTCTTAGGGACTTGGATCAAAACTAGGCCATTACTGGCATTACCTCCGTCCTAACAATGGACTGTAGTGAACTAAAGCACAGATTCTATTATCCTGTTTCAGAAGCAAATGAATGAAAAGGGGCTGAAAAATAGAGTTCAGCTCTTTCTATTCATTGTTAAGATAGGACGTATTAAGGACAAAAAAGTCCAGAGCCTGTCCACGCGATGGATAGACAGTACTGAGCTGTATGTGAAAAATGATCTGGAAGGTAGCCCAGTGTACATGTGGATTATTGCTGTGTGCCCCAGGCTTCAGGAACAGAAATGTCATTCTCAAATGGACTTTCTTATGGGATGAAAGTGAAATTGGAAGCCAGATTCTTCCAAGATTAACTATGAACTAGAACTGCCTCCTCTCTTTCTATCACCCTCACGTATTTCACATATACCAGTGATGGCGAACCTTGGCACCCCAGATGTTTTGGAACTACATTTCCCATGATGCTTAACTACACTGCAGAGTGTATGAGCATCATGGGAAATGTAGTTCCAAAACATATGGGGTGCCAAGGTTCGCCATCACTGACATATACTGTATATTGCATACCTGTAGCACTGTTAGCTTACAGAGAAATTCAGACATTTTTGAGTTCATTTAAATTCCAACCTAATCAATTGAAGAAACAAACATTGGACCGCAATGTTATAGACACAACACTGAATATTTAAAAAGTTTATAAAATTCTTATTGATGCACAATCAAAAATTTATTAAAATCTAATTTCAAATGTAGCATAATAGCATCCTGCACCCTTATGTCTGGTATGGTGGTGGCCCCACACTGTAGTAAGAGTACACATTATACACGTTAATAATACAAACATAATTTCCTAAATTCCTATGTTTTTAGGCCTGAAAAGAAAGCAGCCCCCTTCCAAGAGATAATGGCCTGTTCTATGCCACAGTGTTAGGTACCCAGGTACCATTTTTTTACCCAGAAAACCATCCTTGCACATGTCCAGCATGTGGAAAGTAACATTTCTGTGTCACTAGACCACACAGCAGCAGGGTCCTTATGACTACAGGTACATGATCCAGCAAGCAATGGTAGGAATGTTAATCTACTTTATGGCCCACTGGGTTAATTTGCTGGTGGCTGGGAAGGATGCAGGATTGGGCACACTGCTGAAGCTGCAATGCTGCGCCAGTACCTCCAAGCAACCCAGTGCCTATGCAAAAGCCCAGGCAAACTTTTGCAGCTGGTATGACAAGTAAGCCACACTGAGCCAAAGATTTTGGGATCTCTTCAGGGGCAGGCAAATGTTGGTTGACCCCATGCCATCTTGTGGCAGGCAAGGTCATGTGTGACAGGGAAAACTTACACGTGTCCTGCATGAATCAGATGGTGTAACAGTCCCTAGTTAGGTATCATGACTTCCAGGATGTCCTATGGCAGGCCAGAAGAATGTAAGACCACATCAGGTTACTGCTGCTGGCCTTCCACCATAACCAGCTCCTGTCACCTCATCGGGCCTGCCACCATTACCAGCTCCTGTAACCTCATCTGGCCTACCACTATTACCAGATCTTTAAACATTTTCCTTGGTAATACCTCTTTATGTAAATATTTTGATTTTGATATTTTAAAATCATTAAAATTATCTCAAATGTCCTAAGGCAGAAACAAAATAATCCCTATGACACACTACTACATTGTAATCTCTGATATCTCTGTTTTGCGTGATATTGCGTATTATTGACATGTCTGGTGCCACAGACATTGTTAGTGATTGGTCAACTAACAAAAAAACATAGTGGAAGCTGTTTGGTGTGTAACAGATTAACTTCATAATTAAAACTAAGCCTAGTGTTGGTCACTCCCAGTCTGTTAAACCTAGATTGTAGTCCCGCAAGCTGGAAAATCTTTGTGCAGTGTGAGGCTCAATGTGTCATTGCTAGGTATTCATGGTAATATAGTGAGAGTTTACGTTGCATTCGTCACCCTACTCTCTAAGGCCCCTTTCACACTGGGGCGGGGAGCCGCGGTGACGGTAAAGCAGCGATATATTTAGCGCTGCTTTACCGTCGTTTTAACCGCGGTTTTCGGCCGCTCGCGGTGCGGTTTTAACCCCCGCGAGCGGCCGAAAAGGGGTTAAAGACCCCCCGCAGAGCGCCGCCGTAGCGGCGCTTTGCGGCGGTATTGCCGCGGTTTCACCGCGGTGTCCCATTCTAATCAATGGGAAGGAGCGGTATAGGAGCGGTGAACACACCGCTCCTATCCCGCTCCAGAGATGCTGCTAGCAGGACTTTTTTTGTCATCCTGCTAGCGCACAGCTCCAGTGTGAAAGCCCGTCGGCTTTCACACTGGAGTTAAAGGGGCCGGATTTTTTCATGCGGTGAACAGGCGCTATTTTTAGCGCTGCACCGCATGAAAAACGCCCCAGGGTGAAAGGGGCCTAATTCTTATTTCATGGCAAAACCTGCTTGGTAGCTTCCTCCAGCCTAGTAAAACTGCTTAAATACTGTGCATCTAATTTAGATTTTATGATAAAAAAATGCCTCATCTCTCCCTCTTACATTGCAGCTCAACCAAGCTGCTTACATACTCCCCTGTACTCTATGTGTGGTTATTGTCTCTGAGATATTGCATTCTAATTTTTATTTCAGGATGAAAGTTGCTTCATCTCTGGAATGTGGGGTTGTGTTTTTTTTTTATTTTTTAACCTGCACTCTGTTTTGATGTTTTATTAAACTTTTAAGACAAAACAGTTCGGTACTGGGAAAAAAGAAAATCCCATGCTATACTATGAAACAGACTTGCCACTTGCCTTTTGGTACAAAGGTAAGGAATTTAGCTTTATATATTTAAGAGTAAACTTTCCTAAAGATTTAAACTGTTGTGGCTGCTACACTGTTTAATTTAGGCCTGTTACTACTGGGTAAAATATCAGCTTCACAGCTAAAACTACCTAGTTTAAGTTGAAATGAATCAGATTGGGGTGCTGCTGTTTAAGTTGAAATGAATCAGATTGGGGTGCTGCTGTATTTATGCCAAGCAATAACATAAAGGTAAAAGCTCAATTACACGTCCAATATACAGTATGCCAAAATATAGTGTCATTGATGCTGTTTGTGAGAATCTTCCTGTTCTATAACAACACATCTCCCAAGTATTTGATTGAAAGCAATGATGTTTTTCCCATGTCAACCTCAAAGTCACCTAAAAAGGAGGACTCCTTACCCACTGTATGCTATTTGTAAAATGTATTTTTGCATTGGTACATGCTCACGTGGCAGCGTCCAGCTCCACATGCCCTTTGCACTCCTCTGATATAGGCTTTCACACAACTTTATTGTTCCAGGACAAAATCACAAGGAAGTCTGCCCAGACCAAGCTTAATTTAAACATGGAACAAGAAGGGTGAAATCCCCATGATTAAGCCCTTAGCGATGAATGATCTGAGTGGACTTACTTGTGGTTCTGTCCTGGGAAAATAAAGTTGGCAAAAGTCATTGGAGTGTTGCTGGCTTGTTTAACAAGGGGAGCATTGACAAACTCCATCAGCTAGCACCTACAGCCTCAGAGATAGGCATATTGTGGGCTTTGAGTGGTAGCTTCCTTTGGTATTGTCCCAATGCCCTTTTGACAATCCCTCCTTTGCCCCCCCCCCCCCCCCTCTACAAACTTTAATGGGGTTCAGAGTTGATATTTAAGACTTTTCTATAAAGAATGCCCTGTGAACCAAACTCACATTCACTCATCCCTAATTTTAACCAGAATGAGAAAATTGTAAAAATTGTTTTAGTGTGAAGAACATCTGGGAAATTAATAAAACCTGGATCTGATCCAGTTTCATAAATGATGGACCTCTTACCACTATTACCTAAAAGTATTTTTGAAGAAATTAGAAAAGCTTAAACTAATATAGTTTGTAGCTAATATGGTTGGTGGTGATTGTTTTACTATGAGCTCTTCAGTATGTGCACAGTTACACACCAAGGCAAAACGCTAGCTTTTTCTGTGCACAAATAAATGCGTGAAAAAAACGGAAAATTGTATCATACTAACCGTAATTTTCCTTTCCTGGTGCCTATCCATGGCAGTATACCTGTGATAGCTCCGCCCCAGAGTCCTCCCCTCAGGATAGTTAATAGCTTATAAAAATGACCCCCGTGTCCCTCCTTAGCATTCTCCAATTATATCGAATACCAAAGAAGGGAGGGCCATGTATACTGCCATGGATAGGCACCAGGAAAGGAAAATTACGGTAAGTATGATACAATTTTCCGTTTTCCTGGTGCCTCCATGGTAGTATACCTGTGATACAATAAATAGCTGAAAACAAGGGTGGGTACTGCTTCAAAGAAAATTTTATTTAAGGACCAGCTACAGCTGACTCAATTGTCCTTCTTCCGAATTCCCTGAAGTGAGCGCCCCTGGGTCAATCCTATAGTGTCGCATGAACGTGTTTGGTGTCGTCCATGTGGCTGCTCTGCAAATGGTCTCCAAAGATACGCTTGCCCTTGCTGCCCATGATGAAGCAACTGCCCTTGTAGAATGGGCTTTAACCATTGGTGGATCCAGCCCTTTTGCCCTATACACCTTATGGATTAATTTACAGATCCAAGAAGCAATCGTTCTAGTTGTAGCCTCCTTCCCCCTGCTTCTGCCCCATGGTAGTATGAATAGCCTGTCTGATGTTCTGAAGGGGTTTGTGACCTGCAGGTATTGTGTTAGCACTTTGGAAATGTCCAGTTCCTGTAGTGTTCCTGAATGAGGATCTGTAAACGTAGGTAGTGCCCAGGCCTCTGAGAGAGTGGCACGGGATGAGACCTTAGGCACAAAACCTTGCACCGTCCTTAGTTCTACTCTATCCGGGAAGAATGCTACGTGCTCTTCCCCTGCACCTAAAGCTTGCAATTCTGAAGCCCTCCTTCCTGAAGTTATTGCCACCAGGAAGACAGTCTTAAGAGTCAAGTTCCAAAGTGATGCGGTTTCCAGAGGGATGAATGGTTGGGCCATCAGACCTTCCAGGATTAGAGGTAGATCCCATGCTGGGAAGGCTCGTTTTGATGGTGGGCGAATCTTTTTGACCGCTTTCAAGAATTGGGCGATGAGAATGTCTTCTGCCCACCGCTTCTGGGTACTTGCAGAAATTGCTGCCACCTGAACCTTTAATGAGCTTAGGCTGAGGCCCAGATCTAATCCCGACTGCAAAAACTCTAGGATTACTGCGGTAGACGGCCTTGTTGGGTCTGCCTGCCTGTCTTCCGAAAATTGTTTGAACCTATTCCATATCCTAGAGTAAATGTAGTTCGTAGAGGGCTTCCTAGCTTTTAAGAGAGTTGAGATCACCCCTGCCGAGCATCCCATGGATTGGAATCTTTCCCGTTCAAGATCCAGACATGAAGGTTCCACTTGTTTGGTGCTGGATGAATGAACTTCCCCTGTGAGAGCAGTTGTGGGAATATCGGAATTTTGAGCGGGGCACATAAGCTGAGGTTCATTGCCCAAGAGAACCATGGCCTCCTTGGCCAGTAGGGAAGGATTGCCACCACCGTGACTGGCTCCCTTGTTAACTGGAGCAGGAACTTCATGATTAACGGTCTTGGAGGAAAGGCATACGCTGTCTTGCAAAGCCATGGGCTCGATAGAGCATCCACTGCTTCCGCCTCGGGATGAGGTAGGCGTGATATGAATCTCGGTAGCTTCGCATTCGCCGAGGAGGCGCATAGGTCTATTTCTGGGGGATTCTGACGGTCCATGATCCAGTTGAACACTGCCGGGTGTAGGGCCCATTCGTTGTTGCTCTGAAAGCAGCGAGATAGATGGTCCGCCTGCTGGTTCAGATGGCCTGGGAGGTAGACTGCCTTCAACTCTGTCAGGTTCTTTTCCGCCCACAGCATAATAGGTTCCACTTCTTTTAACAATGAGATGCTGTGGGTCCCTCCCTGCCGCTGAATATAGGCTACGGCCGCTCTGTTGTCTAATCGGACCAGGACTTGTTTCTGTAGCAGATGTTTCCCCAGATTCAATAGAGCCAAGTAAACCGCCCTCAACTCCAGGATATTGGAGACTATTCCCTCTGTGGGAACTTCCCATTTCCCCTGTATCTCCAGGTGATCGCAGTGTGCTCCCCACCCTCTTGAACTCGCGTTTGTGGTAAGAATGGTCCAAGAGGGGGATCGCAGGAGACGGGGTTTCGAGATGAAATCTTCTTTTGTCCACCAGAGAAGGCCCCTCTTCATGGGAGCTGAGATCAGTATCATTTGGTGCAGTGACTTCCTCCTCCACTGTGTCAAGAAGCCCCACTGAAAGGTCCTCAAATGCCAGTGGGCCCAGGGTACAATTGGTATGCATGCTGACATAGTCCCTATTAGGCTTAGACAATCCGTCACTTGTAGATGGGACAGAGATCTTACGTGTACCACTTTCTGAGTAATCGCCATTACCTTCTGAGGGGGAAGGCGAACCGTACCTGCCTTGGTGTCGAAGAGGGCCCCCAGATAGATCATTGCTTGAGTTGGGGCAAGGACGCTCTTCTTGGGGTTTATTAGCCATCCAAATTCTTCTAGGGTAGCCCGAAGCACCTGTCTGTGCCCGAGCAGCTGGTCCGGGCCGGATGCTAGGAGAAGAATGTCATCTAAAAAATGGAAGACACGAAGACCCTTTTCCCTGAGAGGTGCCAGAACTGCTATCAGTACTTTTGAAAAAATTCTGGGTGATGTGCATAGGCCAAACGGAAGGCATTGAAATTGGAGGTGTGCTGAGCCAACCGCTACTCAGGTATTTCTGGAAAGCCGGTAGAATGGGCACATGGAAGTATGCATCTTGTAAATCCACCGAGATCATCCAGTCTCCTGGTAGGATCGACTGGATGATAGTCTGTAGGGACTCTATTTTGAAAGAGTCGAGCTGAATAAAACGGTTTAGTCTCTTTAGATCCACTACCGGTCTCCACTCTCCTCCCCTTTTGGGGTCGAGAAAGAGCGGAGAGTAGAAACCTGTGAATCTCTCGGAGGGAGGGACAGGTATTACCGCCTGCTGAGCCCCCAGGAGTTGGAGGTACCTTTGCAGCGCTTCTGCCTTTTGAAGCGATGTCGGAACCCTTGTTGGGCTGAATGAGTCCTGTGGAGGCCCTTCCAGGAAAGTCCAAAAATGTCCAAACCTGACCGTAGAGACCACCCACGGGTCTCTGCACTTGTGTCTCCAGACCTCCGAAAACTCCCTCAATCTGGCCCCTACTGGTGAGGGTGGGTTCTTGTCAAAAGGACTTCGTCCCCTCTGGGGCACCGGGGAGACTTCTCTGTTTGTTCACTTTTAAAAAGGTCGCCTGGGTATTTCTCCAGTTCTTTTTGGAGTCCCTGTTTTGCCGGAAATTATTAAAGTTCTTGTTCCTGGACCACTGGAACTTGGAAGAAACTACCCGAGAGCGTCTTACTCTCCTATCTTGGGGGAGTAACCCCGATTTCCCCCCGGTCACTCTCGAGATCGCCTTCTCTAGCTTCTCCCCGAAAAGCGTCTTCCCATCATACGGAATTTTGCACCAATTCTGTTTTGATGCCGCGTCCGCTGCCCATGGCTTCAGCCATAAGCCCGTTTGGCCATGACCGCGTGCAGCATCGCTCTGGCCGAATATCTCATAGAATCGATCGCGGCCTCTCCAATAAAGTCGGCTGATAGTTTGAGCTAATCCAAGGCCTTTATAATATCTTCTTTTGGCACATCCTCCCGAATGGCCACCTCGATATTTTCGGTCCATACCTTGACTGCGCTAGACACTGAGGCCAAGGCGATCGCCGGCCTACAGGCCCCACCCGCTAATTGGTAAGTTTTCCTCAGATCGGCGTCTATGCGCCTGTCAAGCGGGTCTTTAAAGGATGTTGAGTCTTCCATCGGTAAGGTGACATTCTTGGCCAGACGCACTACCGCAGCGTCAACTATCGGGGGAGTATCCAGGAGAGAAGCATCCGATTCTGCCAACGGGTAAAGTTTCTGAAGCTTGTTCACGGAAAAACGTTTATCCGTTCGCTTCCATTCCCCCTCCACTAGATCTTTCAGTTCTTCCAGGAAGGGAAAGAAGTTTTGTTTTTTCTTCAGAAATGGAAAGAAAGACTTGTTTTTCTTGGGGGGGGGCTCCTCTGCTTCCTCCCAACCAATGGCTTGCTTGACTGCCGCCACAAATGGCTGGACTAGCCCAAAATTGAAGCCGGAGGGGTCTGGTTCGTCCAGAGAATCTTCTGAGTCGCCCCTATCGCCTACTGCGGGAGGAAGATCCCGAGCGGGGCCCGCCCGGTCCGCGGACGGGCCTGGAGTTGCTGTATCCGAAGGCTGTACCTGGGCACCAGGGATATACTGCATAGCAGGGTTTGATTGCATTATTTCCACCAGAGAGTCCTTGACTACCCTTTTGATTAGGTCTGTGACCTGGTCCACTTCGGCCCTCTCCTGGCTAGCGTACCCCTGTAAACAGTCTCTGCAGATTCGTTTATCTGGTAAAGGGGCCGCCCCACATGCTCTGCATTCCCCTCTTCCAGATGGACTGATGGATCTGTGCCTTTTGGAAGAGGATTTCCCTTTGGAATGGTGTCGGCAACTGGCTGAGCGACTGTGCCCTGAGCTAGGGTGGGAGCGTCCACTGTGGTGGCCAGAAGTCTGGTTAGACGTATTCTGGTGTATAGGACTGAAACGAAAGTAACAGCACAAGGCACTCTTTTAGAATCTCTTTTTTTTTTTTTTTTTTTCATATATACACATATATGTACAACCGACCTCCATGTATGGAAGCATACATATATATATATATATATATATATATATATATATATATATATATATACACGGACACACACTCCATACATGGCTGCACGTGCCCTTACCTAAGGAAGCAAGGGTCTTGATCGAAAGGCGGCTGGCTCATTTTTGCAGAGGCGGGCAAGGGCAGATAGGTGACTGGACAGAGACTGAGAAATAGACGGAAGGACAGATGAATAAAACATGCTACTGCCTCCCAAGGCTAAATATATATATGTATATATTTATATATCTCTGCCCCCCTCCCTCTCTTCTCCTTTTTTTTTTTTTATATATTTCCCCCAATAAAAAAATCAGACACCAAGAACATATCCCCGCCATAGAGTAGAAAAAGTGTAAAATTTTAATCTATGTATATATCAAAAAACATTTAATAGATAGGGAGCCTCCAGAGGAAGAGATTTCACTTACTTTTGACCAAGGCAGAGCAGCGCAGGAGCACTCTTCAGGTGTGACCTGTTCCCAAGAGAGCCTGCTGTCTACTGAGCCCACTGACTTTTAAATATGAGAAGGGGAGGAGACTTCCGCCGTCTCCCGTTCCCCTCCTCCATGTCAGGATAACTAAGGGAAAGAGAATAGCTCTTTTCCCACATCCAAGATGGCGCCGTCCGCATCCGCCATAGAGATAAAGCTATGCAGAGGGACAGCGCTCCGCGCTCTAGCGCTTGCCTAGGAAATCAAACTCCAGTAATACATGTGGAACATAGCCTAGGTATACCCAAAGGGATGAAGGGAAGGGAGTGGGAAGAAAGAAAGAGAAAGGCTCCCATGAGTCCCTACCTGCCTCCACGGAGCCCAGCAATGCCTGTCTGCAGTCTGTCGCCCCAAATTAGGAAGCTGCTGCTACCCCAAAAGACCCTCAGAAGGGGTTCCCCGCTTATCAGCGCTGTTAGCAACCCAAGACTGGGGACTGCATCTGGGAGAGGCCTGAACCCAGACGGAAGCTGCACAGGGCAGAGGTAGGACACGCGCAGAATACTATCCTTCAGGTATGAGGAAAAAAAGGAGAATGCTAAGGAGGGACACGGGGGTCATTTTTATAAGCTATTAACTATCCTGAGGGGAGGACTCCGGGGCGGAGTTATCACAGGTATACTGCCATGGAGGCACCAGGAAAGCACATTACAATATACGGTCAAAAAAAGAGTGTTTTTTTCAATAATCTTTATTATTTTACATTTTAAAAATACCGTATATTGGTGGGGATCTTGCAGTTCGCTTGTTTTCTCTCACAGCAGTATTCTATGTTTTATGCATTAAATAATTTTATGTTTCATGCAGTGCATAAAAAATAGTTTTTCAAGAATATATATTTTTTTTGCTTTGTTTTCTTTCTGTTACTGACAAAACTGACAAGCTTAAAAGAAAGATTTAAACACAATTTAAAGATATATTGATCTCTCAGTCAATTACAAAACCTACTTACTCAGTGGCTGAGGGAGTAATTAGGACAAGGTGAATGTTGAATAGAGCCCAATGTTGCTGTTTTTTTTTTTTTTAAAAACCAATTATTACTATTAAAGATTTATATGGCTCCATTTCCACAGTGTGTTACAAATTTCCCATTTACTGAGTTGTTTAGTAAATAGTGATCATTCGATCTCTTAGACCTCTTGTTAATGAACTCTATGTTTTGATTGCTCACAATGATGGTTGATAAAAACATTTTTAGAGCAATTGCGAAACCAGGGAGTGTATGAATAAAGTTTACATTAAACATTAAAAAATTAAAGATATAATCCTACTCCAGACCTAAATTTACACTCATGTACCACCGCTCTAGGCTCACTCCTGCTCCGGTGCTCAGAACAGAGTCACAGCAAGAAGATCAAATGGCTGTGATCAACAGGCAGCAGATGTGCTCAGATGCTCATAGGTAGCTTATTTTTATATAGAACATTCAACCCAAAAATTGCATTAAAAATATATAATGTACACAATACGCGCCTGTGACATGGGGCGCCTAGATGTAAACGGAGCCTTAACCACTTAAATACTGGGCACTTTCACCCTCTTCCTGGCCCAGGCCAATTTACATCTTTCAGAGCTGTCACACTTTGAATGACATTTGCCAGGTCATGTACCCACATGAAATGTTTATAATTTTTTTGAGACAGATAGGGCTTTCTTTGGTATTTAATCACCACTGGGTTTTGTATTTTTTTCCAAACAAATGAAAAAAGACTGAATATGTTTACAAAAAAAAGTTTTCATAGTTTCCGTTTTAAAATTTTGCAAATAATTTTTTTTTCTTCTTCACTGATGCACGCTGATGAGGCTGCACTCATGGGCACTGATAAGGCTGCACTCATGGTCACTGGGGAGGCTGTACTGATGTGCACTGATGGGCACTGCTGGACACTGATGAGGCTGCACTGATGAGGCGGTACTGTGGGGCACCTCAGGGGGCACACGGGAGGCGTGTTCTGGGAGTACGTCCATGGCGCCCTCCCAGAACAAGAGAGCCACGCTGTAGCAGTCTTTTGGCTATGGCCTGGTAGTAGTGGTTAAACCAGTCTTTCTCAACCAGGGTTCCTCCAGAGGTTGCCAAGGGTTCCTTGAGCAATGGAAGTTCCTGCCTCTCAGATAAGTAACCACTAACATCAATTATCTTTTTAATTATCTGCAATCAGGGATTATTCTGAATGCCCACAAAAGTAAGAAGCATTCTTCCCAGCAACCACCATGTTAATATACTGTGAGCTGTAGACATAGTAGTTATTAGGAGGGGTTCCCTGAGCCTGGAATGTTATTTCAAGGGTTCCTCCATGTTAAAAATGCTGAGAAAGGCTGATTAAAAAGTTGTGTGACCCTCAGAAAAAAAAATTAAAAATGTAAGATCAACCCCTAAACATGGTAAGTAATAATAGTTAACATCAAGGCTGTTATTTGTGTAAAAATCCACAACCAGGGGAGCTTAGTTGTAGGTTTATAGTTAAAGTGAATTTGAACCCTCACCTTGTAAAACAATCCATTCAGTTTAAAACAGAAATAAAAGGCTAAACATTTGTACATACATATAAAACACATAAAAAATACCTTTTTTGTAAGTGATCACAAATGTTCTGTTCTCAGCTGCATAAGGAGCTAAGAGAGATGGGGAAGGAGAAACAGCAATACACTTATCTTCCCCGTAAATTATTGTGGGAGAAGGGTGGCATGTAAGCACAAGTCTGATCGTTGGAGGAGAGCAGGTTGAGATAGCAACACAATTTAAAAAAACTGACCAAGCTGTGCTCTCCTGCCTAGTGTGATCAGTTTTTTTAATAGGAAAGCAGAGAGACTGGCAGGATTACACAAAGAAAACAATACAAAGAGAACAGGATACTTTTTCATACAAGCACATTGTACAGCAGCCACATTTAGGGAAGGAACTGTTGTTATTTGTACAATTATGTGTGTCATTTATGTATTACATAGTTTTAAAGAGGAAGTAAAGCCTCCTTTAAAAATAAAAAAAATAAAAACGGAACCTGCAAGGCAAAGGCATGATGAGCTAGTATGCATAGCATACTAGCTCATTATGAATAACTTACCTGAGAACGAAGCCCCCAAAGCGACCCTCGTCCATGACCTCCCCTGCCGCCATCAATCCCGGAGTGACTTCCGGGTCTCGCTGCTCCAGCACTGTCATTCGCTGGAGCGGCGATGGCGTCACTCCCGCGCATGCGCACGAGAGCGGCATATCATCATGATCTCGGCATGCTCAGTGCGCCTGCGCCGTAGACAGCGATGCCTGTTTTTTTTAAAATTCCTCCTAAACCATGTAGGTTTAGGAGATATTTATTGGACCTACAGGTAAGCCTAATCTAGGCTTACCTGTAGGTCAAAGTGGTTTGTAAGGGTTTACAACCACTTTAATGTCAAAATAAAACAATGTACTGGATGTTGTTAAATATTTGGATGTGCCGACATCTCACATGTATTATTTTTGTGACAGAAAACAGTCATCCAGCATCCATACTTTCATACGAACATTATATGAAAATAATGGAGTGCAGAAAATCCAGCATGTGTGACATGTAAATATATCTGTAAATAGTGGAGAGCAGAAAACCCACATGTACACAATTAACATAGGATCATAGGAAACCTGTACTGATAAAAATTTGCAGTCTTTCATATGCTGACCTTCCTGTGAAAATGCTAGTTGCCTGGCTGTCACACTAATTTTTTTTATATTTACATTTTCTGAATCATTGACCCAAAACTGGAATACACAACAGTATTCTTGACTTTACTGGTTTTTTTAAATGAAGGTCAGCAATAACAGCCTCCATATTTCTGGCTGCATCCATTTTAACTGTGGGCAGCTGAAGCTGCTGCCTGTTCACGTCCTGGATTTACACAGAGGCACACCTCCAGCTCTGCAGCTCTCATTAGCCCTCTGATGACTTATCCCCCTCATTTCCTGGCAAACTGAGCTGTGCATGATATCATAAGCCTAGGCTTTTTACCAGACAAGAAACAGGAAGTGGGCTGTATAAGGAATTTACTAGCACAAAAAAAAAAAAGGTTTTACTATCCAAAGTTAAAACAACAAGGGCAGAAGATTTAATAGATGGAAAGATGAAAAAATGACTGAAGTTCCGCTTTAACAAAGGCAGGGGGTGGGGATCTGACATCACACACTGCACAGCTCAGAGAAGAGAGCTGATTGTAATCTGAGACCTGAGTGGAGGGAAGGACACACCCCCTCTATACAATCCTATAGGAAAACTGAACAGCTGAGGCTGTAAATCACAGGATGTGTGCTGGAGCTCCCCTGCCCTGCTGGCCTGATACATTGGAGTCAGCACATGTCGGAAATAGCACATAGCAGAGGAACCAGACTACAGACAGAAATCACACTCTATGCATTGGATTGAGGCAATGTAGAAGGATATGCTTTGTTCATTTTTCATGTCCAATGTTTACAACCATTCTAAATCTTACATAAATCTAAATGATTTCAACAAACAGAGAAAACTTAATGTTCTAAATCACAACTGAGTTTTGGAAAACCTAACTGGTTGAGCTGGAAATTTGTAACCAATTCTGCTGATACTATGTGATACTGTCTGCAGCTGCAGGCACTGTGAGTAAACTACTACTCAAACTTTGCAACAGAAACATTGAAATTGCAGCTTGTCTCCCCTTGCTTCCTATGGCTGAGGGACTTGGTAGCCGGCCAACATTCTAATGTAAACAAACAGCAGGTGCTATAATCTGTTCAGAAAAAAAATGGAACCCTAATCCATGGTATCTAGGCTTGTTTGCTGCTTGGTAAGAAGGTGTAAGAAGGTGTAAATATTTTAATGCCCATGGACTGACCACAGGATCACTTTAATGGGCTTCTCTGACATGCCCTGAACAATAGATGTTGTTAAAGGATAATTTCCACTTTTGCATGTTACACCCATACTGTAACATGTTACAATGCCGAGTCCTGTGGATGGATGTACTACAACTATCAGCGGCGCCCGTCCATATGGGGCGCAGGGGCGCTGCCCCTAATCCCTGCGCCCGACCCCTAATTTACATGCAGGGCGCTGGACGCATTGGATTCCAATTTAATTTTTTTTCGTTTATAGAAGCCCATAATTAGAGCACATAATCTTGCCGCTTCAACCTCCACAACATCTCTAAAATAAGCCCCTTCCTAATTAATGACACCACAAGCTCCTAATTCACTCCCTGGTTGTCTCTCGCCTTGACTACTGCAACTCCCCCCTCATTGGCTTACTGTACCTCTACATAGTCTATCCCTCCTTCAACCCATCATGAGAGCTGCACCAAGGCTTATCAACCTTACCAACCGCTCTGTGTCTGCTACTCTTCTCTGTCAATCCCTCCACTGGATTCCGCTCACCGAAAAACAACTTAAATTCAAAATTCTAACAGCTTACAAAGCCATCCACAACTTAGCCCCCAACTACATCAGTAACCTAGTCTCTAAATACCAACCTAATCGCTCTCTTCATTCCTCCCAAGACCTCCTGCTTTCTAGCTTCCTCGTCACCTCCTCCCATGCTCGCCTTCAGGACTTCTTCAGAGCCTCTCCAATCCTATGGAAGTCCCTACCTAAATCTATCCGATTATCATCTACTCTGCTTTTAGACGATCCCTGAAAACCCTCCTCTTCAGAGAAGCCTATTCTGTCCTCACCTAACAACTGTACTTTGATTTTCTTCATCAGCCCATCGCCCACAGTTATTACCTTTTGTATCATTTGACACTCTCTTTTAGATTGTTAGCTCTAACGAGCAGGGCCCTCTGATTCCTCCTGTATTGAATTGTATTGTATTTGTACTGTCTGCCCTCAGGTTATAAAGCGCAGAGCAAACTGTTGGTGCTATATAAATCCTGTATAATAATAATAATAATCTGCATGGAAGGGAAGGTGTAGCATTATTAGTATTTTTTAGATAAACCAGAAGGAAGTTAGTATATGTGTTAGTTTGCATGTATATTATATTTTATATATGTGGATAGGGGCGACTATATTTGCTGATTACCTATGCAGATCCTGGTTCCTGCTTTGTACAGTGGTTGTGCTGTACTGCTACCTTTCTATTGCAAGCCTTCTATTTTTTTAAAGAACAGGAATGTTACCCTATATAAGCATACATCAGTTGTCACCGTGGAACCAGACTGGGAAACCTTGACATATACCCTGCCCAGACAGGCATCCTAGTCAGGATATCCTGTACTGAGGTTAGTCTAGATTCAAGGCTATAAATAAAGAGAAGGCGTAGGGAGGGGGGGGGACATAAGATGAGGGCTGACAGGAGAGGAGGGTGGGGAAGAAAGGGGTAGGGTATCCCCTCTGGGGCTCAGATCCAAGTATTCTATAAGTAGCTAAGAGTAACCAGGTCCAGGGTAGGTAGAGCACTGCCACCTTTCACAATGCAGTTCAATGAATCAGCCAACTTATTTAAAATAGGGCACTACATGTGTAAGTGATACCTTATCTTAAAGGGTAACTCCACTTTTGTGGGGAAAAAAATAGGCAAATGAAGAAAAAATAATATAGCACATATAATTTCAACACAAGTCATATAATAATTGAATGTTATTAAAAATTACCTTTCCTTTTCAATCTGCAGCCGCTGCAATTTTCTGAGAATGCATTGTAATTTGGCTACATGGAGTTGTTCTGTACACAGAATGTGTACTGACCACTCCCCAGAAACATCATTTCCTGCTTGTGTGATTGGCTCACCAATTTTCCCAGGAGTCTGCCTGAGATACAAGTCAGATTTCAGGCATCCCCTGCAAAAAAAATGTAATTTTTAGAAAGATACCTTCAATAGTAACACGTCTAAAGGGATGCAGGCCCAGCATATTTCCTCATTAGTGCTCTGCAGCTGCACAGCTGACAAATATTTATGAAACCACTCCCATTAGACCTACTGATCACAGGGGCACAGACAAACACACATGGATTTCTTCAGAATAACAAAAGGTAGGAATTTGCAACAAAGGTTGTTATAATCCTTGCAATGTACATATATCACCCAGAGGGGAATTTTTTTCTCAACAAAAGTGGAGTTACGCTTGAGTCAGAGAGAGAGAAAGAGAAAGTGGTTGCATTGAGCCACTGAGTGCACCCTCTAGTGACTAATCTTCAAATAGCTATTACATAATGCAATCACAAAAAAAAAAATGAGATTGTTATTCTTAAAGTGGAATTCCACCCAAAAATTGAACTTCTGCTTATCCGGTCCCCCTCCGCTGTCACATTTGGCACCTTTCAGGGGGAGGGGAAGCAGATACCTGTCTAATACAGGTATTTCCTCCCAGTTCCGGTGATAGATTGTCGCAGAATCTGCGGCGAGCTACGCCATGTCCGGCCCCTCCTCCCCCCCCCCCTGCTGTCTTCCTGTCTTCTGGGAGACACACAGGTCCCAGAAGACAGCAGGGACCAGTCAGGACGCGCAGCACAACTCTTGCATTTGTAGTAGGGAACCAGGCTGGGAAGCCGCAAGGCTTCACTTCATGATTCCCTTACTGAAGATGCTGGCACCTGCACCTGGGAGCCGAGGGATGGGTCGGCTTTGGGTGACGACATCGTGGGCGCCCTGGACAGGTAAGTGTCCATATTTTAAGTCAGCAGCTGCAGTGTATGTATATTCGGCAGAACTCCGCTTTAAAGTGGTTCTAAAGCCTTAAGGGAATTCTATGCATTAAGGTGAAAAGCTTTCTGTGCTGCAGCTCCCCTCAGACCTCCCCCCCCCCTTTTTTTCTTTCCTGAGCCCAATCCAATGGAGCTATGTGCATGAGCGCAGTGGTTCCAGCCGCTGTCTCTCTCCTCATTAAACAGATTGAAAGCAGCAGGCACCATTGGCTCCCACTGCTGTCAATTAAATTGTGACACTGGAGTGGGAGGCGGGGTCGAGTCCCATTGTCTGTGTCAATGGACGCAGCAGGACTTGGGAGCGAGCCTGCACAGGTGCCCCCAGGGAAAGCGACTTTCCCTGGGGGACACCTGAAGAAGACAAGGTGCCTGGAGCACTGGCAGGGGAGGTTTGGGGCTGCTTTGTTTAAAACCATTGCAAAGAGCAGATAAGTATAATATAGGCATGTATGTTATATATATTTTTTAAAAGAACAAAGGTTTACAACCACTTTAAACACTGATAAATAACTACACTACACTCAATGAGAATGCATTTCACTTTTTCACTTGTTCTTACCAGAACCAGGAGCTTTAGTTTCAAATTCCACCTGCGACTCTACCTGCTAGAGACATGAGCTATCATGGCATGTCCATAAAATATAATAGTTCTCTATGGGTATCATTAAATTTTGATAGTTGGACTGCAGTTCCCCAAGCATTGCAAACAATAGCGAGGTGCCACATGGGGCTTTGGAACTTTGGAACATTGGGGATTATATAGGGAGCTTGCTTTTCTTTGAAACGGCTCCTAAGAACCATAAAAAGTTATGTTAGCTCAGTAAGAATGTTGCTCTTTGCCAACAGCTAGCATATGTGACCCTTCTTAGTTCAGCTGAAGACAAGAGCAGTCTGTGTTGGCAGAACTGGCTTTTAGTATGGTAATGCCCTCTTGCCTTGTACACCATGGGGCATATGTTCTTGCAACAGTGTCTGAGAAAGGGGTTATTTCTCCTAGAGACTCTGTTAACTCGTCTCTGTCAAAGCGGAGCTCTGCACTCTGCACAATCAATGCTAATTGCATTGGACGGGGGCTGTGGGCTCTCACCTTTCTTTTCCATTGAATAGGATTAGGGATTGTGACATGGGTGATTAATAACTGTTCTGCAGACAGTCTGACTGGGCAGCCAAAGATTCCCATTTAATGCATTCTGCAAGCAATCTATTGCAAGCAGCTGCTGCTTATTTTAGTATCCTGATATCTTTTGCTGCCGTTAGGAGCCCTGTTTTTATTTTATTATTTTTTTTAATCTTTTTTTCAGCCTAACCCTCCTGTCACTGCCATTTTAAAGATGCGTTTACTTCAAAACTAAGATAAAACTGATTGTTGCAACTCAGCAGCATAATGAAAAGCTACCATCGTTTTACAGGTTCCCATTTATTTTTCGCTAATGCATTTTAAATATTTTGGCCTGGCAATTCTGTACATACAACTGTAACATTTGAGAAGTGGTAAAACTGTATTTAAGTGTTATATTTATAGCAAAATTATAGCAGCTGACAACTATGGGGCCCGATAACATGGGGGAGCCTGCACCATGGTTTACCCAGACTGCCATATTCCTTTGGACCCAACTCTAATATACCCTGAGATGTAGCTATAGTAATCATTGCCAAGGGTTCTGTAAAGCGCAAAAGTAATTTAAAGTGCTCCTCTATGTTAAAGCGAACCTTCACCATAATTTACATCTTGGGCTGCCCTGCCTTCCTCCCCTCTCCCTATTTTAGCAATGGAGATATATATATAAATATATATATATATATATATATATATATATATATATATATATTATATATATATATATATTCAAAACAAAAAAGGAAAAAAGATGTCAGACGCCTCAATACACCTCTCCCCTTTATCTCGGCGCAGTGAATGGTAAAAAAAATTTTTAAAAATATACAGACAATGATTAAAATTATATAGGTTGCCCTATGGCAGCCGCTTACACAAAAAACATGTAGCCTATTTTAAAATAGTAAATAAAATTCTCAATCACAAAGTGCGTTAAAATCTTATCACCATTTAGCGGCGCTCCTCTGGATAGTTATATGACCAGATAAATATATATATACTATTACTCAAAAATAGATATATAAAAAAACAACAATATTGTGCTGTGGGGATCTTTAAAACTTATCACTAGCAATCTGATATATTAATACATTAGTAATATCATGGTGTTTAGGGGGTGAGAAAGAGTCCACACATTATAGAGCAAGTGAAGAAAGGAATGCTTGATAGCATATACTTCCACCAAATTGCTTCACCCGTGTTCCACACTCCCCTCTGGGGTTTAAACTCACCGCAATCCTTAATGTTAACAGCATTGAGTCAGAGTCTCCCAAGATATAAGATCACTTTCTTTGTACACCATCTCCTCCCATCATCAACGATCAGCCAGTGCGTTTGATATAAAAAGGGTAAAAAGATCCAGATAGTCCAGTACGTTTTGAACAATCTTTATTTTTTAAAAATGTTTCCACATTGCACAATCAAATAAAACTTGTTCTCCTTTTGAAGCTCCCTGCAATGAGGCCAGTCCTTGGTTGTCTCACATTCGAATTGTTAAATGTTTACCAGGGAAATATACCGGTTAGTAGGATGAAGGAGTGAACACTCTCACTGTTCACAGCGTCTCCTAGTCCCCTTCCGGTTTGCGATAGCCTCCTCGTGGAACGCAAGGAGCGTCAACGTCACTTCCGGCCGTCGTATAGGTCATGCCCTGACGCGTTTCGTCATCACGACTTTCTCAAAGGGCGTGGCCTAACGACGCGACGTGCCGGCTTATATTGGTGTCTATTTTAACACTGTGTGTGCCGCTGATCTAATCAGACTTATGCACATCTATAGATAGTACATGAAAGCAACCATGCCCCTCTAATTATCTATTGCTAGACAACCAGTTCATGGCCTTTCATTGCACACTCAGTATTTCAGAAATCATTTCAAACAAACTTTAAATACATTTTATTTGTGCTGATGAGCACTTCTGCTTTTTCTGCCTAGGAGATACGTTCTCCAAGACGCCTGCATGTGTGCAGATGTGCCGCAGGCTCAGGTAATGAGAAAGTCCTGTGGCACATCTGTGCATGCACCAGGTATCCGGGTCCTCTGAGTACCAAATAGGAAAAGGTTGCTTTTGCCTGCAGCAAACCGATGACATCATTTTCCCACACCTCTTAGCCCAGTGATGGCAAATCTTGGCACCCCAGATGTTTTGGAACTACATTTCCCATGATGCTCATGTAATCTGCAGTGTAGTTGAGTATCATGGGAAATGTAGTTCCAAAACATCTAGGGTGCCAAGGTTCACCATCACTGTCTTAGCCTGAGCACAGTCACTTACCAGGGACTCAACTTTTTCATAATAAAAGTTTACTTTTTTGAAAAGAATAATATATTGCTGTATATTATATCATATAAAAAATGTATTATGCAGACTTGTACAGTCACTGATAGCACCACTTTACTGTACAAAAAAATTCCTTTATACCATACCTTCACAACACCACCAGGAATAAATTGGTAAGCACAGTTCCTAATTATTTGTATGCTTTCCTATAAGCTATTTTGTCCAATCTTGTACAGGGAACATACACAAATGTTTCATACATGCATGAGATATTTTGTCACCTGAAAGCATGCATCAATATGTACAGTTAGTATATCAGCACTCTCTGCAGCCTACCATGTGCCTAAGTACATTTCTCTCCCAGTGGAGTTTAAAAGCTTGGGGTGTCTACATGCATATTGATTCAATCCACCAAAATTGCTCAGGACCCAACGGCATCCACAGAGCTGGTACAGAGCCTGTTGTCGAAAAAGAGATAAACATCCCCAGTACATTAGGAGCAATGGTGCAGAAGAGATTGTATTAACAGTTTCAATTTAGCACACAATTACTCACTAACAGAGCTGTGGACATATTTTCAGTGTAATTATTGTTTTCAAAGCATCCAGCTATTCAGTGAGGTATTGCAATATGCTTATGTGGGCTTCCCTGCAGTATTCTGATATATAAATGTATACGTTATTTGTAAATGGCCAGTTATGTTATATGTCAACCTCAGAACCCTTTTTTTGCCATTTTTATAAGACATCCATCTTTAAAAGAAGATGTGATGCTTTTATTAAATAATACAGTATATATATATATATATATATATACATACACACACATGATATATATACACATATATATATATATATATATATATATATATACTGTATTATTTAATAAAAGCATCAAATCTTCTTTTACAGATGGAAGTCTTGTAAAAATGGCAAAAAAGGTATATATTTATATATCTATATAGATATATAAATATATATAGAGAGAGAGAGAGAGAGAGAGAAAGATAGAGATCTCTCTCTCTCTCTCTCTCTCTCTCTCTCTCTCTCTCTCTCTCTTTCTCTGTATATATATATATATATATATATATATATATATATATATAGATAGATAGATAGATAGATAGATAGATAGATAGATAGATAGTGTGTGTTCTCACTTTTGTAATTTGTTTTTTAGTGATCGGATATTTAGGAAACTATGACCAATTTTTACTGGATAAACACATGCTGTATAGTATTCAAGCAATTGTGTATAGGAGAATAAAATACACACACACAAAATATATAGATGGACACAAGTACATAGATTTGTATCTGTCTTTTAATTTTGTAATTAATGTTTGTGGATCAGAGGAATTCTCCTTTAACGATACTGAAATGAACTGAGTTAATCAAACAAAAAAAAGTTTATTGTCACCAAATTGAGTTCAACTGACATTCCACACGTCACGGGGAATAAATCCAAATCAGGGAGATTCGTGGAATAAAATATCCATCATTTATACAGAAAGTACGGATGTATATTTATATTAGTTCAGGAATCGGTTGATTCAAATAAAAATGTGCTTCTTCAAAAGAAATCATTTTCCCTTCAGAGAAGCAGGCTCTGCTTTGGTGCATATTTATAGCAGTGAGTCGGACATTTATATCTGAGCTGTCAAAAAGTATTGGTTGGAACAAAAATATGCTTGTAATAAAAATGCATTGTTTGAAAAAAAAAAAACGCAGAAACCACTGACTAAAAAACAGTGCGTAAGGCACTTGATGTAATGCAAGGGGGATTAAATACCTATGTAAACTGCATGTGATGGGGAAGACGCATTGTGGGTTTACACAGCATACAAATGGGGTACAGTCAAAGTGTTGTTTAAAAAAAATCGGGGGTATACTATGTATCAGATAGAAAGATGTATAAGATAGATTGCACATATGTCCCTAAAATAAATTACTTTTAAAAAATGATTGATGTAGTCACGTCAGCCCACTTCCCTACCTAAAGAGTCAAACAGTCCATGGATGTTAATGTGTAAAATTAAGTCAATTGGTTGTAAGATTAACAACATTGATATAGCGCTGCTTCATGACTTACCAGTGGTGGAATTATCAGGGTTGCAGCAGTCGCACTTGCGACTGGGCCCTGGCGTTCCACCATTATGCGGGGCCTGCTCGCCTGCCGCCACTTCTAGGCAATGATCGGGACATTATGTCCTGGACATAGTGGTTCACTGTATGGAGGGAGGGGAGCGCCGCCACTCCCTGTTATGTTACTGGCACATCGCTCCACCCATTCCTCCAAGCAGATCCATGTCGGGAAGGAGGGGAGTGGAGGAGAAAGTCAGCTGGTCAGCTGACTGGCCAGTGGTGTGAAGGGGGAGGAGCTCTCCCCTGTGGGAGGAGATGTGCAAGCAGTGGCCCCATGCTGGGAGAGGTGTTACTGGAGGCACTTTGAGTCCAGACTGAGAGCACTGAGCAAGGAGGTGGATCGACTGACACTGAGAGAAGGTGAGTGTCAGTTTCACCATCCCACCTCCCCCACCATCCTTCTGCCCCTGATCCCATTTTTCCCACCATCCCTCTGTCCCTGATCCCATCTCCCAACATCCATCTGCTCCTGATCCCATCCGTCCCACCATCCCTCTGCTCCTGATCCCATCCATCCCACCATCCCTCTGCTCCTGATCCCATCCATCCCACTATACCTCTGCCCCTGATCCCATCCATTTCATCATCCCTCTGCCCCTGATCCTATTTATCCCTCTGCCCATGATCCCATCCATCCCACCATCCCTCTGCCCCTGATCCCATCCATCCCACCATTCCTCTGCCCCTGATCCTATCCAGCCCACCATCCCTCTGCCCCTGATCCCATCCATCCCACCATCCCCCTGCCCCTGATCCCATCCACCCCACCATTCCTCTGCCCCTGATCCTATCAACCCCACCATCCCTCTGCCCACATCCATCTGCTTCTGATCCCATCCGTCCCACCATCCCTCTGCTCCTGATCCCATCCATCCCATCATCCCTCTGCTCCTGATCCCATCCATCCCACTATACCTCTGCCCCTGATCCCATCCATTTCATCATCCCTCTGCCCCTGATCCTATTTATCCCTCTGCCCATGATCCCATCCATCCCACCATCCCTCTGCCCATGATCCCATCCATCCCACCATCCCTCTGCCCCTGATCCCATCCATCCCACCATTCATCTGCCCCTGATCCTATCCACCCCACCATCCCTCTGCCCCTGATCCCATCCATCCCACCATCCCCCTGCCCCTGATCCCATCCATCCCACCATCCCCCTGCCCCTGATCCCATCCACCCCACCATTCCTCTGCCCCTGATCCTATCAACCCCACCATCCCTCTGCCCACATCCATCTGCTTCTGATCCCATCCGTCCCACCATCCCTCTGCTCCTGATCCCATCCATCCCATCATCCCTCTGCTCCTGATCCCATCCATCCCACTATACCTCTGCCCCTGATCCCATCCATTTCATCATCCCTCTGCCCCTGATCCTATTTATCCCTCTGCCCATGATCCCATCCATCCCACCATCCCTCTGCCCATGATCCCATCCATCCCACCATCCCTCTGCCCCTGATCCCATCCATCCCACCATTCATCTGCCCCTGATCCTATCCACCCCACCATCCCTCTGCCCCTGATCCCATCCATCCCACCATCCCCCTGCCCCTGATCCCATCCACCCCACCATTCCTCTGCCCCTGATCCTATCAACCCCACCATCCCTCTGCCCCTGATCCCATCCATCCCACCATTCCTCTGCCCCTGATCCTATCCACCCCACCATCCCTCTGCCCCTGATCCCATCCATCCCACCATTCCTCTGCCCCTGATCCTATCCACCCCACCATCCCTCTGCCCCTGATCCCATCCATCCCACCATCCCCCTGCCCCTGATCCCATCCATCCCACCATCCCTCTGCTGCTGATCCCACCCATCCCACCATCCCTCTGCTGCTGATACCACCCCCACCATTCCTCTGCTCCTGATCCCACCCCCACCATTCCTCTGCTCCTGATCACATCCATCCCATCATCTCTCTTCCCCTGATCACATCCCTCCCATCATCCCTCTGCCACCGATCCCATCCATACTACCACCCCTCTGCTCCTGATCCCATCCATTCCACCATCCCTCTGCTCCTTATCCCATGCATCCCACCATCCCTCTGCCACTGATCCCATCCATCCCACCATCCCACTGCCAGTGATCTCACCCCCCCCACCACTATCCCTCTACCACTGATTCCATTCTTCTGCCACTGATCCGACCCCCCACTACCATCCCTTATGCCACTGATTCCATCCCCCACCACCGCAAATTATCCCACCCTTCCCCCCACCACCGCAAATTGATCTCACCACCGCCACTGATTCCATCCCCCCTCCCCACCACCACCACTACTGTCACTGATCCCAAGGGGACACTCAGGAGGATGTAAGGGGGCACTCTGGAGGTACTATTTTAGTACTACCGGAGGTCCATACTGTCAGTTAATCACAGTACAGAGGATATTTTATTAGTCTTTTAAGGTGTAAGAAGACAATGACTTTCCTTAGCCCTGTCTCTGCAAAGTACTAATAAAGACAGAGTGAGCATAGAAGAAATGAGGGGGGGGTGGGCTAGCTAAAACTGAACTAACTAGCAATAAATAGGAGGAAGGACACAGGGAGAAACACAAATCTCCAACTGTTGTGGCCCAAAACCTCCACTAGGTGACAGCATACTTCTGAACAATACTAACCTGATGCAGTTCAGTACTACTCAGAAAACTTTCAAACACGCTTTTTTGGGGGGGAAAAAAAACGGTTTCATGCATTAAAAAAACAAAACAGTAAAGTTAGCCCAATTTTTATGCATAATGTGAAAGATGATGTTACACCGAGTAAATAGATACCTAACATGTCACGCTTTGAAATTGCGCACACTCGTGGAATGGCGCCAAACTTTGGTACTTAAAAATCCCCATAGGTGACATTTGAATTTTTTTTTTTTTTTACAGGTTACCTGTTTAGAGTTACAGAGGAGGTCTAGTGCTAGAACTATTGATCTTGCTTTAAAATTCCTGGCGATACCACACATGTGTGGTTTGAATGTTGTTTACATATGTGGGCGTGACCTACATATACGTTTGCTTCTGCGATCGACCACGCAGGGATGGGGACTTTTATTATTGTTTTTTTTACTTTTATTTTTCTATTTCGACACTTTCTTTTAACTTTTTTTTAACCCTTTTATTCTTATTACAAGGAATGTAAACATCACTTGTAATAGGAATAGTGCGTGACAGATCCTCTTTACAGCGAGATCTGGGGTCAATAAGTCCCAGCATCTTGCCTCGATCCTGGCTTCCCAGCTGAGGCAGCGGCATATTTTCAAATGCAGAGGCCGGGCGTGACATCATAATATCGTGCCTGGCCTCCGAAAGATCATAGCGATGTCTGGGGGCCATCTGGCCCCGCCAGATTTTCTATGATAAACTTCCGACATGGACCGATTCCTTCTCCCTCTCACCGATCGTACGGGCAAGCCGGTAGAAGCACTGGAGGGCGGCGGGAGGGGGGGCGTTCCCTCCCGCTGCCTGTGAGAACGATCAAGCGGCTGAACAGCCGCTATGATTGTTCTTACGCTGCAGGGAATCGCCGGCTCTAAAGGAAGATTTTTGAATGATGCCTGTAGCTGCAGGCATCATTCAGATATGCCCAGTCAAAATCGACAACGTCATATGATGTCGTTGGGTGGGAAGTGATTAACTATTGAAAACATCCTACTAACCACCCTCAACTTCTGATCTTAGCATAGAAGGTTCAGTGCAAAAATAAAAGTAAAAGCCTCAGCAGCTCAAGAATTTGGTTACGCAGACCACAGCACAAGTGAGGAAAGGATTATAGATGAATGCAGTGGTTGGATGTGAAAAGCCTTTTCACACTCTCTAAACACTCCATTCCCCTGTAAACCTTCAGATCATGTGATGTATTGGGATTATGCTGATCCTTTTGGGTCATTTGGGAGCATTTCATTGGAACCTTAAATGCTAAAACTTAAAGCCAGAAATATGAATAGTGGTTATAACCCTGAGAATTGAGCACATTGTCGTTTACTACTGATACCCTTTGTGAATAAATGGAGGAACCTACAAAAGTAACTTAAATAGCACTTCTAGAGGGATTGAAGTTAATAAAAAATGTAATACACCTTTAGTATTGTTAAAATAGTTTGCAAAAGTAAGGCTAAAACGTATAGCACATAGTATTAATAATAGGAACTTGGCCAAGTTCAAATAAACATTTTAGATATTTAAAAAAGCCAGTTAATAAATACATGATGATCTTTACCCATACAAAAACTTTTGATTTTGTCTTATATAAGCCACTAATAATAGTAAGGATGTAAAGTTCACTGTACACAATTTATGTTGTATTGGCAAACATTTGTACAAACAGTAGGTGCAAGAAGCAGCCAGAGGGCAACTTTTGAATTTACGACTGAAGACTGCCTCTGAGAAGGTGATAGAAAGTCCTTCACTGCTGGATATAGTCAATACAGTATGGCAGGGAGAATATACAAAGGACCTATAAAACTGTTAATTGATGTCATTGGTCCAATAAAGCAATCATTTTACAGATTCCTACTAAATTTCTCAGTGAGAGGGCTATTAAATTTACAACTATCCTGTTGAAATGTTGTGATTATTGGCTTGTACAATCCCATCACTGGACTTAAAGGGAATGTAAAGTTTCATCAGTAATAATTAGAGGTACTTGTTAAATAGAGCAGCATAATGTAAATCATTTTATCAATGTGTGTTAATATTAAAACAAAATAGTTTGTATTTACAAATATGGTCTAATCCACATATAACTAATATTGTAGCACATGGTATTAACCATAAAATTATCCTATTCACAGATGATGTCATCCATATGGTCTCTAACCCTTTCCTTTCCATGTGGGAAATATAGCTTACAAATTTCTCAATTTAGTGAAGCTTCAGTTTACATACTAAAAGTTGATAATTCCCAATTATTAGGTTTACACATTGGGTCTCAAATGCTGTTTCCTTTTTAGGAATATATCTCCTGACCACTACATCCTTATTAAATTACCTAAACTATAAACCTTTTCTAGTGCACTTGCACCAAGCAGAATAGGGGTCTTGAAAAAGATTTATGCTTAGGGGCCCCCACATTGACATTAGGAGTTGGATGCCGCTGACTAGTAAGGCCCCTTTCACACTGGGGCGGGAGCCGCGGCGACGGTAAAGCAGTGCTATATTTAGCGCTGCTTTACCATCATTTTAGCTGCGGTATTCGGCCGCTAGCGGTGCGGTTTTAACCCCCACTAGCGACCGAAAAAGGGTTAAAATCCCCCGCAAAGCGCCGCCAAAGCAGCGCTTTGCGGCGGTATTGCCGCTGTATTACCGCGGTGTCCCATTGAAATCAATGGATAGGAGCGGTATAGGAGCGGTGAATACACCGCTCCTATACCGCTCCAAAGATGCTGCTAGCAGGACTTTTTTGACCGTCCTGCTAGCGCACCGCTCCAGTGTGAAAGGCCGCCGGCTTTCACACTGGAGTGAATGGGGCCGGATTTTTTCAGGCGGTGTACAGGCGCTATTTTTATCGCTGTACCGCCTGAAAAACGCCCCAGTGTGAAAGGAGCCTAAGGGTACAGGCTGGGGAAAGGTTCTCCAGGCCCAAAGCACGCTGTAGAAATAGCAAAGTGTCAGAAACCATGAATCAGACCGAGACAGAAGTACAGTTAAATCACACTTGTTTAATAATAAAAGTAAATAGAACAAACGTAGTCAAAACATAGCCAAAGTTTGATAACCGGAACGGATAGTCCGACAAGCCAGAAAGTTAGGAAACCAGAGATCAGCATAGTGGAACAGCAAGCAGGATCTGGAGCCAGAAGGAATGTCAGCCAAGCAAGTTCCCGACCGACTCCTGTACTTTTACGTTGGCAGAATGGCACGGCTGGGCAAAGTAACATACCCGTACATTACTTTGAATTTCCCGCCGTGCCCTTGCAAGCGCGCTGCCGCAAGCCCCGTGAATGTGCCTGCGGGTCCCGTGGACTCGATCGCCATGGGGATACCCACGATCGTGTCACGGAGCTCAAGAACGGGGAGATACCGATGTAAACAGCATCTCCCCGTTCTGCCTAATGACAGCAGACTGATCGTCTGCTCCCTGTCATCGGGAGTAGCGATCAGTCTGGTGTCACACACAACCACGCCCCCAGACAGTTAGAAACACGCTCCTAGGAACACTTAACCCCTCCCCACCCCCTAGTGGTTAACCCCTTCACTGCCAGTGACATTTTTACTGTAATCAATGCAATTTTATAGCATTGATAGCTGTATTAATGCCCATGGTCCCAAAAATGTGTCAAATTGTCCGATGTGTCCGCCATAACGTCAATTTTGTTTGGGAGCCACGTCGCACGACCGCGCAATTGTTAGTTAAAGCAACGCAGTGCCGAAACGCAAAAAATGCTCTGGTCAGGAAGGGGGTAAATCCTTTCGGGGCTGAAGTGGTTAAGAGGAACACAGGAGATAGTCTCTGTGCTGTTGACCAAGCGAAGGCAGAGATCATCTGGGCTGGACGGCTTAAGTAGGCAGGACTAACGAGCAGGATATCAAGACGAGTCACTGTGGAGAGATAGGAGCTGGCAATTAGCCAACAGCTGAGTGGCCAGCTCAGAGGAAGGATGAACTGAGCCCAGCCCTGACAGTACCCCTTCCTCAACAACTCCTCCCCCACCAGGCTTGAGAGGAAAATGTCTATGGAAGTCACGAGGACAGGGGCATGTAAGTCTGAGGATGAGACCCAAGAGCGTTCCTCCCGACCGTACTATTTCCAATGCACCAGGTACTGTATGCGCCCATGGAACTTAAAAGAGGACGTGGGTGAGGACGTGGCACTGGGGTGGTAATGCGGTTGCAGGCCAAAGGTTTTAATAAGGAGACATTAAATACATTAGCGATATGCATATTCGAAGGAAGGTCTAATGTGTAAGCCCAATAAACCGAGGTGCGAATTTCAGAGAGGGAACACGAAGTCGGAGTTTGCGAGATGACAGCCAGACCCTGTCCCCAACCTGGTAGGAAGGCGCAGGCAGACGTCTGCGGTCAGCATGGAATCTGTACCTATCATTAGCATGTTGCAAAGCCTCCTGGACTTGTGCCCAAGTGGAACGAAGACCACGGAGATGCTCCTCTAACACAGGAATACTCTGCGGAACAAATGAGTCAGGCAACATGGAAGGTTGGAAACCATAGTTCGCCATAAACAGGGACAATCTGATGGTCAGAAATATAGCAACTTAGGAATTGCTCCAGGAAAGAAAGGGCTCCCACTGTGCCAGCAGTAGCAGTGTGGTGGTCCCATCCCTATGTGTAGACCAAGAAAAAAAACCTGAATGGGACTTTGACAGATCAATAACACATGCAAAGAAACTATAAAATATAGTGTTTATTAATACAAAAAATGGTAAAAACAGACAACTAGCATCTGAGCAATATGCAATACAATACAAGAAAACTTTAGAACTTTACAACAATACTTATGCTCTTGTAGGGGTCGGACACCCCAAAAACCCAACGTGTTTCCAGTTTTGCTTGAGAACTTTCATCAGGGGTGGAGAGTAAGATGAAATACAGTATAATGACAGCTCATGATGGAGCCAATCCTCAATGAAAAAAATTAATGTATTGGATGCAGATGCAGCTGGACCCCAGCAGAAGGTCCCTAGTGACAGCCCCGGATATTGGTATGTCCCTCTGCAAAGAATGCAAGCTTGTGTGGGTACTGAAATTACAGATCCACTACCTCCCTAAAGATGTAGGGGGTAGGATAATGCCAACGTAGATCTGAGCCCCAAATATAGCCCCCAGGAGGTCCCCTGTTTATTTGGATCCCTTGTTGGAGACACCAGGGAGGAGGTCCTGTAAGGTATCACGTCTGGATCAGTTGCAGGTGCATTGAATGAGACAATGTAATTGAAACATAACAAGAAAAGAGCCCACCGCGCCCTTTTGGGAGAGAGGCATTTAGCCTCAGACAAGAATGTGAGATTATTTTGGTCAGTAAGAATGAGAACCGGCACAGTGGTACCTTCGAGGAGATATCTCCATTCTTTCAGGGCTAAAATGATCGCTAACAGCTCTCTGTCACCAATCTCGTAATTGCACTCCGAAGGTGACAATTTTTTGTAAAAGTAGCCACAAGGATGCATAGCGCTCTCAGAGGTAGGACATTGAGACAGAAGGGCGCTAACTTCAGTCTCAGAAGCATCAACCTCAAGGATAAAAGGTAACGTAGGATCAGGATGTGCCAACACAGGAGCAGAAACAAAAGCAGCCTTGAGACTCTCAAAGCCTTAATGGAGTCCGGAGACCAACTCTGTGGGTTACCGTCCTTTCTGGTCATATCAGTCAGGGGCTTGACCAGAGACGAGAAGTTATGAATAAACTTCCAATAATAGTTGGCAAAGCCAAGAAAACGCTGCAGAGGATGTAAATTCATGGGTTGGGCCACTGTAGGACTGCTGAAAGTTTCTCTGGGTCCATCGAAAAAAAACAGCAGTGGAAATGACAGGAATTTGACCTGTTCACAATGGAATTCGCACTTCTCCAATTTACAATAGAGACTGTTCTCTTTTAGTTTCTGAAGCACACGACATACATCTGTGTGATGGCTCTCCAGGGACTTGGAAATTATAAGGATATCGTTGAGATAAACCACCACACATAACTGCAACAAATCTTGAAAGGACATCATTAATAAATTCCTGTAAAACTGCCAGGGCGTTACAAAGGCCAAAAGGCATTATGAGGTACTCATAATGGCCTGTTCTGGTATTAAACGCAGTTTTCTACTCGTCGCTATCCTTAATCCTCACGAGATTGTATGCCCCTCTCAAATCAAGCTTTGTGAAAACCGTTGCTCCCTTGAGGCGGTCAAATAACTCTGTAATCAGCGGAATCGGATAGGCATTCTTAATCGTAAAATGATTGAGACCCATATAATCAATACAAGGTCTCAGTTCACGACTCTTCTTCTTCACAAAGAAGAAACCAGCACCAGCAGGAGACGAAGATTTGCAGATGAAACCTCAAGAAAGTGCGTCTGCAACATCCATGGCCTTATCCTCCAAGACCGACAAAGGGTAAACCTGGCCACGATGGGGTATGGTACCAGGTTGAAGGTCAATTGCGCAATCATACATCCAGTGTGGAGGCAAACTACCAGCTTGACCTTTGTCAAAGACATCGCTAAAATCGCGGTACTCCATCCGGCAGGGAGGAGAGTGAAGAGGTGCACAAGACCTTGGCTACCTTCTGGAAGCATGTCTTACTGCATTGTGGCGACCAGGAGAGAGCCTTAGCACGGAGCCAATCAAAAGAGGGGTTGTGCCTCTGTAACCAAGTATAACAAATATGGGACATAATACTTTGAAGAGAGATAACAAAACACTAAAGATATATGTGCCCAGCTCAAATTTCATGAATCGGGTTTACATCCACTTTAACCACTTCAATACCGGGCCTATTATATAATTTTTTTGTTAGAAAATTACTCAGAACCCCCAAACATTATATATGTTTTATTTAGCAGACACCCTAGGAAATAAAATGGGGGTCATTGCAACTTTTTATCTCACACGGTATTTGCGCAATCATTTTTCAAACGCCTTTTTTTTGGAAAAAAAAAACGGTTTCATGAATTAAAAAATAACAAAACAGTAAAGTTAGCCCAATTTTTTTATATAATATGAAAGATGATGTTACTCCGAGTAAATAGATACCTAACATGTCACGCTTTAAAATTACGCACAATCATGGAATGGAGCCAAACTTTGGTACTTAATAATCTCCATAGGCGACGCTTTAAATTTTTTTACAGGTTACCAGTTTACAGTTACAGAGGAGGTCTAGTGCTAGAATTGTTGCATGCGCTCTAACGCACGTGGCGATACCTCACATGTGGGGTTTGAGCGGCGTTTACATATGTGGGTGGGACATACGTGTGTGTTCGCTTCTGAGCGCGAGCTACCGGGGACAGGGGCGTTTAAAAATTTTTTTTTACTTAATTTTTTATTTTTTTTACACTTTTTAAAAAAAACTTTTTTTGGATCACTTTTATTCCTATTACAAGGAATTTAAACATCCCTTGTAATAGGAATGTATGTGACAGGTCCTCTTTATGAAGAGATGTGGGGTCAATAAGACCCCACATCTCTCCTCCAGGCTGGAAAGCATGAGATCAGTAAAAAAAATTCACCGATCTCATGCTGACAGCCGCGATCGTGGCTTTGTTTACTTCCGGGTACCGGTCGTGACGTCATAACGTCGCGCCCGGGCCTCCGACGGTCATAGAGATGAAATCTCTATGCTCGTCATCCCGCGGCGGGCTCGTCATCCACCGGATGGTGGCGGGAGGGGTGGGATGTCCCCTCCCATTGCCTATAAGAATGATCAAGTGGCGGAACTGCCGCTATGATCATTCTTATCTTGCACAGAATCGCCGGCCGGAAAGATTGATATCTGAATGGTGCCTGTAGCTATAGGCATCATTCAGATATCCCCACTCAATGTCAAGGACGTCATACGACGTCCTTGTTATTGAAGTGGTTATTATATGGTCTGAACTCATATTAAGTTCCTGTGCATCCCTGGACTCACATAACATCCCCATACCCATAGATGTGTCACAGCATTACAGTCTAACCCTTACTTACAACCCCTCCAACCCTTACACCAATGGAAATGGAAAAACGTTTGGCATCTACAACTTGGTCCTCTACCAAATAGAAGATTGTCAGTACACTTTGCTGAGGCATTACGGGATAACACATCAAACCTTTTCGATCATTTAACAAATATACTAAAAGGTAGCGCGGGATAATCTATTCACCAGTTATTATTGTTCTGCTTAGCAACCATTCAAATATAATATAAATGTATTAATGGAAAGAATGTACAGTATTTCTTATAACATTAATATGTTTTCAGAATCTTATCTCTTGTACATGTATATCTTAAAAAAATTAAAAAGAGGGAACAAAGCGACGGATAATCACCCTCAACACCCACACCAAACGGGTCACTTATCTCACTACACCCCCAGGATCATGTCCAGGCGGGAAAACGAGCATTCCGCCCCATGGAAACTCACTGAGTTCTATTCGCTCCCTGACAGAAAGAATCCTCAAAATGGTACCGACGGACATGCGGTTGCATCCTGCAGTGGCCCATCTTCCACACAGACACAGCTGAATGCTGCTGCAGACCCTCTGCCTTCTCCTCACCTACCCGGGATCGGCTCTCCTTCCACAAGTCCTGCCAAATCCAAGCAGGGGCTGTCCTAGGACACAGCACAGGAAGATGAGGTGAGCCCTGTTACACTAGCACCCCCTGTGTACACAGCCATAGGCAACTCCATAGCTGCATATACCACTACAAACCAGGCAGTATCAGATACTACATTGAGAGATATGCTCCTTACATTGCAAACCTCCATTCACTCCATTTCAATAGAATGATGCCTCACTTTACCTCAGAAATATCGCACATGGGAGAGAGAGTCACAACCATTGAAACTAAAATGGGAGAAGTGACCACCTACTTCAATGATTTAGTGAATGCACAGAGGGAGCTGAAGATATAGAGTGGATGAAAGCCAAAATCACAGACTTAGAAGACCGCTCAAGATGGAATAATTGAAAAATTAGAGGCATACCTGAGTCTGTCCAACCATCCGCACTGAAAGAATACTTCATCCAATTGATGTCCACTTTTTTACCTGACACCGCCCCAGGAGAATTAACCATTGACCGCATACATCGGCTGGCAAAACCGCCACACTTGCCTGATACAGTCGCAAGAGACACTATTGTCAGGATACATATTTTCCATGTTAAGGAAAATCTGATGCGTGCCACACGCAACCACTCTGAGTATCTCCAGCCATACACCAACTTGGCTTTTTACGCTGACCTATCTAAACATACCATGCTGCAAAGTAAGAATCTTGCAACTATTACTAAACCCCTACGATACTATGAGATACAATACAAATGGGGACACCCATTTAAATTGATCATCACTAAGGATAACAAATCCCATTTCGTTCGCACCTTTGTCAAAGGCCTTGCCCTGTGACAATGGCATCTCTTGGAACCACTGGAACAAAGACAGCACACTCGCACTTCAGGCATGCGCAACACTGGTGATTGGGATGATTTTGAGCCATCGGATGACATGATCACCTGATGATGCACTGCAATGTATAGCTTATGCCCAAGCCCTAGTTTGCCTGCTCAAGCCCAGCTTGTCAGCCTTTCACCTTAAGTTTTAGTCCTGGCCCAAACCACTCAAGCAGTGTTCTGCTTTATCTCTTTCTAGTACCTACCCTCCTACCAGAAACACTGTATCCTTTTTAATTGCTTAATTACTGACTTGTTCCTATTTCTTACAGTCTAAAGTTTAACACCCTCTCACCATTAGCCGAGCTACTTCCTATATCTTCGAACAAACTCCTGAATCTGCAAAGAATCCTTCAGAATATCTCTACAAAAGCAAGTCTTCCAGTTTATGCACCAGCACCTGCACATCCACTCAGGAGACTTTACCTCCAGCTCACCTCCACACTAACAGCTCTAACTAAACCCATCTATATATTTCCACCTTTATCGTTAAGAACCCGACACCTACAGCATGCCTATAAAAATAACGTTGCTCAATGTAAAGGGCTTAAACCACCCGGGGAGAGGTACTCCCTCTGGTCCAAGGCCCACAAACTCCAAAGCAACATATTGTGTCTCCAAGAGACTCACTTTGGTCAGGATAAAGCTCCACCTATGTTCCATAAAAACTTCCCACATATTTTCTTGGCTAACTCCCACAACAAAACAAAAGGAGTGCTAATATCGATCAAAGAAACAGTAGCGTTTAAATTGATCTCTTTATCATTATCCTGGTGAGTAAAATTAATAACACAACCTTTTTCTATTGTCAATGTCTACCAAATACAGGTCAAATACGATTTCTGCGTAAACTATTGAAAAAAGTAACTAAGAGAAAACAAGGCCGTATGCTTCTCTGCGGGGACTTCAATCGACGTTAAAGGATCCTCTGCTAAACATCATCGACAACCTACACTGATCCCATTAATCCAAACAAACGGACTATTTGACATATGGAGATGTCACCACTGCATGGAAAGAGACTATACCTTCTTCTCAAAACCCCACAGCACTTGCCCAAGAATTGACCTGTTTCTAAGGGACAAACAACTTCTACCAGATGCCATTGAGACAAACATCCACACCATAACATGGTCGGATCATGCACCCATCTCCATATGTGTAGGAGACAAGACCTCCAACTCCTTTGCTACCAACTGGAGAAATAATCCGTACCTAATGTCAATACCCATTAACACAACCTTAATACAAGAGAGTCTGAATGAATATTTCAACATCAATACGCCTTCAGTTAGCAATCCAACTATTCTATGGACAGCCCACAAGGCATTTATTCGAAGTGTACTAAATTCAAATGAATGCACAAGCAAATCGCCAAAGGACGCAGCAGTTAACAAAACTATTAAACAAAATTGAAAAATTGGAAACGATAAATAAATCAAACCCCAAAAGATTGACTCTTTCACGTACCCCTGAAGGAAGAGATTTTGGAAACTCTGTAACGCATAGGGTGAACTACACAGCAATATTGTCAGTTCATATGGTGACTGTCAGAACATATATGCATTGTTGCTAACATTCCGCTTTTTTATTCTGTATACCATGCAGTAATTTTGTTATTAATAAAATTCATTTTTTTCTACTTATTATGGAATCCTAGTGCCTTTAAAGTCCAGTTAGGGGATTATTCTTCTTTCGATTTAGATATTTGGATGTTGCAGCTCTCAGAGACTTTTTTCCGATAATTAAATTTGTCTAAATTCAAATGAATGCACAAGCGAATCGCCAAAGGACGCAGCAGTTGACAGAACTACTAAACAAAATTGAAAAATTGGAAACGATAAATAAATCAAACCCCACCCAATTCACTAGCGATAAAATCTTCCAGGCCATGAATGACCTTAGATCTCTCCTTAACGCCAAACACACCAAATTATTGCTAAAATTACGTTGCACCTTTTATGCAGCCGGTAATAAAGCTGGTAAATTATTAGCAAACCAAATCAAACACAAAAGAGCTAAAAATAAAATCTCCCACATCATCCATCCTACTACAGGAGACAAGCTGTATCACCCCAAAGACAAAGCTAATGCGTTCAGGGCATAGTACCACAATCTTTACAATTTAAAAGACGGCCCCCACACAGCACAACCCACTGATTCTGCCATAATGGGTTTTCTAGAATCAATGAATCTTCCCATATTGTCCCCTGAACAATTAACATCCCGTAAACGCTCTGTTTTCTATTACGGAAATCTCTCAAACTATTTCTACACTCCCCAAGGGCAGAGACCCCGGCACCGATGGTGTATCGGCCGAATATTACAAATTGACAAACAACCTTATAACTTGCGCCTAAGGAATAATATAGTGTGAAAATAATTAATTGATATATAACAACCACCGCTGCTACCTGCAAAGGTTAAAAAACCTTAATATTGGAAAACAATAAATACATATAGGCTGCGCTAGCGGGCATAGATAACCACTGTGATAATCATTAAGAAAACCAATAAAGAAAATATATATACAAAATGGCTACAAAAAGTATATAATATATGTGCTTCTACGCAGACTAAACACTGCGCAATAATACCCTTTGTGACAAATAACAAGTGTACTTATTGAAAAGTGAAAAAAATTGCTAATACACAGACTAGTCGTTGAAACCAGAGAAGCAGGTAATATTTCAAATATTTAGAGTGAAGCAATTGATTGGAGAAAATAAGCAGGATTCTTGAGACGACAATCCCCTCCAAAAACCCCACTCACCAGAAGTGTTAGACCCACGACTTTGCAGTTCTAGGGTCAAAGATCGCGTTTTAGGGGGATTAGTTGTAGTATACAAAGGTTCCTTTTCTTGCTGATTAAGGATATACACTCCAAATGATAAAGAGGCCTCCAAAGGGTTAAGATGCCGAGAAATAAGAGAGAAAACATATCATGTGTAGTATCGCTACCACAAGCTGCAATACCGCTGTTAAATGACAAACTCACTAAACAGAGAACAGGTATCAGCGTGTTCCGGGTGCACAAAGATGGCGTGCGTTCCACAGAAACAGGAAGCAGCGTCATTGGCTCTCAACACCGGAAGTTACGTCGACGCATTTCGCCCCTCCTCCAGGGCGTCATCAAGGACATCGAAGAGTTTGTCATTTAACAGCGGTATTCCAGCTTGTGGTAGGCATTTAGCCTCAGACAAGAATGTGAGATTATTTTGGTCAGTAAGAATGAGAACCGGCACAGTGGTACCTTCGAGGAGATATCTCCATTCTTTCAGGGCTAAAATGATCGCTAACAGCTCTCTGTCACCAATCTCGTAATTGCACTCCGAAGGTGACAATTTTTTGTAAAAGTAGCCACAAGGATGCATAGCGCTCTCAGAGGTAGGACATTGAGACAGAAGGGCGCTAACTTCAGTCTCAGAAGCATCAACCTCAAGGATAAAAGGTAACGTAGGATCAGGATGTGCCAACACAGGAGCAGAAACAAAAGCAGCCTTGAGACTCTCAAAGCCTTAATGGAGTCCGGAGACCAACTCTGTGGGTTACCATCCTTTCTGGTCATATCAGTCAGGGGCTTGACCAGAGACGAGAAGTTAGGAATAAACTTCCAATAATAGTTGGCAAAGCCAAGAAAACGCTGCAGAGGATGTAAATTCATGGGTTGGGCCACTGTAGGACTGCTGAAAGTTTCTCTGGGTCCATCGAAAAAAAACAGCAGTGGAAATGACAGGAATTTGACCTGTTCACAATGGAATTCGCACTTCTCCAATTTACAATAGAGACTGTTCTCTTTTAGTTTCTGAAGCACACGACATACATCTGTGTGATGGCTCTCCAGGGACTTGGAAATTATAAGGATATCGTTGAGATAAACCACCACACATAACTGCAACAAATCTTGAAAGGACGTCATTAATAAATTCCTGTAAAACTGCCAGGGCGTTACAAAGGCCAAAAGGCATTATGAGGTACTCATAATGGCCTGTTCTGGTATTAAACTCGGTCTATTAAACTCGTCGCTATCCTTAATCCTCACGAGATTGTATGCCCCTCTCAAATCAAGCTTTGTGAAAACCGTTGCTCCCTTGAGGCGGTCAAATAACTCTGTAATCAGCGGAATCGGATAGGCATTCTTAATCGTAAAATGATTGAGACCCATATAATCAATACAAGGTCTCAGTTCACCACTCTTCTTCTTCACAAAGAAGAAACCAGCACCAGCAGGAGACGAAGATTTGCAGATGAAACCTCAAGAAAGTGCGTCTGCAACATCCATGGCCTTATCCTCCAAGACCGACAAAGGGTAAACCTGGCCACGATGGGGTATGGTACCAGGTTGAAGGTCAATTGCGCAATCATACATCCAGTGTGGAGGCAAACTACCAGCTTGACCTTTGTCAAAGACATCGCTAAAATCGCGGTACTCCATCCGGCAGGGAGGAGAGTGAAGAGGTGCACAAGACCTTGGCTACCTTCTGGAAGCATGTCTTACTGCATTGTGGCGACCAGGAGAGAGCCTTAGCACGGAGCCAATCAAAAGAGGGGTTGTGCCTCTGTATCCAAGTATAACAAATATGGGACATAATACTTTGAAGAGAGATAACAAAACACTAAAGATATATGTGCCCAGCTCAAATTTCATGAATCGGGTTTACATCCACTTTAACCACTTCAATACCGGGCCTATTATATAATTTTTTTGTTAGAAAATTACTCAGAACCCCCAAACATTATATATGTTTTATTTAGCAGACACCCTAGGAAATAAAATGGGGGTCATTGCAACTTTTTATCTCACACGGTATTTGCGCAATCATTTTTCAAACGCCTTTTTTTTGGAAAAAAAAACGGTTTCATGAATTAAAAAATAACAAAACAGTAAAGTTAGCCCAATTTTTTTATATAATATGAAAGATGATGTTACGCCGAGTAAATAGATACCTAACATGTCACGCTTTAAAATTACGCACAATCATGGAATGGAGCCAAACTTTGGTACTTAATAATCTCCATAGGCGACGCTTTAAATTTTTTTACAGGTTACCAGTTTACAGTTACAGAGGAGGTCTAGTGCTAGAATTGTTGCATGCGCTCTAACGCACGTGGCGATACCTCACATGTGGGGTTTGAGCGGCGTTTACATATGTGGGTGGGACTTACGTGTGTGTTCGCTTCTGAGCGCGAGCTACCGGGGACAGGGGCGTTTAAAATTATTTTTTTACTTAATTTTTTATTTTTTTTACACTTTTTAAAAAAAACTTTTTTTGGATCACTTTTATTCCTATTACAAGGAATGTAAACATCCCTTGTAATAGGAATGTATGTGACAGGTCCTCTTTATGAAGAGATGTGGGGTCAATAAGACCCCACATCTCTCCTCCAGGCTGGAAAGCATGAGATCAGTAAAAAAAATTCACCGATCTCATGCTGACAGCCGCGATCGTGGCTTTGTTTACTTCCGGGTACCGGTCGTGACGTCATAACGTCGCGCCCGGGCCTCCGACGGTCATAGAGATGAAATCTCTATGCTCGTCATCCCGCGGCGGGCTCGTCATCCACCGGATGGTGGCGGGAGGGGTGGGATGTCCCCTCCCATTGCCTATAAGAATGATCAAGTGGCGGAACTGCCGCTATGATCATTCTTATCTTGCACAGAATCGCCGGCCGGAAAGATTGATATCTGAATGGTGCCTGTAGCTATAGGCATCATTCAGATATCCCCACTCAATGTCAAGGACGTCATACGACGTCCTTGTTATTGAAGTGGTTATTATATGGTCTGAACTCATATTAAGTTCCTGTGCATCCCTGGACTCACATAACATCCCCATACCCATAGATGTGTCACAGCATTACAGTCTAACCCTTACTTACAACCCCTCCAACCCTTACACCAATGGAAATGGAAAAACGTTTGGCATCTACAACTTGGTCCTCTACCAAATAGAAGATTGTCAGTACACTTTGCTGAGGCATTACGGGATAACACATCAAACCTTTTCGATCATTTAACAAATATACTAAAAGGTAGCGCGGGATAATCTATTCACCAGTTATTATTGTTCTGCTTAGCAACCATTCAAATATAATATAAATGTATTAATGTAAAGAATGTACAGTATTTCTTATAACATTAATATGTTTTCAGAATCTTATCTCTTGTACATGTATATCTTAAAAAAATTAAAAAGAGGGAACAAAGCGACGGATAATCACCCTCAACACCCACACCAAACGGGTCACTTATCTCACTACACCCCCAGGATCATGTCCAGGCGGGAAAACGAGCATTCCGCCCCATGGAAACTCACTGAGTTCTATTCGCTCCCTGACAGAAAGAATCCTCAAAATGGTACCGACGGACATGCGGTTGCATCCCGCAGTGGCCCATCTTCCACACAGACACAGCTGAATGCTGCTGCAGACCCTCTGCCTTCTCCTCACCTACCCGGGATCGGCTCCCTGGCCTCCACTCCTTCCACAAGTCCTGCCAAATCCAAGCAGGGGCTGTCCCAGGACACAGCACAGGAAGATGAGGTGAGCCCTGTTACACTAGCACCCCCTGTGTACACAGCCATAGGCAACTCCATAGCTGCATATACCACTACAAACCAGGCAGTATCAGATACTACATTGAGAGATATGCTCCTTACATTGCAAACCTCCATTCACTCTGATTTCAATAGAATGATGCCTCACTTTACCTCAGAAATATCACACATGGGAGAGAGAGTCACAACCATTGAAGCTAAAATGGGAGAAGTGACCACCTACTTCAATGATTTAGTGAATGCACAGAGGGAGCTGAAGATATAGAGTGGATGAAAGCCAAAATCACAGACTTAGAAGACCGCTCAAGACGGAATAATTGAAAAATTAGAGGCATACCTGAGTCTGTCCAACCATCCGCACTGAAAGAATACTTCATCCAATTGATGTCCACTTTTTTACCTGACACCGCCCCAGGAGAATTAACCATTGACCGCATACATCGGCTGGCAAAACCGCCACACTTGCCTGATACAGTCGCAAGAGACACTATTGTCAGGATACATATTTTCCATGTTAAGGAAAATCTGATGCGTGCCACACGCAACCACTCTGAGTATCTCCAGCCATACACCAACTTGGCTTTTTACGCTGACCTATCTAAACATACCATGCTGCAAAGTAAGAATCTTGCAACTATTACTAAACCCCTACGATACTATGAGATACAATACAAATGGGGACACCCATTTAAATTGATCATCACTAAGGATAACAAATCCCATTTCGTTCGCACCTTTGTCAAAGGCCTTGCCCTGTGACAATGGCATCTCTTGGAACCACTGGAACAAAGACAGCACACTCGCACTTCAGGCATGCGCAACACTGGTGATTGGGATGATTTTGAGCCATCGGATGACATGATCACCTGATGATGCACTGCAATGTATAGCTTATGCCCAAGCCCTAGTTTGCCTGCTCAAGCCCAGCTTGTCAGCCTTTCACCTTAAGTTTTAGTCCTGGCCCAAACCACTCAAGCAGTGTTCTGCTTTATCTCTTTCTAGTACCTACCCTCCTACCAGAAACACTGTATCCTTTTTAATTGCTTAATTACTGACTTGTTCCTATTTCTTACAGTCTAAAGTTTAACACCCTCTCACCATTAGCCGAGCTACTTCCTATATCTTCGAACAAACTCCTGAATCTGCAAAGAATCCTTCAGAATATCTCTACAAAAGCAAGTCTTCCAGTTTATGCACCAGCACCTGCACATCCACTCAGGAGACTTTACCTCCAGCTCACCTCCACACTAACAGCTCTAACTAAACCCATCTATATATTTCCACCTTTATCGTTAAGAACCCGACACCTACAGCATGCCTATAAAAATAACGTTGCTCAATGTAAAGGGCTTAAACCACCCGGGGAGAGGTACTCCCTCTGGTCCAAGGCCCACAAACTCCAAAGCAACATATTGTGTCTCCAAGAGACTCACTTTGGTCAGGATAAAGCTCCACCTATGTTCCATAAAAACTTCCCACATATTTTCTTGGCTAACTCCCACAACAAAACAAAAGGAGTGCTAATATCGATCAAAGAAACAGTAGCGTTTAAATTGATCTCTTTATCATTATCCTGGTGAGTAAAATTAATAACACAACCTTTTTCTATTGTCAATGTCTACCAAATACAGGTCAAATACGATTTCTGCGTAAACTATTGAAAAAAGTAACTAAGAGAAAACAAGGCCGTATGCTTCTCTGCGGGGACTTCAATCGACGTTAAAGGATCCTCTGCTAAACATCATCGACAACCTACACTGATCCCATTAATCCAAACAAACGGACTATTTGACATATGGAGATGTCACCACTGCATGGAAAGAGACTATACCTTCTTCTCAAAACCCCACAGCACTTGCCCAAGAATTGACCTGTTTCTAAGGGACAAACAACTTCTACCAGATGCCATTGAGACAAACATCCACACCATAACATGGTCGGATCATGCACCCATCTCCATATGTGTAGGAGACAAGACCTCCAACTCCTTTGCTACCAACTGGAGAAATAATCCGTACCTAATGTCAATACCCATTAACACAACCTTAATACAAGAGAGTCTGAATGAATATTTCAACATCAATACGCCTTCAGTTAGCAATCCAACTATTCTATGGACAGCCCACAAGGCATTTATTCGAAGTGTACTAAATTCAAATGAATGCACAAGCAAATCGCCAAAGGACGCAGCAGTTAACAAAACTATTAAACAAAATTGAAAAATTGGAAACGATAAATAAATCAAACCCCAAAAGATTGACTCTTTCACGTACCCCTGAAGGAAGAGATTTTGGAAACTCTGTAACGCATAGGGTGAACTACACAGCAATATTGTCAGTTCATATGGTGACTGTCAGAACATATATGCATTGTTGCTAACATTCCGCTTTTTTATTCTGTATACCATGCAGTAATTTTGTTATTAATAAAATTCATTTTTTTCTACTTATTATGGAATCCTAGTGCCTTTAAAGTCCAGTTAGGGGATTATTCTTCTTTCGATTTAGATATTTGGATGTTGCAGCTCTCAGAGACTTTTTTCCGATAATTAAATTTGTCTAAATTCAAATGAATGCACAAGCGAATCGCCAAAGGACGCAGCAGTTGACAGAACTACTAAACAAAATTGAAAAATTGGAAACGATAAATAAATCAAACCCCACCCAATTCACTAGCGATAAAATCTTCCAGGCCATGAATGACCTTAGATCTCTCCTTAACGCCAAACACACCAAATTATTGCTAAAATTACGTTGCACCTTTTATGCAGCCGGTAATAAAGCTGGTAAATTATTAGCAAACCAAATCAAACACAAAAGAGCTAAAAATAAAATCTCCCACATCATCCATCCTACTACAGGAGACAAGCTGTATCACCCCAAAGACAAAGCTAATGCGTTCAGGGCATAGTACCACAATCTTTACAATTTAAAAGACGGCCCCCACACAGCACAACCCACTGATTCTGCCATAATGGGTTTTCTAGAATCAATGAATCTTCCCATATTGTCCCCTGAACAATTAACATCCCGTAAACGCTCTGTTTTCTATTACGGAAATCTCTCAAACTATTTCTACACTCCCCAAGGGCAGAGACCCCGGCACCGATGGTGTATCGGCCGAATATTACAAATTGACAAACAACCTTATAACTTGCGCCTAAGGAATAATATAGTGTGAAAATAATTAATTGATATATAACAACCACCGCTGCTACCTGCAAAGGTTAAAAAACCTTAATATTGGAAAACAATAAATACATATAGGCTGCGCTAGCGGGCATAGATAACCACTGTGATAATCATTAAGAAAACCAATAAAGAAAATATATATACAAAATGGCTACAAAAAGTATATAATATATGTGCTTCTACGCAGACTAAACACTGCGCAATAATACCCTTTGTGACAAATAACAAGTGTACTTATTGAAAAGTGAAAAAAATTGCTAATACACAGACTAGTCGTTGAAACCAGAGAAGCAGGTAATATTTCAAATATTTAGAGTGAAGCAATTGATTGGAGAAAATAAGCAGGATTCTTGAGACGACAATCCCCTCCAAAAACCCCACTCACCAGAAGTGTTAGACCCACGACTTTGCAGTTCTAGGGTCAAAGATCGCGTTTTAGGGGGATTAGTTGTAGTATACAAAGGTTCCTTTTCTTGCTGATTAAGGATATACACTCCAAATGATAAAGAGGCCTCCAAAGGGTTAAGATGCCGAGAAATAAGAGAGAAAACATATCATGTGTAGTATTGCTACCACAAGCTGCAATACCGCTGTTAAATGACAAACTCACTAAACAGAGAACAGGTATCAGCGTGTTCCGGGTGCACAAAGATGGCGTGCGTTCCACAGAAACAGGAAGCAGCGTCATTGGCTCTCAACACCGGAAGTTACGTCGACGCATTTCGCCCCTCCTCCAGGGCGTCATCAAGGACATCGAAGAGTTTGTCATTTAACAGCGGTATTCCAGCTTGTGGTAGCGATACTACACATGATATATTTTCTCTCTTATTTCTCGGTATCTTAACCCTTTGGGGGCCTCTTTATCGTTTGGAGTGTTTATCCTTAACCAGCAAGAAAAGGAACCTTTGTATACTACAACTAATCCCCCTAAAATGCGATCTTTGACCCTAGGACTGCAAAGCCGTGGGTCTAACACTTCTGGTGAGTGGGGTTTTTGGAGGGAATTGTCGTCTCAAGAATCCTGCTTTTTTTCTACAATAAATTGTTTCACTCTAAATATTTGAAATATTACCTGCTTCTCTGGTTTCAACGACTAGTCTGTGTATTAGCAATTTTTTTCACTTTTCAATAAGTACACTTGTTATTTGTCACAAAGGGTATTATTGCGCAGTGATTAGTCTGAATATTACAAATTGTTCAACAACACCTTGACTCCTCACCTACGTCAACTGTTCTTCGCTGCTGTGTCCTCTTGTGAATTTCTGGGTGAAATGCTTTCTGCAAATGTTGTAATGTTGTGGGTCTTTTCAGATCCGTTATCTGTTATATCTAACGGAACAAGACAAGGATGTCCCATCTTCCCGTTTATTTTTACGCTACTGATGGAAACCCTAGCCCAGAAAATTAGCTCCTCAAATTCCATATCGGGAATCAAAATTAAAGGTCAAGAATACAAACTCACACTTTTTGAGGATGACATAATCCTTACTCTGACCGACCTGACTTCTTCCCTGGAAAAGGTATGGGAAATCTTAAATACCTTTAATGCATGCTCATTCTACAAGATGAATGACTCCAAATCCAATTTCCTTGGCGTTCACATAACTAAATCTGCTAAATCTCTCCTACAAACGTATCTATCTCTCAAATACTGGTCACAAATACAAAATTTCCCACTACAGGAAATAATGTACAACAACCAAATCCTCCCATTCCAAACCATACAATCTAGACACCTCATACCACCACAGGGTGCACATACTTGCAGATGCATATCCTCATACCTACAAACAAAAACAATCAACAGTTAAAATTCCTACCAAAGCATGGTCTTTCTGGACATCCAACTTTCCCAAAATGAAGGGAATAACCCTTATGTACAACCTAATACAGAACAAAGACATGTTTCTTAAAACATCAAAGTATCAGCGATAGAAAAGAGATTTACAGACTCGGATTTTCGGATTCCCAATGGCGCAATGCCATACGACATAACCACGGGGCTTCCAAATGCATTACCTATTCGGAACTGTCGCAAAAAAATTCATCACATCACATCTATCCCTTCTGGAGAAAAGTTTTCTCCTTGATATCAGATATAACTGGTATTATCTCCAAACCTACTCCATCCCTAGCCATCTTAAGTATAGGAATACAAGTCTTCCAACACAAATTCAGAACACTAATGATACATATTCTGTTTGCAGCTAGATTACTTATAATGCGCAAATGGAGAGGCTCCCTAATCTCAGATGTTAAAATCCAACTGAATCTAATTAAAGAATATGAATTCACTTCTGCCTTACAAAACAATACACTCGCAAAATACACCAACTCCTGGACACCTTGGCTGAATATTCAAGGGTGATTGAGGGTTAAACTTTCCACCTTTTTCTTTCTTAAGTTCATACGCTGCAATCTTTTGCGACTGAATATTGTTTAGACTGAATTAACAGACTGTATCCTATTGTTCGTTTATGTATATACGCATGTTTTCTACAGTACAACAATGTGTTTCCTTCCCTGTAAATGGAAATCCTAATAAAAATCATTTTAGAAAAAAAAAAATTAAAAAGACTATACAAAGGTTTTTTCATCAGCTTAGGTGTATACTAAAGAGGGTCCAAGCCCTCTCATCATGATTTTAAAGTCTCTCGGCATTGATTCAGGTTCAATATTTAACGTATGCCTTAGGATCCATATATTGCTGATCTGCTCCCAAAGCAATTTGACTGCTCAAATATACCATACCAGGTATTTAATTCAGTAACAAGTGTTGCCCTTAAACCTCAAAAGGTATATGAGTACCATTTCTTGCCATGCATATAACAGTTTTTGGCCGATTGGATTATAGTCTGTATTTAATTCTATGCATGTAGAATTTCCATTTGCTAACTAACATGGTTTTTCAACTGTTGCAATTAGGATTTCTAGAACTGTCCAACCACATTAAGAAACTTTTTAGTTGTAGTCCTCATCATGCTATTGACTTTTGACCTCTTTTGGAATTTTAACTAGGGATAACTATCTTTAAACGTTTGAGTTATTTCACACTAATACTGTAGAACTGGTTGTACTAGAAACACAATCATGCATTTAACAGAATCCAAAACAGATTCTCTGAAGGTTCTTTTCACATCTGACAAGTAAATTCACTATTTTGGGCTATTTTTTCACACCCTATAGGTGCATCCGCAATTTTGTGTGTCTCCGCGCAATTCCACAGTGCATTTCTGGCAGCCTATTCATTTCAATGGGCTGCCAAATGCACAGGATTTTTTTTTAAATCGTGCAAACTGCATGGTACTGTAGCTCCATGTGTTTTGATGTCTGTGAACACATTTGCTAGATGCATGGGGTGCTATTAAGAATGAATGCTGGGAGCCTAAAGAACATTTTGGTGACTCTGTCCTCTACTTTCTTTTTTTTGGCACAGCTTCCACAGTCCTGGTCCTCAACAATCCTTCAGCTATATACATGCATATCCTACCTTCTTATCTTCTTAGTAGCTACTTTTTTCTTTACTGTACTGCACTGGTCCACTCAACTTGCTACTGTTTGTAATATGTGATCCTGGAATACAACTATCTATTATGCAGTAATCACCCTGACAGCTTCTTCTGACCCTCACTTACAAAAAACCTGATGTATGTTGTAGGAAATATCATAGTACTAAGGCGTTCAGACTCAAACCTGCCTTGAAAGTTTAAATATGAGTAGTGAAGCAGTGAGAGAGGATGCTATGCAGCATACTCTTCCTACTGACCTTTCTAGATGGTCTCTATCAGTCTGTCCATAGTGTATTATACAGAAATAGAATACATTTTCTGATTTTAGAACTCCTGCAGTATTTACTTAGCATTAAAACGTTACTAAAAAAACAGTTTTTTTTTTTTTCCTTTCCTTCCTTCAGCTTACTAATTAAGGGGAGTGCCTAATTGCTCCCAGGTGTTTCAGGCCTATATAAGTTTGTGTAGAGCTCATCGTGAGCCTGCTCATCCTTGAGACTGGTTGAACTCTGTCCAAGTGGAACTTGTCTAAGTGGTGAGTTAAAACCAGGAGTTTATAACAGGAGGTTGTAACAGGGGTCATAGTACCTGTGCAGGGAGATCAACATCAGGATCCACCCTATCGCCATCATTGGATCACCCGGTAAGGTAAATATTCTGGTAAGTAACGCAGGGACCACCACTTAGCAGTTGATCCAGGGACCAACATCTGACCGCCCCTCGGGGGGTCAGGAAGGAATTTTTTCCTCTGCTACAGCAATTGGCCGCGCTAGTAGGGGTTTTTCGCCTTCCTCTGGATCAACGGGAGGGAGGGTGTAGGTCTACAGGGTTTTCCCACAGATCCGCAACATCTTCAACTAGCCTGCGCAAGACCGTTATCGCCTCAACAACAGCATCAGCGTTTTTTCAACGCATCATCTCGTCCACAGCAGGGAAATTTTTTGGAGCACCTCAACATGTGCAATTTCAAATACTCAGCAGAGTCCCTATGCAGACTAAGAAATTTGACCGCAACTCTACCGACCGACATTCAAAAAATATTACAAAAAGAACGACTACTAAGAATCGATCCACAAGCAACGATCAAACATAAGAAGACTACAACTCAACCGCAACAGTTAGCATGCGCTTTGATTAACACCAGATCGGCAGTCAAGCACAGGCACGAAATCCATGACTTCATCACACAAAACAACATAGATTGCCTCTTCATCACGGAAAGCTGGCTAACACCCGACTGCAACACCATCCTAACAGAATTAGTGCCAGAAAACTACAGGATCCTAACCGAGCATCGGAAAGGAAAAAAAGGAGGAGGCCTAGCAGTGATCTTCAAAGCTCATCTAGCGCTCGTCAAACCTACGGTACAGAACAAAGCAACGTTTATGGAGACACTTACTCTACAGATGCAAACCACACCACAAGAAACCATCCACATGCTGCTATGCTACAGACCACCAGGACCAAAGACAAATCTACCGATACCACTCACGGAATTCATCTCGGCACACACCCTGAAAAACAACAAGATTCTGGTACTCGGAGATTTCAACCTCTGGGCGAATTCCACCGAAGACCCCATCGCCACCACCTGCATCAATCAACTGGAAGACCTAGGGCTTCAACAACTAGTAAAGGCTCCCACACATGGGTCGGGTCACATCCTGGACCTCATCTTCAAGCAAAATACGGACATCAGCATTCAAGACAACATAGCGCTACCATGGTCAGACCACCACGCTATCAAATTTGAGATCGCCACCAACATCTCCCTGCAAAAACCAAACCCAGCAGCAACAACACACTGGATTAGATCGCAGAAGAAACTACATTCGGAAATCTTCAAAACCACACTAACACACAAAATGGGTACACTAAATCAAAACCACTCAACAGAACGAATACTCAGCTTCATAAACAAGGCACTTCTACAAACAGCAGACGCAGTCGCCCCGAAACATCGAGTACCCATCCGCAAGAAAAATTCTGGTTGGTTTAATGGCACGCTTACTCTACTGAAACGGGAACACAGAAGAGCAGAAAGAGCCTGGAGAAGAAACACCACAAAGGAAAATCACACAAACTACAGAATACTCACCAAGAGATATCATAAAGCAATTTTCACAGCAAAAAAAGAACATGTCTCAAACACCCTCTCAAAAGCCTTAAACCGACCACGGGAACTTTTCAAACTAGTCGCCCAGACTATGAACCCCACCTGCCTTGAGCCCCTAGGAAACGAAACTCAAGAATACTGCAACAAATTATCAGATTTTTTCATCAACAAAATAGACAACATTCAGAAAATAATTCAACAAAAAAAAACAACAACCAGCTCTACTCAACTCAACCCAGGTAAGGAATTTTACATCCACAGCGCACAAGCACCACATTTTTCACTTACCCCGATCACAACGGATGAAACCAAAAATGTCATCAAGAGCCTCCGAGACAGCACCTCGCCAAACGACATCATCCCCACAAAACTCTTGAAAGAATGCTCCGACATTCTGGCCCCCGCTATCACACACCTAGTAAATCAGTCGTTCAAAGAAGGATTGGTTCCGAATTCCCTCAAGCAAGGCATCATCAAACCATTACTAAAGAAACCCAACCTCGACCCCAAGGATCCGAACAATCGCAGACCGGTAACAAGCCTGAACACCATTTCCAAGATCATGGAGAAAGCAGTAGTACAACAGCTTCAACTTCATCTGGACACACACAAGCTCCTAGACCCACTACAAATCGGGCTTCCGCCCAGGCCATGGCACAGAAACGGCACTTCTGAAAATATGGGATGACGCCCTAGAAGCAGCGGATGAGGGAGAATCGTGTCTTCTGGTATTGCTGGATCTCAGTGCGGTGTTCAACACAGTGGACCACAACATGCTTCTCAGCCGCCTCAAGGAAGTGGCAGGAGTTACAGATGGAGATCTGCCATGGTTCGCTTCCTTCTTAGGAAACCGGTCACAAACAGTGAAACTAGGAGCCTTCACTTCGGAAACTCGGGCAATCACTTATGGAGTCCCTCAAGGATCACCATTGTCACCAGTACTGTTCAACATTTACATCCGACCACTCTTCAAAATTATTAGCAAATTGGATCTGTGCTTCCACTCATACGCGGACGACACTCAACTGTACTTCCGGATCACCGGACAAAAAGACCAATACCAGGAACTAGGAAAATGTCTCACATTGATAGATGACTGGATGAGCACTAGCTCCCTCAAACTAAATGGATCAAAAACAGAATTACTGCTCCTCGACGCAAACTCAAGGAAAAAGACGAAGACCCCTTGGACACCACCAACCATCTTGGGACAGACCATCCTTCCAAGCAACAAAGCCAAAAGCCTCGGAGTAATCTTTGATTCAGAGATGACAATGGAGGCACAAATAGGATCCGTAATCAGCGGATCCCACCATCTCCTTCGCATGCTACGCAGACTCATCCCGGAAAAGGAAAAAGCGGTAGTAGTAGGAACGATCATCAATTCACGGCTCGACTACGCAAACTCACTCTACATAGGATTACCGGATTACCAGATTGCGCGCCTTCAAATTGTCCAAAACACAGCAGCAAGAATAGTCACCGGAAAGAAACCCTGGGAATCCATCTCCCCATCCCTAAGGATGCTCCATTGGCTCAAGGTAAAAGACAGGATCACATTCAAGACCCTCTGCCTCACCCACAAATGTACACAAGGAAATGCGCCTCAATACCTTTGTGAGAAAATAGAAAAATACATACCGAATCGCAGACTTCGATCAACAAACCAAAATCGCCTTCTCATCCCCAAAGCCCGCTACAAATCGAAGGGAGAACGAAGATTCGCAGTACAGGGACCCCGGCTATGGAATGCTCTACCAAACAACATCCGCATGGAAGAAAACCATCAGGCCTTCAGGAAAAAACTCAAGACCCACCTCTTCTAATACATGGCATCCCAACATGAGCAGTCAAGCGCCTCGAGGCGATTCAGTTCGCAGTTGCAGCGCTATACAAATCATTCATTCATTCATTCATTCATTCATTCACTAATGGCTGTCCAATTGCATTGCACTGTTGTCTGGAATTGCTTTTTAATGCATTTATCCTTCCTATTCCTACTAGAAAACTTTATTAATGAATACTAACTTGGCTTGTGACCAGCTACCAGATTTTTTTCAACATTTTATTCTAAATTATGTATGGTAAAAATTAGGAGCTGAAACATCAAAAGAGGTCTACTTATACCGGATTTCCCTTCATATGTCCAGTGCCTTTTCATGCTTAGGTATGCTCAGATGAAGGTGTTTGTTTTCAGCAAGTCTGTCATTACTCCCATCACAACCATTAACACAGTCTGCTATGCCCATCCTAACTGTGAACCTAAGCGTTAGTACAAGTGTTAGCACAAGTGATAACTGTAGTGAATGTGAAGGTTGTATGTGTTGAAATATTCCACTTGTGCTGTAATCAAGACATATGGATTCTTTAGAACAGTGTGTTACTTCTGAGTACCAAGAAAATCTGCCTGGTACTTCCATTAACCGTGTTGTGGCCAGAGGTCATTGATGCCTAGATGCCCAGGCCAAATTTAGCAGTGCCAGCACGTGTCAGTTACCTTAACAATAACTCCAATTCAATAAACAAATTTGCATACCTAAGTAATTTTTTAATATATCTTAAGAACACATATATATATATATATATATTTTATTTTTATATATATATATATATATATGTTTATATATATACTTTTTTTAGTACACCGTTTTAATAAAGAACAACCCTGCTCTTCTATTATAGAAAAATGGGCCTTTCTCCTACTAACTGTTGTCTATTAACACTTAATAACACTTAGTAATATAAATCAAATTTTTGAGATTGCAGAATATAAATATATTCAGTTATCTCCAATACAGCAAAAGCATTAAAGAAATATCCAGCAAAAATATATAAAGAGCAACGATTATGTGCAAAGCAAAACTACCAACTGGATTTGAGTAGCCCGAAGTCAGATCTGTGAATTATACATTCTAACTAGTTGCTGTTGGTTACTTAATTTTGCAAATTGCCAGTAAATGTCTCTTTTAAGTTTTTACAGAATATCAAAAGCAAAATCACTTGAATGATCCACTACTAGGTCCAAAGTATAATAACATCTTATGTCAGTAAATGTGTTTTTAATTGTCTCCTTTTATGAGAAGAATATATGAAATTGACAAGGTTCACTAAATGATAACACATGCATTCGTTTTATCCCTGCATTTTTGTGAAATTTTCAATTGAAAAAGATACGTTAGATTCAGAATAGATTGTTTTTGCATAGGTCAGACTTATTTCTTGCAGGTTCACAGCCTTGGCAAGCATAGAAGCAATATGCAAAGACCCATGCCCCCTTAGGCATTATGGCTTGGGCACCATTCACCCGGGTCACCCCGACAACCTCTACCGTTTCATCAGTGGTTCATGTCCCAGGCATTTATTTTTATATTTTTTGGGTTAGGGTTAACATGTACATTTCCATTAGTCTTGTGATTTCCGACCCTTAGGCTAGACATACAGAGCACAGCTGAACAAATTTAACTCCTCATTTTACCACAAAGTGAAAGAATTTGCCACAGAACACTATAATATGACAAATAATATAATTATATATATATTATTGTTATATTATAATATATTATATAATAATATAATTTTTTATAATTATAAGCAAGCTTCATTATTGGCTGCTGCTATGCTTTGTATACTTGTAATTCTGTGCAGAACTTGTTTTTACACCCTTTTTTCCCTGTGATATATTACTTCACATAACTGGGACGGATTTACCATTAAGCACAGTAGGCATGTGTCTATAGGCTGTATAGTCACCAGCCACATATTTTCCCCACTGTCAGAAAATGATATAGCAATCTATTGTAAGCTTTTTTTATACACTCCTTTATATTTTGCATTGTCACAATAATCTGGGTTACATTCAATGAAACGAGGAAATATTCTTTGTAACAACAACTGATCATAGCAAAAGGGGTGTTCCTTTGGACATCACCAGTTGTGCACCAACAGGCTCCAGTAATGTAAATCTGGCATTGGATATAATGTATAATGGAAGCTCAGTGGCTTTATGCCAGACGGATTGTGTTCCAGTTCTAACAAATCTACTCATAGATTGGCCTTGTGGTAAGCAACAAGAGATAAAAAGAGAACTGAATGATAAGAGCAGGATACAAAGGAACTGCTCTTGGCTTGGCATGAATCTTTCATTTCAACATTTAGGGCAAAGTCTTACTTTGCCCATTCATGACAAAGTAAGAGGTTCACTTTAAAGGTGTGAGCAGCAGCCAATTTTGCTCTCTCACCTTGATCTGTTCAACTACCAGGAGCAAAGACAGTGCTCATATACTTTTGGGTACAGGGGAGCATGTGACTCCCTTCCCTTCTATGTAAGTGACAGTGCTGGTGCTTGGTTATTGGATGCTCAGGTTCCCCATTGCTGGCACTTTTCGAGGGGGAGAGAGTCATCAACCCTTTGTAAATTCCAAGTTGGTACACAGGTCTTCCCGTTTTCATTTGTTCTTTGCCTTGCATGTAAAAGTCAATTCAGAATAATGACTGACAATTTTTTGTCCTTTCAATATCTCTAGCCCCTTTAAGGAGAGCAGAAAATATGACTATTTAAGATTGAGACAAGATTAAAGCAAACACTAGTGAAAAAAAAGAAGCCTACTCCAAACAAAAGAATAGATATTTCACACTTAGCAATATTTAGATCTGTGACTTGAATATTCTGATTAAGAATTATCTTAAGATTAATTGGCTTGATTTGATAAGGAAATAATTTTTAGATAAAATAATAAGCAGGTAAACTTGACACCATAAGCAGCCTGCATACTGTACAGTTGAGGTAATTGAATTGTGCCAGCTGATTAGATAAAAGCCAATGTGGTATCAATATTAAAAAACGGGCAGGGACATATTCCTGGAAACTACAGGCCAGTCAGCCTAGCATCAATAGTAGGTAATTAATTGGAGGGGATAAGGGACTATATTCAAGAATTTGCTGAAGAAAACAGTATCATTAATAGTAATCACCATGGGTTTATAAAGGATCGTTTCCTGCCAGACCAATCTGTTAACATTCTACGAGGAAGTGAGCTACCACCTAGATAGGGGGAGGCCTGTGGATGTGACGTATTTGGATTTTGCAAAATCATTCGATACAGTTCCCCATAAATGCTTGATCTACAAGCTGAGGTCTGCAGGCATGGACCATAAGGTTTGTTATGGTTACAGGGGTGTGTCCAAAGGGTGGTGATAAATAACATGTACTCAGACTGGTCTGGAGTGGTAAGTGGAGTACCCCAAGGCTCTGTCTTGGGACCAATTCTGTTTAATTTATTCATAAATGATATAGAGGATGGGAAAAATAGCTCCATCTCAGTTTTTGCAGACAAAAATATGCAGGGCAATAACGTCACATCAGGATATAGAAATTTTACAGAAAGACCTGAACAAAATAATAGGGGGGGGGGGGGCAACTACATGCCAAATGAGGTTTAATGTGGAGTAATGTAGGGTAATGCACTTGGGGGCTAAAAACATAAATGCAAACTACTCACTAGGGGGAGAACCTCTGGGGGAATCAAGGATGGAGAAAGATCTGGGGGTTCTAGTTGATGACAGACTGAGCAATAGCATGCAATGTCAAGCTGCAGCTACCAAAATCTTTAGCTTTCATTAAAAAGAGGATATACTCCATAGATAAAACTATAATATTGCCACTTTATAAAACTCTGGTCAGGCCACATCTGGAGTATTCCGTCCAGTTCTGGTCACCGGTCCTCAGATGAGATGTGCTGGAGCTGAAGAGAGTCCAAAGAAGGGCAATGAAATTATTAAGGGGACTGGAGGATCTTGATTATGAGGAACAACTACAAGCACTACATGTATTCTGTCTGGATAAGAGATGCTTGAGAGGGGACATGATAGCAATTTACAAATACCTCAATAATGATCCCAGCATAGAAAAAAATAACTTTTCAATCCCAGAGAGTGTGAGAGGACACACAATGAGATTGGAGGAAAAGCGGTTTAACCTTAAGCTGTGCAGGGGGTTTTCACTGTCAGGGCAATAAGGATGTGGAACTCTCTTCCACAATTGGTGGTGTCAGTGGGGAGTATTTGTATTTTTTAAAAACTCTTGGATGGGCATCTTTAAGAACACAACATACAGGGATACAGGAAGTGATTATCAACACTGATACACGTACACCTACACAGGTTGAACTGGATTTACTATTGTCTTTATTCAACCTTACCTACTATGTAACTATGTAATAATAATGGCCTGTTGGGTGGGATCTAGTCATCTTCCATTTTTTGTTCATTGCTTTGCCTTGCATGTAAAAGTCAATTCACAAAAATAATTGTACATGTATTTTGTCCTTATAGCTTCTGATTAGCATATACAGTATGAGAAAATAGGGCTTTTCAAAGTGAAGGTAAGACAAAAAAACAATCTATAGGAATAAAATTACAATTTCAAATACTTATGCAATATGTAGCTATATAAACTGAATATTATTATGAGGAAATTATGTTTAGATAACATAAACATAGTTAATTTAATATAGTTTGGTAAACCTGACGCCATGGGGTTGATTTACTAAAACTAAAGAATGTAAAATCTGGTGCAGCTGTGCATGGTAGCCAATCAGCTTCGATCTTTAGCTTGTTCAATTAATCTTTGACAATAAAACCTGGATGCTAATTGGTTTCTATGCAGAGCTGCACCCGATTTTGAACTTTCCAGTTTTAGTAAATCAATCCCCATATTCAGCCTGCATGCTGTATGGTATAGCTGCACACTTCTGGATAAAATGAGAATCACTATTTTTTTACTTAAAATAAAGATCATGATTCTCTCACAAAGAACTTTTTTATTTTAAAGATTTACAACTCCTGAACATTAGGTTATCAAACAAGATGGCAATAAAATAAGACATAATACTCTTTGCTTCAATCAAATTTAAAGAAATGTGATGAAAAATAATGTAATGTATAAAGAAATAAAAAATGACCATTAAGTTATATCAGTGTCTTTTTTTTTTAGTACTCACCAATGCCAATTACCGATACCTACCGCAACTTTTTGGTTTGCACTTCAGCTGTCTGCAATGGCTCAAAGCATTGAAAAGTTATTTTACATTTTTTTTTAATTTTGCACTTTTTTCAAAGTAAACGTGTAAATATATGTTAAAGGTGTAAAAATATTAACCTCTTCAATACCGCCCGCCGTCATATGACGCCCACAAGGTGGATCTACCATCCTGGGTGGGCGTCATATGACGTCCTCGGATTCCCGGCCGCCTGGGGGGCGCGCGCGCGCCGCCGGCGGCACGCGCGCGCGCCCGCGGCATCGCTCGGGACCCGGTGCGAGTGCCCGGCGGCCGCGATGTCCGCCGGGCACCCGCGATTGCCCGTTAAAACAACGGGACCGGGTGGGAACGTGGAGCTGTGTGTGTAAACACACAGCTCCACGTCCTGTCAGTGCAGAGGAGACCGATCATGTGATCCCAGTACGGAGAAACACATGATCGGTCTCCTCCCCTTAAGTCCCCTCCCCCTACAGTTAGAATCACGTCTATTAGGGAACACATTAACCCCTCCAGCGCCCTCTAGTGTTAACCCCTTCCCTGCCAGTCACATTTACACAGTAATCACTGCAATTTTATAAATGTGTAAATGTGAATGGTTCCAAAAATGTGTCAAAAGTGTCCGAAGTGTCCGCCGCAATGTCGCAGTCACGAAAAAAAAATCGCAGATCGCCGCCATTACTAGTAAAAAAAAAAAAAAAAAAATTAAATAAATCTATCCCCTATTTTGTAGACGCTATAACTTTTGTGCAAACCGATCAATGTACGCTTATTGCGATTTTTTTTACCAAAAATATGTAGAAGAATACGTATCGGCCTAAACTGAGGAAAAAAATAGTTTTTTTTTAAAAAAAAATGGGATATTTATTATAGCAAAAAGTAAAAAATATTGTGTTTTTTTTCAAAATTGTCGCTCTTCTTTTGTTCATAGCGCAAAAAATAAAAACCGCAGGGGCGATCAAATACCACCAAAAGAAAGCTCTATTTGTGGGAAAAAAAGGACGTCAATTTTGTTTGGGTGTAACGTCGCACGACCGCGCAATTGTTAGTTAAAGTGACGCAGTGCTGAATCACAAAAAGTGCTCTGGTAAGGAAGGGTGTTTAAAAGCCCTGTATTGAAGCGGTTAATGAACAAAGCTAACAAAAAAAAGTTTTAATTATTAATGCCTTATAAAATAGAAGTGTAGTGGGTGTCTCACTCTATAACCCATGACCCCGCCAAGCTGGCCGGAACAATGTACACAGGCTGCCAGCAGCTGCAAGGGGGGTTTTTCACCCCCCCCCCCACCTCCTTCTTCCTCTTTCACTGACTGAGTTAATGTAATGTGAGCTGACACACACACAGCTTTGCATTCAGTAGCCTCTCTTGTGCACCATTGGCAGGAAGAAGTAAGTCAATTAAAGGCACATTTACAGCAGCTAATCAGAGAGAGTGTACTAAGCTGCAGGAAGCAGTTGCAATGGATTCTGGCACATGTAGTTCCCTCACAAAGCCGCTCTATAACCTGGTATTCAGGAAGGAACTACAAAAGGCCCAGGATGCTCTGTGACAGGAAAGTAAAAGACTCCATTTTGTGTCCTGAGGAAAAGTCAGCCAGCCTTGAGGGAGAAAAGAGACCAGACCCGAGGGAGAGATGCTGTCTCTCAGATGATCTCCCCGCACGATTCAGGCCTCCACTGCCAGTTGGGACATCCAGCCTGAGAGAGGGGGATCCCAGGTGTATATTGAGTGGCACCGACAGTGAGTCGTTCCAGTGTGAGGTGACCAGTCGGGTTGCCAAGAGAGCCTGTCTGTTCTGGGATGTTCGTTTGGGCCTTGATCACAGGATTTGGTGAGAGGGCATTTTTGCCCATCTGCAGGGAACAGAGACACTGCACTGCAGAAGGGGATATTTGAAAGCTGTATTCAGACATCATTGCTGGTAGTCATCTTGCTGACACTTGTAGTACCACAGGGATAAAGGGATAAGGTTATCCATTTCTGGGACATTGTATACAGACATCTTTGTCCTCTCACCTTGTTAAACAAAACCCTGCCTATTGTACTTGATAATCTGGGCCAGTTGTGTTGTTTGGCCCTGCTACCCAGGAGTTTAAGTGCACCAATGAAAGTGGCTAGCTGAAGATACAAAGCCTTATCTTTCTTCAAAAGGACTGAAGATACTAGTGCCATACGGATCCACACACACATACTCAGGGCTCTGTATATGCATTGGGTGTGTGGGACAGTTTATCTAAGAAGTTAAGCTATTACCTGTTGATTTGTATAGAGTGTTTAAAGTTGGGCCTGTGGTGTCAGGGGACAGGAGAGAGAAGTCTGACACAAAGGGAGTCATTCCTCTGCTCTCCTCCTGCCTGGACTCATAGAGCCAACCTGAGTAGAGGTAACCAATCCAATTGAAAGTGTCATATTGTGCTTTGTTTGCCATTTAAGTGTGCCTCTGCTCTTGGGGACATTCTAGTGTTTGGAATCCCCTGAAAGCAGCTTGAGAGCTATATTGCTCTTAAATCTCAGTTATTGCTCTTTAGTTGATTACTTGAATATATATTGTTACTGTCTGTTATTCTTCCACAGAAATAATGCAGTAAAGACAGTTTCTATGTTTTATTATAATGTGTGTGTTTCTCATTGGTCATTGCACTTACACTACTACCAGGTGTGCCAGAGGGGGCTGAGACTGTTATTGGGGTTGAGAGGCAGAGTAACGGTCTGAACATACTTAAGCAGCTCCTTTGGGTGTATCGCTGCAGAAGTAAATAAAAAAAAAAATGAGCAGGAACATTATAATTACATGGAAAAGGAGAATAAGGACTTAATAAGGCTGATTAGAATAAATTAAGGGTTATTAGGGGGTTAAATAGGGGAACAATAAACCAAAAAAAAAAAAAGAATGTATTTTTTACTTTAAACTGACTTAATTTGCAGACTGAAGTTCATACTTTTTTTTTTGACAGCTGTGAGCCAGGGGAAATGACTTTGCACTTTCTACATAAATCGTTGAAATGCTGAATTAAGATCGCGTGGGAGGTCAAATCTTTTAACAAATAATCGTACAGCTCTACTGTATGGTTGAGTAAAATTGGGATGTGGGATAGTTTCCAGCCATAACCATCCACAATGCTTTCTGTACTTTGGCTAACTCAGGAACTGACCCAAATTATTGGGAGGTGGTGCAAAACTCAACAAGATGGAACTATTAGAGGTTTGGAAAATCATTGTAAATAAAGGGGTTGCAGTGTTATCCCAGCCTTGTAAACCAGAGTACTGTATCTGGATTCTCTCATACAGACTAAACATCTGAGCTGAGAAGCAGGGATACCTTTCAGCACAACGTATGTAGGCAAATCACACCGCTGCCATGCCGCAGTTGGGCAAATCATAAAGTGCTCATACGAAAAAAAAAGATTACATTAAATTCGCAATAGCTTTTTTTCACCACTGCTTTTCCTTTAGACTAACCTTTAAGAAAAGTAAATGCAACAATTTAAAGTGTAGATGAAAGGCATAGTATAATTATTTTGGTACTTAAATGGTGCATTTTGACAGGAATCTATTCATCAGACCAAAAAGAGAGACTGCTAAGAAGGCAAGAGAGAGTCATTTGGTTCAAAAAGAGGGATAGTCCTTCCAAATGAGGAATAGTTGGAAGCCATGCTCTGTTGGTTATCAGAGCGGTGAGTGTTCTGCAGTGGAGGACATCTAATTATTGTGATCTAGTGTTTAGCACTTTTGGCTGAAATGTGAAAACAAAAAATCATTAAAGAGCAAACATTTGTGCTGCCCACCTTGGGGCTATGCTGGCAGTGTTTTATGATTTTTTTTTTTACAATTATTACCTTCTAACTCTTCATCACACTAATAAAATTGTTTTGCTGTTGTCTGGGTCCTTGTTGGGGAGATTTCCTCTGACTTTCTGCTCTGTCCGACACAGACAGCAGTTGAATCTAAATTGAGGCCTTAACCTTTATAGCTCTATCCAAAACTGTATGCAAAATTTACACAGACATTGGATTTTTAAAGCCTGTAATGCACATTAACACACCTATAGTTTTTCCAAGGTGTTGAACAGGCGTTCGAGTCTTGTCAAGCGATACTCCTCAAATGCCCTGTGAGATGTTCTTTTTTATGTTTTACAATGCAAAAATGTAAAATGATCACATTCAATGCTTCGTAACTGTGCCTTAATAATGCTGTAAACGCCATGCACTTGCAGCATTTTTCAACAGCAGTGAATGGAGGGGGTTGCAAAGTCCTAAAGCCTGCTAAACTCTGCAGGTAGCATTATTTTTGCCACCTATCGATGTGAGGCAGTGCTAATGCTGCCATGTGTACACCTCCATCTGGGCTATGTTTTAACAACCATGAGTGGCATTGATAGGCAGTCAGGAAGTGGTAAAAGAGTCCCAACCACCCATTGTCAATGCCTGTGTAAACCAGGCCTAAGAAAGGTTTTGCGTATACTCTAGCGATAGAAGGACCCATAATTTTAACCAGCTTCACCCTTATCACAGAAAATCTCAACCAACATTTAGCACAAACTCATATTTTATAAATCCCTTTAGACAGTATATTATTGAATTATATATTATTTTAAGAACAGTAAGCATACATTTTTTAAATTAGAAATTTTTGGAATTTCCAGGCAGAAAAGCATTTTCTTGGAAATCATCAAAGTACTTTAAAACTTTATGTCTCAAACCCAAGAGAGATTTCTTCTGAAGCGTTCATCGTCACTTAAAGCCACAAATTAATGGTGCTGACATAAATACACTATTAAATAAAGCTAAAGACTAAACCGGCCTAAGAAAGTGTCACTCCTGATTAAGACGCACTATAATATTTGCCTAATATAAATAATTAAAAAGGCATCAAAAGAAATGATGCGTCCCTTTCTAAAGTAACCCATGGATTTTGATTTTGTGTGTTTTATTTTTCTGTTTATTTTGAAAAGTGTGCATATAAAATATCTATCTATCTATCTATCTATCTATCTATCTATCTATCTATCTATCTATCTATCTATCTATCTATCTATCTATCTATCTATCTATCTATCTATCTATTTTACAAAAAGCCCAATAGTAGTAAAAATAGCAATAGTCATACACTGGTACCACTGCCGCTGTAGTTAAACTGTTACTAAACCCACAACAGTAAAATAAATCTGTATATGCAGTAAAGCATGCTTGTTATACTTACTGTGGAACCCAAGGGGTTAATTCTTTGCAATAAAAAGGCTGTTTTATCCTGTCGTCTCTGAACCTCCCCTTCTTCTACTGTCCCTAATCCATCTCCTGATAACACAGAGCCTTTGGAGTCACTCTACACATGCTCAGTTTGGTGTGTATTGCTAGATAGTTCTTTTTTTTCTTGGGAGAATCAGCACAGGGCCAATCAGCACTGTCCAGATAGGGGTCAGGGGTCCTGCAGCCTCACAGGACTACAAGCTTTAACCATACACTTATAGAAGTCACAAGACTGCTATATATTGCTGATGAGAAAAGGTATTTAGCAGTTTTTATTTACAAAAAAATAACGGTATTTACATGTCCTGTGTACTGTGGGAGAACAGATATAGTGAATGCAAGGTCCTGGGCTTAGTAACACTTTAATGCCCAACGTTTTGGACTAATTGGCATCAGATGTGATTCTGTGCAATGCCAGTGGTCTGATTGGTGGATTTGTGAAAATGTTTTTTTTTTTAAGCAATAATGCAGGATTTTCTAAGCACTATAGGTACACTAAAAAGACAGCACAGCAGATGAAGCTTCCTAAATCTAGCACTGAGCCGTCTGATAAGAGAAGAATCACTGCTGTTAGGACTCATTTTAAAAGGACAATTTAAAGTCTTCTTTCTTTTACGTTGTACAATTACTTTTTATTAAGAAAAACAGTACATGGCTATCGGCTGTATGAATATTCAGTCATACTGTGGGTGTATGGAAATTGTGACACAACAATAACGAAAGTCAGAATTCTCCCAAAGTAGTTTTGGAAGTCGATAAAATGCTGGACATTTTATTTTGAAATTCCTGTTTTTGTATATATTTTAAATGCAGTCAATTTATCTTACCTATGAATAAATCTTACCATGCAAAGAGCTCAGGATGTTATTTCAGCAATCATTAGTCTTTGCTCCATTATTCAATGGTGAAAATATAGTTGTTGCTACAAAACTGCTTTCTGCATGATATTACCTGGCAGATGTTCATTCAAACTTTTAGCAGCTATATACACAATTGCTTGGTGTGAACTTTAAGATTCAAGAATAATACAGATAGCTTTGGACTCCTACACCAAAAAAGGATTGCAAAGTCATTAATCATCTGCAAAAAAAAATGTCTAATTAGTGCTTCTGACTCACAGCTTTTCTATAGCTCAGTTTAATGAAAGTCTGCAAAAAAAATCTATTCTCAATGTATTCTACCTTGTATCCAAGAAGTCAAAAGCCGAGGGAGAGAAGTGCATTAACTTAAACTTCACTTTGTGTTTGCTGAAGCTGATATGTAAATTTCAACCTATTTTTAAGGGCTGTTAAGTTTCACTCCTATCTTCAGCCCAGTGAAATTTATCAAGGAAGTCGGGTTATTTTTATAGCACCCAGCGCCTGCTGATTGCCATGGTAACATGAATTGTTCAGTGTAATAAACTACCTCCCTCTGTTCTCATAAACACAAGGGTTTTTTTTTTTTTTGGGGGGGGGGGGGTCGGCTCAGGGAATATGTAAGGCAAACAACTATTAAAAAGAATGTAAGTCAGCCTAAGGAACCCACGTGCATCATTCTTCAGAAAATTGTACCAGCCACTTAAAGTGTGAAAACCTATCCTCTCTAACAGCCTTTTCTATATGACTGCTATAGTGAGGAGAAGGTAAACCCTATATTTGGGTCCCTCGCCAGCATCATTTACAGGTGTTGGAGACCAATGATTTAGCAACGTAGATGTGCCCACACCAGTTGGTCTCCTATGCCCTCCCTTTTGCTGACTTCACTGCCATGACTCCACTTCTGGATCCAGAGTGGACCCTATTGTTAGACAGCCAATAGGAAGCATCCACAACACACAGGCACTGATGTAGACAACAGACCCCACTGCCTAGAAAGACAGAGACTTAGGACTAGAATATCATGCGATCGCCAGCTGAAGCAAGTACAAAGGTTGTTCAAGTAATATCCTTTTTTTTATTGTGGAAATTAGTAAGAGGAGGGTGGGAGCCCACATTGCAGCTTTAAAAATGAAAGTCAATGAACCAGAACAAAGACATAGTTCAGGTAATAACAACCAGCAAAATATTAAAATCTTTACACATAAAAACACATAAAATCATCTTCTAAAATTAGGCCACATAACCCAGCTGTCATAATTCTTACCTCAACAGATGCACCTTAAGCAAAGGAAATGTTGCCGTGGCCCAGATTGGGTACATGTGATCTGCTGTGCCAAGAATGCTACAGGGAGAACGGGCAGGTATTGCGGCGGATAGATGTTTCTAGAAAGTTCCTCCATCAGTGAATGCACCAAGTTGTAGTGGCACAGCAAGTTGAATAACCACCACTATTTTATTGCAGCAACACCGCTACTGTCAGTAGGAACTGTTCTACGGATTGGGAGGGAGATTCAGTGCTCGAGAACCTTAAGAAGCTTGGCTGTAGAGCAAAAGGTCATGAAAATGATTATGAGTAGGAATTCCCACGATTGAAAAAATAATTGTTACATTGGAAAAAAAGGGGAGTGGGTTTTGGAAAGGGGAGAGAAAAACTCCTCTCCAGGCTCCAAAATTTGTGTACTTTATTGGCACACCACTAAACAATAGTAAATAAAATTCATACATTAATTACACCTCATTAAAATATCACATCGCATAAAGCACAGTGCAGCCTCATCAGTGTGGCAATCCCAATTTTTTGGCAACTGCCAGACAGTCAGTATTGTATATTTGATGCAGTGTGACTGTGGGGCATGCTGGCAAAACTAAGAGACACTTTTTCCATTGTATCAGAGATCATGTCTCTCTAATTTCAAAGAAAAAAATGGAAAACCCTATTAGCCACCATGTGGGATTATACCATGGTTCTGATTTGTCCAAAATCCACTTTTTTGCCTTGGACCACATCCCATCCACATGAAAGGGAAGGAAATATGGATAAAAAACTTATATAGAGTGAATCTAGGTGGATTTATAAACTATCAGCTGCTAAATACCCGGGTCTGAATGAGGCCATGAGGTTTAAGCCTTTCATATGACTGAATCACCCTCTTCCCTTCAAGAATCACCCTCCTGTTTCCCATCATAAATCAAAGTACAGTAATGTATGGTACTCATTATTTTATTATTTGATGTTTTTTTTAATGTTCACTGCATCTTTGAATACCTCTGATGGGATTTTATCAGCAACCACAAGAAAAAAACATATAGAGATTATCTTTAAAAAAGTACAAAATCCATTTTTATTCATAGTGCATTAAAATCTTTCCACACAATCCATGGTAAATTAAAAGACAATATATCATGCATGTATATATTGACACAAGATTTGGTTTACATGATTAGTATATAGTGGTACAACCAGTTGTTGACTGAGGTGTCATTTCCACAGTACACTTCAACTGGAATTATCCAATGCGTTTCAAACACAGACTTAAACACGTTCTTCATCAGGATTGTACCACCATGTTTTTTTCTTATGGTTAATGGAATAGGGTTGGTGGCAAACCATACTTGCACTTGAAGTGGTAGAACCACTGTGTGAGGTTGATCCTAAGGAATAAATTGTTTGTTATATTGGAAATATTAAGTCTATTGGTATATTCAATTTTTTTAGTTTTTGGTAAATTTTTCCTCTCTTTTTTCCTATTCAGCCTTTCCATTCATTAGCATCTATGTAGATTGGTTTGTGGCAGGAGCCCCCTTTTGTCACCTTTGGTTGGGTGGTCATACGGAACGTGGGGTGTTTCCCTTCCTGTAGGGGATGTTTAACTTATGCGCTCTGTCTGGAGATGGGCACTGTTATTTGCCGCACAGTGCACAACAACTTCCTCCTGTTGTTTATTTCATCTGAGGGTATAGGCTAAGAGTTGGATATTTGGACCGTTGTGGTTCTTTACCCCTCCCCCTTTGGTTTACCCCCCTAGCGCCGAGAGTAGCGTCGTCTGCAATTTATCCATCTCCTCTGATGGATTTTTTAAGATGGCGATCAAGGATTGACTCACATGCGTGTGATGTCACCCACTGGCAACGATTCATGCATGCGCGGTAAATCCATGTATTCCGTGGCTCCCTGGTGACATCAGACACAGGTTAGCTGGGGGGGGGGGTGGAGCATATAATGCAGAGCTGATGCTTCTTCTTTATTGGGCCGCTCCGTGCAATGGGAGGCTCCCGCTGTGTGATGCTTCTCTTCTTCTGACAGGTCTTATATAACGGAGGCTGGGGCCACCCGGTGACCCCGCCCCCCTCTGATGCATGGAACCGTGCGTCAGAGATTTCTGGTCCCCCCATCTTTTCCTGCGGCCTGCCAGGTTGCGTGCTCGGATAAGGGTCTGGTATGGATTTTGAGGGGGACCCCACGTAATTTATTTATTTTTTGGCACGGGGTTCCCCTTAAAATCCATGCCAGACCTGAAGGGTCTGGTATGGATTTTGAGGGGGACCCCAACGTCATTTTTTTTTTTGGCGCGGGGTTCCCCTTAATATCCATACCAGACCTGAAGGGCCTGGTATGGAATTTCGGGGGACTTTCCATATTATATATGGGGGGATTTCTCGTCCCCCATCTTTTCCTGCGGCCTGCCAGGTTGCGTGTTCGGATAAGGGTCTGGTATGGATTTTGAGGGGGACCCCACGTCATTTTATTTTTTTTTTGGCACGGGGTTCCCCTTAAAATCCATGCCAGACCTGAAGGGTCTGGTATGGATTTTGAGGGGGACCCCAACGTCATTTTTTTTTTGGCGCGGTGTTCCCCTTAATAATTTCGGGGGACCCCCACGCATTTTTTTTCTTCATTTTTATAATTTCTTAATGCTAACATGACCTGTGTTCAAATGGCCTTCAAAAAACCCATAGAAGTGAACCAGCGCAAAAAAAAAAAGTCAAGTTGAGATGTGCGCCTGTTCAACTTATGCAAATGATACACCCGACGCAGTTAGTACATGGCTGGATGGAAGAAAGGAATAGCTTAGGCATAATTATTGAAGAGTAGATAAGATGGAGTCAGATGAGAGGGGGATTTTTCACCTTCAGAGTCTACCTGTAGTCTTTTTTTTTTCATTTTTTTTTTTTCCCAGGGAGGCGGGGGGGGGGGGTTATTCCTCCTGCCCCACCTGGGTAGTTACATGGTACAGCCGTAACGTTGGAAATGGCTACAGTGGGCCCCCAGTATGGGTCCCGTGTGGACAAGAAGTATGTTGTTGTAGCTGATTCCCCCCCCATTAGGGAGGGACTTTCAGCTTGGGATGATAGTGTCCAGATACAGATTGAAGTGAGTTGGGAGGGGGGAGGGGGGGATGGAAGTAGTAGGATTTTATGGAGTGAAACAGGGTTGGGGAGGGGGGTGGTTATAAGGGTGGGTGGTGTGTGTGGGTGGGCTCCCCCATTTTTTTTTTTTCCTCTTTTCTTTTTTTTCTTTTCTTTTTCTCTTCTTTTTCTTTTTGCTGCTGCTCCTCCTCCTCCTCCTCCTCCTCCTCCTCCTCCTCCTCCTCCTCCTCCTGGCCTTCTCTCTCCCCCCCGTCTTCTATCCTTCAGGGATTACGGTTATACCCCAAAAAACTCTTACTCTTTATTCTTTATTCTTGTCTTTACTTTTTATTTTAACGCAAAATGACAAGTAAAATTAAAGTGATGTCTTGGAATGTCAGAGGATTGGGGGATAACAGAAAGAGAAGCGCGGTAAAAGAACTAATTGAATTCTATGATCCCGCAATAATCTGCCTGCAGGAGACACATAAGGGGAAGGAGGATGATAAAATGTTTGATAAATTTAAATATAAACATGGATTTCATGCTATATACTCAACATACTCCCGTGGAGTTAGTATTTTGATCTCAAACTCTATTAGGTTTACCTGTAGGCAGTGTATTAAAGACCCGATTGGCCGATATTTAATGTTGTTATGCTCCATAAATGATAGAATAATCCTCTTGGTAAATGTGTATATTCCCCCACCATATAAGGACGATGTGTTAAAAAAGGTTTTTGAAAAGATGGCGCAATGGCCTGATGTTCCTACAGTGATAATTGGGGACTTCAATAATGTATTAAATGAAGAGCTGGACAGACATAGCAACAAAAAGAGTAATGGAGGGGGAAAGACCACAAGATGGGCCAACCAGATACAAGAGATGGGTCTATCAGATATATGGAGAGTAAGATACCCGGATAGTAAAGAATACTCATGCTACTCAAGTACATATAGATCATTATCCAGAATCGACATGGCTTTGGGAAATGGTCATTTTCTCCAATTAGTCAAAACAATTCAGTACGAATCAAGGGGAATCTCGGACCACTCCCCATTAACTTTGACTTTAGAGTGGACGGAACAGTTGATCCGGCCAATGTGGAAAGTTAATCCACAGTGGCTGTCCCTGATTCCAGAGAGTAGTAAAATAAAACATCTGCTAATGGGCTTTTTTGGAGATAATAAGGGCTCAGCTTCAGCGTTAATGGTGTGGGATACAATGAAAGCATACCTCAGAGGCTTAATAATTAAAGAAATATCTAAAATTAAACTAGCCACAAGACAGCGGGAGGAAGAGATAACCCAAAGAGTTAAGCAGACCGAACAAGACTACATATTAGATTCTAATGAGGAGAAATTTAGAGCATGGCAGGACGTACAGATGCTATATAAAAATTTGATTATAACTAAGGCCGAAAATACTAGATTCATGCAGAACCAAAAGCACTACGAAATGGGGGAACAGGTGGGTCATATGTTAGCAATGATAGCACGGAACCAGGAAGGCCCATCCAGTATAGTTGCCATTGAAGACGAAAAGGGGATAGTAAAGTATGATACAGAGGGTATCCAAAAGATATTTGTAGATTTCTATTCACGGTTGTATGAATCTGAAATCCTAAATGTAAAGGAAAAGACTGAACAATTCTTAGACAAGTTAACTATGCCCAAATTGAATTCAATGGAAAGAGAATCCTTGGATACCCCTATAACTATGGTAGAGCTGGAGGAAGCAGTGGGACAAATTCAAAACAATAAATCTCCAGGGATGGATGGACTCCCCGTGGAGATATATAAAATATACGGTCAGATCTTGATCCCAGAACTTCTTGAAGTACTGAATGCAGCATATATCACACGGGAACTCCCTAAATCAATGATGGAAACAATAATAATTATAATTTTAAAACCGGATAAAGACCCACTAAAGCCTGGCTCTTATCGGCCAATATCTCTCCTTACATCTGATGTTAAAATACTAGCCAAGGTCCTGGCAAATAGATTGTCTAGATACATTGATACTCTGATCCATAGGGATCAAACAGGCTTCATCCCCTCCAGATCAGCAGCCACAAACATTCGTAGGCTCTTTCTGAATCTACAATTACCAATGGATAACGGGGGAGCTGGTGCCATCCTGTCATTGGATGCTCAGAAGGCTTTTGACATGGTAGAATGGGAATATCTATGGATGGTACTGATTGCCTTTGGCATAGGCCCAGGCTTTATAACCTGGCTAAAAATACTATATAAAGACCCCAGGGCAAAGTTGAGGATCAATGACACTATGTCACCAGCTTTCCCGTTGTCCCGGGGGACTAGACAGGGTTGCCCTCTGTCCCCCTTGCTGTTTGCATTGGCAGTGGAACCACTGGCCGCTGCAGTCAGACAGTCTGTGGGGATAAAGGGATTCCAACGCGCAGGAAGAGAGGATAAAATAGCTTTGTATGCAGATGATGCCTTAATTTTCCTTAGTGACCCCACAAAATCCTTAGAGGAACTCATGAATCTTGTATCTGCATTTGGACAGCTCTCTGGGTTTCGCATCAACTGGGAGAAATCAATGTTAATGCCGCTACATAATGCAAACACTTCTTTACCAGACTGTGCTAAACAAATTCAAATAAAACACAGAATTAGGTACTTAGGGATTGAGGTAACACGGAAAGTGGGGGACTATATTGACCTTAACCTTAGACCATTATTGACTAGGCTCAAAGATAAATGTCAGACCTGGTGCAAACTTCCATTAACCGTGATTGGAAGGGCAAATCTTATAAAGATGATCTGGGCCCCACAATTATTATATATTTTTCACAACTGCCCGATGTGGATAGCTGCATTTTGGTTTAAAAGGATAGAATCGCTTTTTCGCGAACTTATCTGGAAGAAAAAATATGCACGTATTAAACTAACAACTCTAATGCTGGCCAAAGATGGGGGGGGACTCGCTATTCCACATCCAAAAAATTATTTTTTGGCCTCACAAGCCCAGCATTTCTATGGCTGGACAGAAGTAGATGAGAATGATCCGATACAAGCATTATTACTCCCACTGGGTAAAGGATACTCATTGATGTCCCTACTAGAGACAAAAACTTTTCAAAAAGATAAGAAATTCATAACAGGCGGACTATTTAATAAGGTATGGCTAGCAATAAAAAAGATTACTAGTATTGCTGGCTATACCTCCTATACACCAATATGGAATAACGCAAATTATGAGGAAGTACAGAGATTGGAGGGATTTGGGTTTTGGCAAACTCAGGGGCTGAGATTTGTGGAACAACTGTTTTGGAATGATAATATAAAATCATTTGCGCAAATATCTGAGGAATTTAGGATTCCAAGACAGAGGTTCTTTCAATATCTCCAGCTTAGACATGCCTTTCATGTCCAGGCCCGTACATCTGTATTTATGCTTAACGAATCCAAAATAACAACACTGTTGAAGAAAAGGGACCAAAAGAAGGGACTTATATCTAAAATTTATGAGATAATGCAGAAAAAATTTGAGGAAGAGGTAGAGGTGCCGGCTAGGAAGCAATAGGAGCGAGACCTGGGAGCACTGACTGATGCTCAGTGGTCGGAGGTCTTGTCTGCGATCCCAAAGGTATCACTGTCGGATACTCAAAAACTAACACAAATCTTTATTACGCATAGATCATACTATACACCTGAGAAATTATTTAAGTGGAAACGCAGAGAGTCCCCTTTATGCCCTCGATGTAGTGGCGCACCGGCTAATTTAATACACATGTTGTGGAGATGTCCCAAACTCCATCGATATTGGCAGGATATAATCCAAAATATAAATAGTGTACTAGGAATAGAAATGTTATTAGATCCAAATCTATGCTTATTAAATATAGTGGCGGAACCAAATATCTCAAAAAATATCCATACCGCACTGACGAGAGGCCTATTTCAGGCACGAAAACTAATAGCCCAGAAATGGATATCTATATATCCTCCGACGGTTGAAGAATGGAGAACACAAATAAAAGAAACTATATTAAAGGAGGAATTTATTTATACACATAGAGGGAGTCGAGACAAATTTGATGCTATTTGGAAAAGATGGGTAGAGACCTGGGATAATGAAAATAAAAGATGAACCAACATGGGTAGAGGTTGATATTTGGAGGGGATGGGGGGGAGGGGCTGAGGGGGCTGGAGGAGGTGAATACAGGTGGAGGCGGCAGAGGAAAAAATTCTCCCCTTTTTTTTTTTCCTTATTATTATTATTAGTATTATTATTGTTTTTTTTTTTTTTTTTTTTTTTTCCTTATTATTATTTTATTTTAGTATTATTATTATTATTATTAATTTTTTTTTTTTTTTTTTTTTTGGGGGGGGGGGGGGTGAGTGGGTGGCTGGTGTGGTAGATGAATGCTAGAAGTTTATGTATCTGGGATGAAATGTATGCTTAAATGTATAACTTGTATTGTTATGAAAAGAATTAAAATAAAAAAAGTACTGAATTAAAAAAAAAAAAAAAAAAAACTTATGCAAATGAACCTACGTGGCTTGACATTTACTAAGATTTTTCCGAGCGCAGTGAACCAAAGCACATGAATGGGCGCAAATGCCGCTCGCGCATGCGCAGTACATAAATTGACCTAGCGTAGTTACAAGTGTATTTGCAGGCGCAGCAAGCCTGCTCAGAGAAAGTAAGTTTTCGGTTCTATTTTGGGCATATTTGTTAGTTGGACAGTCATATCTATACTTCCTCACATCACCCACATCACCCCCCATAATATTGCCACTTCCAGCTTCTGTTATTTTCTGAGTTGAAGAATGCTTGCGCCAGGTCTATAGCCGCGCACAGATTGCGGCCGCCTGTGCGCCGCCAACATTATAGTAAGTGGAGAATTACAGGCGCAAATGCTTTGTGAATATGAAAACGGCCATTGCGCGGCGGCGTGCTCTGCAACTCATGGCGCAAATGCTTGGTAAATCAGCCCCTATATGTTTATTATTTGTTTGGACTTTGTTTGAGTGTTAGCTGCTTTTTGGCTGGTTTCGACACTATTGTGGTTTAGTGCGGTAATTTCACCATTTCTTGCTTAGATAAAAAGAACAACAAGACATATGCGTAGACAGCAGCCTTGTGTTGTGTATCATTCACTCCAGTATAAGAACAAAAATAAGCGGTGATAGTCTGGTTTCATTTGTTAAAAAAAAAAATTTGCTGAAATGACATCATTAGCCTTTACCGATGCCACATGATGCTCATATAAAGCATTTATCCATCTGAGTATGTTATTTCCAAGGCCAATATGAGTGAGTGTTTCAGAAAGCTCCAACTCACTCTGTCAAAGGCTTTCTCCGCGTCTGTTGAAAGAAGAAACAGCAGGAGAGAATTGACATTGACAAGATGAATTAGGTTCAGTGCTCTACAGGTGTTATCTCCGGACTCTCTACCAGGCATAAACCTGACTTGGTCATAATGTATCATATGAGATAAGTGCAGAAGAAAACGTGGCTAAAACTTAAGCAAAAAAGTTTTAAATCAGTATTTAAAAGAGATATCAGTCAATAAGTGGTACAGAGAGACAGGCCTTTATCCTTTTTTGCTACTACAGTTATGTGGGCATGACCCGTATCCTTAGACAGGGAATGTCATTGTAAAAAAAAGTTATAGGCCCTTAAGAACCATGTCATTAAACTCTGTTGAAAGGTTTTATAGTAATAGAGAGAGAAGCCATCCAGCCCAGGAGCTTTTCCTTTTGGCATGATTTTAATGGCTTTTGATAGTTCTTCTGCAGTTATAGGCTCCCCCATGGAGTCCATTGCCTGAACTGATGATTTGGATAACCCCACCCTTGTAAGGTATTGATCTATAAGATACTCCCATAAAGGACATGTGATTCAGGTAAATTATATAGAGATTTGTAGAATTCTCTGAAACAATCTATGTCATCTGGTTTTGTATATTTAAAGCCTTGCGCAGTGATGATTTGAGGTATGAATGTCTGGGTCGTGGTATTAATAATGGATATCACTAGTAATCCTGATTTATTGCCAAACCTATAGAATTGATGTTGAGAAAGTATCATTTTAAATTTTACCTTGTCTGAAAGCATATTATTAACCTGGTCTTGCAGTAGGCAGAGCTCTTATCCACTGCCAATGATTGTTTATGTGTACACTCCAGTGACTGTATTTGGTCAATTAAAGTAGAAAGTTTATTAAGTCTCTTATGTCTGGTCCCAATATTTATTGGTGTGCCTCTAATAACGCACTAATTGGCTTCCCAGATGCTCATAGGTGAAACCTCAGCAGACGAGTTAATAGAGAAAAAGAAGGAAAGTTCTGTATCCAGCTCAGCTCGTACCCTCACATCCTGCAAAAGGCCCCCCATTGAGTCAACAGCGCCATGGTTTCCCTAAGATTTTGCCTACCATAAGAGTAATTGTTATCAGAGCGTGGTCTGAAAGAATCATAGGTTCTATAGTGGTTGGGGAAGCTGCTCAAACACTGACAGTGTAGGAACTACAAGAACAGCAAAAGCACATGGAATCTCCACAAGTTAGCATCACAGCATCTTCACAAGATGGTAGCAGTAACTGAATGTGAGCGAGAAAGATCTGTCCGTAAGGATTATAATTTGATCTTACAAAGCAGTCAGCAGGGGGTTCCCATCCACAGTCATAGTCCATCGCTGTCACAGAGGAGGGAAGGGGAGGAAGGACCGAGAGAGGAACTTGCAATTACAGCAGTACCTGGGCAGGATTTGTCCTGCTTCTCAATGGACCCATAAATCAGAGCATTACTTACAGGCCAGATAAAACAAACTTTAAAGGAAGAGATGACAAAAATAGTCTCTGAAAATTTTAAATGTCAGAGTTGATACCATAGAAGCTACTTCTTCTAATGTAGAAGAACTTTTGTTGGCACTTGAGCGCACACATGCACAGCAAAATCAACAACAAGCGCAGCAACTTTTTTCTATGCTTCCCCTTCAGATGACATTGAGAATGGGAGCAGACACAATCATTTAAAAATCGTGCAGTAGATTTAAGACTGTGCAAACCATTCTTAATACCATTATATATATATGTAGCGCCGGGCTCCTGACGAGCACGCGCTATGTGTTTTATAAATAAAATTTTCCTAAAACCACAGTTGGGTTTTAGGGTTAATTGTATTAAATTATGGTTTCAGTGCGAGTCTGGCTGGATTGCAATGTGTTCTGCCATAGGTGTCGTTGTCACCTCTGGCAGGTACTAGTTTGGCTGGACGCATTGGGTGCCAATCTCTCTCGGAAACAACCAGTGGGAGCGTCGTCTCGCTGTGCTTCTGGGAGAGAGTACTTAAGGTACTGAGGTCACGTGCTTCTGGGTTCCTGTCCAGAAGCTCTTTCTGTCTGTTTGGTCCTGGTCCTCCTGACCAGCCCTCCAGGGCCCTCATGGCCTGGGGTGCGGATCCATCCAATTCAGAGTCTCTGGGCTGGCTAGCCCGAGGCACAGTAACTGGAAGGAGGATTTTAAGGTGGTCCGGTGCCATCTCGTCTTTGGATAGGCCCAGCAACTGAGAGAGCAACCAGGGGAGGACTCTTCGGGAGAGGGCCATGCACAAGGCTGGTTCCTCAGCAAGAGCCTGGAAGCTAAGTTGAAAGACACCAGGTGAATCCACACTTGTACGGTATCGCCAGGCCGGCTGCAAGATACTGGTACCGTATGAGGGTTCACTAAGTTTACTTACATCCTTCATTAACAACAAAGTCTGTGGCAGAGACTTTATTCTTCAGTTACAACCAAGTCTGTAGCAAAGACTTTATTCTATTTGAACACTCTATCGGCTGCTAGGCCTAGTCAGAGGAGGTTTATCCGATAGCTGTGAGAATCCAGTTGTGAGTGGCTATTCTCTGGATTTACATGTTGAGAGACTCAGTTTGAGCAGTTCCAAGAGTACCCGAACTTTCCACCTAAACCCTCTATCCCTATTGAGAGACTGTGTTTGTCTACCCTTTTTTGCAAATAAAAATCCCAAAGCGATCCGCAGTGTCAGTTTCTGCAATTCTTTGGGCCATCTACTTCGGGAAACCCCTAGACATCTATGAGGGCAAGAAGGTAACGGTAAGCCCAAATCAAACCAGCAGCTTCTTCGGGGGTTAGTGCTATATATACTTAATCGTTATATCTCTACAGATATTGAATTTGATAGAATACATAGTGTTTCAGCCTCTCATACTGTTCCCCAGAATTCTGAAGTACCAAGGTCAGAGACATACTGTGTCGTTTACATTATTATAAGTTTAAAAATAAATCTTGCAAAAAGCCTGGGTGAGAGGCAATATTGAATTCCAGGGTACCGGTATCCAGATCTTACTAGACTTGTTGAGGCGTACACTAGCAATGCGTCAAATTATGAAACCACTGTTGGAGGTGATTCAAGCTGTGAGGGGTAAGGTATAAATGGGGTTTTACATTTCATTTGCAAATAAAAAAGGAAACCGTGTCTTCTATCTTTGGACACCATAACAACTGCCCAATCGTTTTAGCTTCTTGGAGGTCCCCCATTGTAGATTTAAGATTGGATGGCATTTGTCCTTCTGACTTCATTACCTCCTCTGGTTTCCACATCTCTTTCAGCTTCAACATCCCAACCGCCTCAATAATATTGGCTAATTGAGTTGAATATAGGTCTGCCTATAGCAACAATTGTTTACTTGACAGCTTTATTATATTATTGAATCTATACACAGCAGGATATAACTTTTTTTTTCTCTCACTCATTTCTCTACTGCCTACATATGGATGTTGTCAGTATAACAGCTGATACAGCAGAGCATAAGGAGTGACGAAAACAGACTCCTACACATGGATTTTTTGGAAGAGAGTTTGAATATAGATATATATATATATATATATATATATATATATATACAGACTCTATAAATGTATTGCTGGGGCTAAGCATGAAATTACGTATTGATGGGGGGGATGGGAGAGAGAAATGCTTGCATGTGTGTTCATTTATATGTATTGTACATGTGCATTACTTTTACCATCAACTATTTTTCTTCTCCCTCTTCTCTCCCCTGCTCTAGTTGCCCCCCCCCCCCCCCAATCCCCATCTGCATACGGACCTGTCATTTTGGGCTCATACACATGTGTTTTGACTGTGAAGAATGCCGAAAATACTGATTAGCGTGCCTACAGCATTTTGTGACATGTTTATGATATGTTTTTCTTTCTGTTTACGATGCATTGAAAAAGCTTTAAGAATGCTTCATAAATGCCTGTGCAAGTGTTGCGTTTCTAGTGGGAAATGCTTAAAGGGGAAATGATGTTGAGAAAATGATCTACTTAGAGGTGTGGTAAGGTTGTGGTGTGATAGCAGACATTTTTGAGAATTCTCAGCAAGATGGATCTGTATACTTTGATCTCTTTGTCCCCTGGTTTGGTCCACCTCAATGTTGCTGAAACAATAAGCTTCACCACTGGCAATGATGCTCAGTGTCCTTGATCCTGCTAGGCACTGTCAGTGTTGCCGACCGGCTAAGGCTTTTGCCTGCACACAGAAATGAATGGCGTTACCACGTGGCTGCTCTATACAACCAGGAAGTGGCTGGTGCATTTCTGTCCTAGTTTTTTAATATTTCTGAGTGCATTCTAGGATACGGAAACCTCCATTGCCTCTCCCCCAGTGCCCAGTTAACACTTCATAAAAAACTTTTCACTGGCCTGGTATTGATGCTCTGGATGCCGTCAAGGTGCAGCTACAGAGCATTACCATTGAAATCAATCAGTCAACTGCCGATGCCTCATGAAAGCAACATTCTGCTTTTTTTTTTAACATGATACAACACAACTCTATCGCTCTTGTGTGAATAACACTGTGGGGTGCCCATTATAATATTCATGGCAGACGTTAATGGGTGGTTGTAAGTCTTTAAAAAGGCTGAATAGATGCTGGATGTACATATGGTCTTAGATGTTTGGGGTGGCTGGTGGGGATGGGACGCAAAAGGTAGGCTCCCACAGGATTATTTGAAAAATAGAATGTATAAGTATGTATACATATATGTATATACTGTATATGTTGATATATTGTCAAAGGAAATAAAAAAAATGTGAAATGTTATTGTATATACATTGTACAGGGAGTGTAAAACATCTCCTTTAAAAAAAAGTGTATTGATTAATGTGTTAATCTATATTATAAATTAGCTTGTTAGTCACTCACAAATCTTCCTGTTTTGATGAAGACCCTATCTGACATGACACATGCAGCATGGCAGGCTACTACCGTGAGCACATTCTCATCCATCATCGTGGGCCATCATCAGCCAGTGGTACATCTCTATCATCTGTTAGTATATGGATATGATTACTTGTAAGTACTTTAGTTAAAGTTTTGCCGTCTCAGCTCCTATTTGCAAAGACAGCAGTATGAGCTAAAATGTTAAAAAAAATCTAAAGTATAAAAAAGTAATTCTGTAAATCATTTTTAACAAAAAAACATAAAAACAGCAATGACAGGTGGAATTAGAGCAGGGGTCACCAAACTTTCTAAGCAAAGGGCCAGTTTACTGTCTGTCAGGCTTTAGGGGGGCCGGACTGTGGCCAGTAGGAGTAGAAAATGCCCTGGCATCAGTACCCCATCATTGGCTTCAAAGGAAGGAATAGTGCCCCATTATTGATGTCAATGAGAAGAATAGTGCATTATTTATGGTGTTAGTAGAGGCAATGGTGCTCCATCATTGGTGTCAGTTGATGGAATAGTACCCCAAGAGCCAGATAAAAGCAAGCAAAGGGCCACTGAGCCACAGTTTGGAGACCATTGAATTAGAGGAAGGGGGCTGTTTTTACCAGATGAAAGCAGTTGAAGTGCCAAGCTGGCATGCAGATGCTGGGCATGTGGGGTTTTTTGGGTTTTCTGGACTTTTTTTCTGTTTCAGCAAAACCCTCATGTGGAAAGGCTGTTACTGGAGACACTGAGGTGGGTGTTGGCAAATTATGCTTTTTAGTTTTAATGCTTCCAAGTAATGGTAGACAGCAGACATGGGAGTAAGTCACACATGTGCAAGTCACAAGCAAGTCTCAAGTCTTAACCTTCAAGTCTCAAGTAAGTCCCAAGTTACTATGGCGAAAAGCAAGCAAGTCAAGCTGAGTCCCTGCTAGAAGTCAAGCAAGTCAAGTCAAGTCATTTATTTTGGTCAAGTCACAAATCAAGTCAAAATACTGATCTACCCCATTTCCACCTTTAAATGAGTTAAAAGTCAGTGTTCAGGAAAGGTTTTGTTTTATTTTCAAAATTAACAAAACTGCTTTGTGCTTTTTTCTTGGCATATTAAAGAAACACTTTGAATGCCCAAACAGCAGACAAGGAGCAGAACACTCAGCAATTAAATGGCCAACAAGCCTGAAATAATGTAGTCCTTGCTGAGGGGGAAAACAACTAAAATTAAAGTTTGAACTTCAAACCAATAAAGTATTTTAACATCTAAATCAGTGGACACAATGCCAACATCTGGACACTTGAATGGTGATGAGAATAGCCACTTAAAATGCCAGATATGCAATGGATCGGTTTTAGGGTTTTAATATACTTTGTAAATAGCACCCTATACAATTATAGTCAGTGGTAGTTGTATCCTCTGCATTATGCCCTGATAAAATAACATTTAATTACAGTGCAGGTCAGTGTGATAATCACTATGATTGCATAAGCTAGCACTTATGTACAAGTTTCATATATAAACACAATTTTTAACATATGTAAAACAAATGACCTAATGGACAATTCTGAGTGAGATTCTTTTTGAACAAAAGATGTGGGCTTTATTTTTTGATTGTGCATTGTACTACAGCAGAATTAAAAAACATACTATATAAAAATATACTATGCATATACAATATACTAAACCTAGTATTGACAAGACATCTTCTCTTCTCTTCTCTTCTGGTTGTCCATATAAAAATGGCAGGAATGAGGAACAAGGAAACTACTTCTCACTAGTATATATATTACTTATTTATATATTAAATTGCTTCTCACTAGTTTTATATATATATTATTATATATTAAATTACTATATATATATATATATATATATATATATATATATATATATATATATATATATATATATATATATATATATAAAATTACTTTATATTAAATTATACAGTGATAGGTGGAACACTCAATTTCCCAGCATTCAGTGTTCCACCTATCACGGACATCTGCTCATCCTCATAACACAGACGAGAATGAGAGGATGTCCGTGATAGGCTGAACACTGCCTGCTGTGAAATTGAGTGTTCCGCCTATCACAGATGAGGAGGCTCGGCTTTTGAACACTGCAATGTCCGTCTGTCTGCATGACACGCTGATCAGGTAGGCAGACGGCGGCTTCCGGTTAGTGTGTTAGTGGTGGTTACGTTTAGGGGTAGTGTTAGTTAGTGGTGGTAGTGTTATGGTGCCAACTTGCTAAGTCATTGCAAGTCATATATCCCAAGTCAAAGTCAAGTCGCAAGTCAGTAGTGACAACTCAAAGTCAAGTCGAGTCATTTATTGAATTCAGTCAAGCAAGTCGCAAGTCCTCAAACAGGTGACTTAAGTTTGACTTAAGTCAAGTCATGTGACTCAAGTCCCCCACCTCTGGTAGACAGTAAATGGCTGTATGATTGTATGCATCATTTTTGCTGCTGCTTGTCTCTCCTCTCTTGTGCCTGAAAGACTAACAGGAAAATGCCAGTGAGGGCCAAGGGGAATAGAAACGTGTCTACCACAATATGGGACTGCCCCATAATTTCTAATCGGGTCCCCCTTCTCAGCTGCCAATATTTGTACCCAGTTTGTCTGCTTGACTTGGGCAGAGATAGCCTTACAATTAAAAAGCAATAAAAACAAAAAACAAAAGGTAAAAAGTATTTTTTAAATAGTAATTATGTAAATAAAATGTGTAATGCCTTAATCATATAGAAAACGATTTCAAAGTAGGGGAGAAGTAGAGAGAAGAAGGCAGTGAAGGAGGAACATGTTACATTAGCAATGCTTGGCTAACTGCAAGCGGCAGCATCTTTACCTCTCCTTTTAAACTTGCCTTGTATTTTTTTTGGAAAGCCCTGATTTAGACACAGAGCATGGAAGCAGGATTCTACATTTATTTTTTTCTTGCTGCCTAGCCTTCCTCCCATGCTGTGGGATTTCATCCCTTCATATGTTGTGTTACAGAAAGACAGACAGACTATGGCAGTAGGTTTTCTGTAGGTGTCTTCCCTGCAGCGATGCCTTTAATTCCCTGACTATAAGGCCTCACACACGGACGTTTTAAAAAATGGGCTGTAATGCTAGTAACAACAACTGGAAAAAAAGCAGCGCTAAAAACGCGATTTTATTAGCATTTTGATTTGGCGTCAATGCGCGTTTAACGTCGTTTTTGAGCATTAAGGCTAAGGCACGTTTTTTTTAAAAGAACATCCCTCTGCTATTTTCCACTCTCAAATTACCCACATAAACATTTTTACAGCTTAAAAACGCTGACGCTAAAAAACTTCGGTATAGCGTTAATGCGCGTTTTTGAGCTTTTTTCGGCGTCAGCGTCAAAACAGCTCTAACGCTGGAGCCTCTGAAGGCGCTGGTCCTTGGGTTTTTTTGGAGCTTAAAAACGACCATGCCTGTTACAGCTCAAAAACGCCATGGTGTGTATGAGCCCATTGAATAACATGGAGTTTCCTTCTTAAGCAGCAAAAAAAGCTCAAAAAAGCCACTGTTAAAACGTCTGTGTGTATGAGGCCTTATAAACTATATATTAAAAATATGAATGTGAGTTAGGGACCTTAGATTGTAAGCTCCTTAAGGGCAGGGACCGATGTGAATGTACAATATATATATAAATATAAAGCTCTGCATAAAATTGATGCTTCTATAGAAGTACCTGTAATAAATAAATAAATAATACAACTGGCTGTGGAGTGCCTGCCAGGTAAAAGAAAGATTATCTTGGCAAAGCATAGGAATTGCAAAAGGTGCCTTTTTAAGCTATATATCTAAATATATATGGAAATACAAATGTAAAATAAATAAATAAATAAAGTAAATAAAAGCCTTCGTATACAAAGCCTTCGTTTTGTTAATCGTGTCATTGATACCTCATGCTTAAATCTGCAAATTGTCCTAAGGATGTTTACCATTTTCTGTTAAAGGTCCATGCTGTGTCATCACATAACATGGGGTCTTCTGGGATATTTGAAAGGTCTAGTCATTGATCAGTAGGCCAACAGCTGGTCTTTTTAGGATATGAATAAAGCCTATTCACCCATCTTCATAAGGCTATCAAAAGTCGCTTGAAGCAAACATCAACAATGCCATGTCAATGAATGTCATCTAGGCTCCACTGTCCCTGTTTAGAGCTAGATTTATCCCTCAGTGTCGTACCGAAGACCTAAAAATGCTGGATTTGGATATTCACCATGTGTTAGACTTACTGCTAGACTGCATGAAAAGAACTTGCTGAATTTCACTTTTAGACTCACAGATGTTTTATTTTTACTTTAATTTACATAAATAACAGCAGCATTTAGTAATATTAAATACTGGTTTTCTAAGATTATTATTTCATTACATTTTAACTGATATTTTTAGGTACAAAAAGTTCATATTATTTTTGCAAGATGAGTTTTATTTAGTATGTTTTTATTGTATTTATACTAGCTACACAAGAAGCAATGATCATCATTGATATCATTAATATGTAGAAGCTTTTTCGTTTTGATTAACAAAAGGTTAAAGTAAAGGTAAAAGTACTTTTACTTCTATCTTTTTTAAGTACGTACAATTATCTGGCAATTTTTCAAACTGTGGAGTAAAATGGATGTGAAGACTAGAGTAGGTTAAATTTGTGATCTTACTTCTGCCTCTACCCTATTTTTACATCTGCTCTTCAGTGCATCTTAAAGATTTTCCAGAAAAGAGAATCTAGTACAATTATCTGTAGCTGTGCAGCTTGACAGTGTGACATAGAATTACTGAGAATGACACAAAGAGCAACTATTAAGTGAACACTGAAAAGGATTGAACTTTGCAAATTGATCTCAGTAGAAGTATTGCACAATTGTGATTATTGTTTTGCTATTACAAACCTCTTTAATGTGTTGAGAGCATTATGGCTCTTTGGTAGGCAATCAACTTTTTTTCAGTGGCCTGCTGATCTTAAAGAGTCCACCAACAAACAGGAGCACCTAGTGTATTTGCCACTTAACAACCCCCCCACCATATCCCATAACACTTAATACCTACCTGTCCTACCACCACACCACTGATCTTCACTCTCTTGAAGAGCTATGGCTGCTGAAGAATCTTCTGCATCTCACACACTTTTGGGTGTGCTGGATTTCTGGTTCCTTCTGCATTTTGTGATTCCATCTTCTCTCGTTTACTTCACTACCATGTGGCAAGGAAGTGTGGGAAATACAGAAAATTCTTCAGTAGCAGTGGATTTTTAAGGCTAGGTTTACATTAGTGGCAGAGCTTTACAGAGGTGTTTGACAGGCTGTGAGGAGGTGATATGTTGCTTCCTCGCCATCTGTTTTAACTCTGTAAATGCTCAACCACCACACAACAACCATGTGACACATTTGCAGGGCAGTTGTGGCATGGCCCCATTTACTTGAATGGGTTGCATTTGTCAGTTGTACTGCCTGTCAAATGCAACAGGGGGGATAGTTACTGTCATCGCTGCAATGCTTTGCACACCCCTGTGCCTCCATTTTTTTTTAAATTTTAAATTCAGCAGCTACAAATACTGCAGCTGCTGACTTTTAAAACATGGACACTTACCTGTCCAGGGCGCCTGCGATGTCGGCACCCCAAGCCGATCTCTCTCTTGGCTCTTGGGTGTTGCCGCCGCCATCTTGCGCCTTCACTTCCTGGCTCCCTACTGCGCATGCACGACTCATGCTGTGCATTCCCACTGGTCCCTGCTGTTTCCTGGGACCCTAGTGTCTCCCAGAAGACAGCAGGGGGACGGGAAGTGGCGTAAATACCCGCGGGTGGCGTGGGTATCTATGCCCGGAAGTGGGAGCAAGATACCTGTATTAGACAGGTATATGTTCCCCCCTCCCCCCTGAAAGGTGCCAAATGTGACACCGGAGGGGGGGAGGGTTCCGAAAAAGCGGAAGTTCCATTTTAGTGTGGAACTCCGCTTTAAGGGGGGCAATCAAATGTGGCTCAACCACGTGTTTTTTTCCGCCCTAAAACTGCAAATGTAAAAATGTCCTAAAAGAGGGATGATCAGTAATTCAGGTGTCAAGAGAAGAGCCAGCCACTCCACTGCTAAAATTTATTGGCTACATATGAGCATTAAAAAGCAAACTGACGAGTTTCGGTTGAGCCTTATGTCTTGTACACACGGTCGGACATTCCGACCACAAAATCCGTCTGATTTTTTACGACAGATTTTGTCCGAAACTTGTGCTGCACACACACGGTCGGACAAAGTTGACGGAAAATCTGATCGTTCTGAACGAGGTGACGTATAAAACGTACGATGGAACCCGATCCCACAATGGACCTACTTCCAAATTCGCCATTTCTTACAGGAATTAGATCGCAACTCTGCTGTTACACGACCACTGACCCCGTTTGAACACATGTGCTCCCAATCCAGCCCCCAACAACACTTGATCTCTAACATATACACTATGCTATTTTCAGATATCTCCCCTAAGGAGGGGAAATCCTCTAAGTCTTGGGAAAGAGAAATACAATCAGAATTAACTGAAAACCAATGGGAACATATATTTACTATCGCCCACAAGGGTTCCCTGAATGTTTCTATTCAGGAAAATAACTACAAGACCCTAACACGCTGGTACAGAACCCCAGCAGTTTTAAACAAATACAACCCTTCCTATCCTAACAAATGCTGGAGAACCAGGTACATTGTTGCACATCATGTGGTCATGTCCACTGATGCAGACATTCTGGATACAGGTTAGGGAACTCACAGAAATAGTATCCACATATAGCTTAGATCACACTCCAGCCCAATGTGTATTCCATCTATCTGACATACCAGTTCACCATTATCGTAGGACCCTGATTCTGCCTCTACTTAATGCGGCCAAATGTGCATTCCTAGACACTGGGGCTCGTCTCACGTCCCAACCATCCCTGAATGGTTCAGACAAATCAATAGGATAGCTGAAATGGAAGAACTTATTGCCATCGCTCATGACTCCCCAGCCAAATTCACCACGACATGGGCCTGTTGGAAACATTTCCAAACCACTGATAGGTATCTGACTCTGATGAATTAACCCCCAACCAGGCCTTACACACATAAGGTAAAACACCTACCTACTAAACCACATGACCACTCACCCCCAGCTCCCCCCCACCCCATTTCCTCCTTCCTTCAGACGACATGGGCCTTCCACCCCTACCCAAGGGACGAGTATGGAAGACCGCATGTCGCTACCCACCATACGCTATACATACAACTGAATAGCATTACTACACACTTAACCCCCACAGCACAAAAATGGCACTAGACCGAAACCGCATACTACATAGCGGAGACCGAGGAGACACCGACCAACTCCCCATATATTTCTTCCCCGACACCCCCCCCCCCCTGCCACTTCCCCAAAACTTAATAACCTATCCCCTCACCCCCAGCCCCTTGACACACTACAGAATCCTTTATCACCTGTCACTACCTGGCTGCCCATAGCAAGGCATCCAGTTGTAGCTTCATGCGCCCGTAAACAGATCTGTCATCCAGACAGCCATTTCAATACCCATAGAGTTGCAGCCTCCACAGACGACCCACGCCACAAAGTGGAACAAAATATAATAATGCTTAAGAATATTATCCATATGGTTCCCAAAATATCTCGGTCTCATACCAAGAGGTCAGATTTATATGCCGCATTCAAAATTACTAATGTTTATTGTTCGCCTATTCGATTATTCTGTAACTCTTGAATATGTACATGACAATCCTGTTACCGTGACTGATTGTGATTTTACTTCAATAAAATTATTTTTGAAATAATAAAAAAAAAAAAAACAAAAGGAAAAAAAACAACGTACGATGGGACTACGTAGAGGCCAGTAGCCAATAGCTTTCGTCTCCAAATTTCTTCTGAGCATGCGGAATTCTCTACACACGATCGGAAAAAGTCAGATCATATTTTGTTGTTCGGAAAATTTTAGATCCTGCTCTCAAATTCTTTCCCCACACACGATCGGATTTTCCGACAACATAATCCAATCAGACTTTTTCCATCGGAATATCCGACTGTGTGTACGGGGCATTAGTCATAGCAAGTTTACAATGAAATAATAAAAACATTTATAGAGAAACAGATAGAAAACCCCACGCTCTTCTGAGGCACAAAGAGGGCTAAGAAATTGCACTCAGAGGTCACCACAGCAGCTGACACATCAATTAACACAAATTGATACCATTTAAATATAACAATATTGCAGTGCTTTAAGTGAAATATAGTAAATGTAAATGTATAAATATTAAAAACCCGAAATTAAGTAGTAAATAAATCTAAAAAAGTGTTGACATCACAGTGACAACCCAGGTGTTCTCTTCAATGAAAGAGTCACCATACACCAATCCGTGAAGCACCCAATTATCCAGTGATCTACCACCAAAAGAAGAGCATGCATGCTTACCAGAATTAAGGTATTCCTATACTGTGGGTACAGAGTCAATGAGGTTTGTGTGGATATGAATCACCACTCAAAGGGATGGGCACATCTCCAATGAAATCTCCACATCTCCATCCGGCTTGAGCATAGCGAATAAAGCTCTCCAAATGGGTCCCACATATGCACTCGTAGTCGATCACAGCTGAGCGTCACAAGCATTGAACATATGAGAGAAAACAATGCCACATAGTGTAAAACTGACAAATAGTGTTTATTAAAATCAAAGAGTATCAATCACAAGTATTACAGGCTTGTATAAAAATCCATCCCGGGAGAGAAAAATTACTTCCTGAATGTAAGAATACCATAACGTCATTAACACAGGCTCTACCCGATGCGTTTCATCATAACTGACGTCGTCTGAGTGTTTTATTATTGTCTTTTTCCCTGATATCCTGTCTGGCAAAACATTGTCTCCAAAACAGCAAGTAAGGGGAAATCTCTTTAACATGGGTTAAACAGGGGCACCAATTCTTCCCCACTCAATCCAAAGCTAAAAATATTTTTTTTACCTATAGATACACTTTCAGGGGGCAATCATACTTTATGAAGTGACCTGGGATTTTCTACTCAAGAAGCAGGTGCTAGGACATAGAAAGCAATTGTTTTTGCCCCATTCATGCCATAATGCTGGTGTGATGTGCGGCGTGGTGTGGAAAAAAATGCGGACATGCTGGATGGCACCACATGTCATTGCACTATAGCGTTACACACCTTGCAGGTCAGCAGAGACATGAATAAAGGGTCACTATGTGACACTTCAAATAAATAAAAAGTAAATTGTGGGGTGTAGTGGACCTCACATCAACACTAGTCTGCACAGTAAAACATGGTGTTTTAATATGTGAGCTAGTGTGAATCAGATCTCACTGTCTTCTTTTCTAAAGATATTTTGTTTAATTATTTTCAGATTCAGAATACTTTATTAATTCCATAGGGAAATAATTAGTTTCATTAACCACTTCAGGCCAGGAAGTAATTTTGCGCTATAAACAAAAAAAGAGTGACATTTTTTTACTTTTTGCTATAAAAAATATCCCTAAAAAATATAGGCTGATATGTATTCTTCTACATATTTGTGGTAAAAAAAAAAAAAAAAAAAAACGCAATAAGCATATATTGATTGGTTTGCACAAAAGTTATAGCATCTACAAAAAAGGGGATACATTTATGGCATTTTTATTTTATTTATTTTTTTATTAGTAATTGCGGCGATCTGCGATTTTTATCGTGACTGCAACATGGCGAACACATTGGACACTTTTGACACTATTTTGGAACCATTGTCATTTATTCAGCGATTAGTGCTATAAAAATGCACTGATTACTGTGTAAATGACACTGGCAGGGAAGGGGTTAAACACTAGGGGGCGATCAAGGGGTTAAGTGTTTCCTAGGGAGTGATTCTCACTGTGGGGGGGAATTGCCTCACTAGAACATGACTGAGATCACTGCTCCCGATGACAGGGAGCACTAGATTTCTGTCATGTTGCTAGGCAAAACAGGAAAATGCCTTGTTTGCAAAGGCACCTCCCCGTTCTGCCACTCCGTGACACGATAAGCATGGTCATGGAGTACACGGCAGGCGTGTGCCCATAATGTCATGATTTAAAGGGGACGTACCTGTACGCCCATTTGCCCAGTCGTGCCATTGTGCCGATGTATATCGTCTCGAGCTGGTTGGCATGTGGTTGATAAAGTATTAATAAATATTATTAATAAAAGGATTAATAAAGCATTCTGAAATTCCAGGTGGTTACAGCACGCTTTAAGTAATTATTCTGAAAGGTAAATTTTCTTTTCTTATTTATTTTACCTTTTTATTACATTTTTTTACACTGCCTTTTAAAAAAAAATGTGTTACTTTTATTCCTATTACAAGGAATGTAAGCATCCCTTGTAATAGAAAAAAAGCATGACAGGACCTCTTAAATATGAGATCTGGGGTCCATTTTTACACTAAAATGCAAGAAAAAAAATAAATAAATAAAAAAATGTTGGCATTTGAAAAAAATAAAAAAATGCCCCTTTAAGAGCTATGGGCGGAAGTGACCTTTTGACGTCGCTTCCACCCTGCAATGGTATGGAGACAGGTGGGGGCCATCTTCCCCTCACTCGTCTCCATGCCTAGCAGGAAGAAGGATCCGATCACCTTCGCGCTGCCGATGGCTCTGGTAAGCGTCGGAGGGCACCGGAGCGATAAAAGTGATCTTTTATCGGAAACCGGACCACCCGCCGTCAAAGTTAGGACGTATATCGGTGTGTGGCGGTCCGGAAGTGGTTAATATACAATGTGTGCTCTGTGTATAGTGTGTGTGCTCTGTGTATAATATACAATGTGTGCTCTGTGTATAATATATGTGTGCTCTGTGTATAATATACAATGTGTGCTCTGTGTATAATATATGTGTGCTCTGTGTATAATATACAATGTGTGCTTTGTGTATAGTGTGTGTGCTCTGTGTATAACCACTTTCAGACCGGACTATTTTGCTGGCTTAAGACCAGACCACTTTTTGCGATTCGGCACTGCGTCGCTTTAACTGACAATTGCGCGGTCGTGCGACGTGGCTCCAAAACAAAATTGACATCCTTTTTTTCTCACAAACAGAGCTTTCTTTTGGTGGTATTTGATTGCCCCTACGTTTTTTATTTTTTGCGCTATAAACAAAAAAAGAGCAACAATTTTGAAAAAAAAAACGCATTATTTTTAACTTTTTGGGGATATATAAATATCCCCAAAAATATATAAAAAATAATTTTTTTTCCTCAGTTTAGGCCGATACGTATTCTTCTACATATTTTTGGTAAAAAAAAATCGCAATAAGCGACTATTGATTGGTTTGCGCAAAAGTTATAGCGTCTACAAAATAGGGGATAGATTTATTGAATTTTTTTTTTATTTTATTTTACTAGTAATGGCGGCGATCTGCGATTTTTTTTTCGTGACTGCGACATTGCGGGCGACACTTCGGACACTTTTGACACATTTTTGGAACCATTCACATTTACACAGCGATCGTTGCTATAAAATTGCAATGATTACTGTGTAAATGTGACTGGCAGGGAAGGGGTTAACTCTAGGGGGCGCTGCAGGGGTTACTATGTTCCCTAATAGAAGTGATTCTAACTGAGGGGACTCAAGGGGGGGAGAACGATCATGTGTTCCTCCGTACTGGGATCACATGATCGGTCTCCTCTGCACAGACAGGACGTGGAGCTGTGTGTTTACACACACAGCTCCACGGTCCCGCACGGTCCCGTTGTTTTAACGGGCAATCGCGGGTGCCCGCCGGACATCGCGGCCGCCGGGCACTCGCACCGTGTCCCGAGCGATGCCGCGGGCGCACGCGCCCCCCAGGCGGCCGGGAATGCGAGGACGTCATATGACGCCCACCCAGGATGGTAGATCCACCTTGTGGGCGTCATATGACTATAGCGCGGTAATGAAGTGGTTAATAATATAACACTTACCTCTCCTGGAGTCCAGCAATGTTGGAAACATCAGCTGTCGGGGACTGCTGCCGCCATTTCTTCACGCCAGGTCCCTACTGTGCATGCGCAAGGGTCCGCTGTGCTCTCTTACTGGCCTAGCAGCGGGGGAAGGAGGAGGAAGCCGAGTTGCTGATGTAATTCGCAGTGGCCCGGACTCCTGGAAGTGGGGACAGGGTACCTGTCAAAGACCCCCCCGAAAGGTGCCAAATGTAGCAACGGAGACAAGACAAATGAGCGGAAGTTCCACTTTTGGGTGGAACTCCACTTTAATAACCAGTGGAGAAGAGTCACTTATGCTAGTGGTCAGTGGGACAAATGTCCCTTATATTGGTGGTCAATGTAGTATGCACTTGCATTTGTGGTTGGTGCAAAAGTGCCACTTACCCTTGTGTTTAGTGGTTTATTACCTATTGGACAGGTGGAGATGCTCCTTTGGTCCCACCTTGCTTTTTTTTGCTCAGTGACTTTTAGCACTGGATCTATATAGATATCATTGGGACGGAGCTCAATCCAATTGAATAGCCTGACAAAGCACTCCATTATTGCCTGCACCTGTGGCAAAGCACTTTCACGACCTTCACAGGATGGCTCATTTGCCTTCCTAGTCACAGCCTGAAGATGACAAATATGTCACTTTCAGTTGGAATTATGGTACCAATCTATCCTACACCAGATAACAGAAGCATATATTGTATAATCGATAAGGAATTTGATTAAATATTGTGTCTAATTTTCTCTTCAATGCAAATAAAGTAGAAATGAATACCAAAAAAGAAAAAAATGAAAGCAGCATATGATGTAGATAATCTTTACTCATTGAAAAGTGGACTTTAGTTGAAGAGCGGATCATGCAGGATCTGATCATTTCCAAATAATCAGACCCTACCCATAAGCTTTCATTTATTTTTATTTTTTTTTGTAATGATTAACACTTACTGTATGTGCATTTGTGTTATATTGTGCACTTTCCATAATATTTTGGATTTCTGCACAAATATCACCTAAAATGTCATCTGATTTTTGTCTAGGTCATTATAATAAAATTGTATGACAGGGAAAACCCATACCTGCACTAGCTGGAACACTTGACAATGATTCAAATGTCAATTAATGCCATTATCCTGGGCTGACAGCCCCTATATCTAGGGATAACTTGGACTTTTTTTTTTTTTATTACAGAGATATGGTTCAGAAGTATAGATGGTGGGGAAATAACTACCGTATATACTCGCGTATAAGCCGAGTTTTTCAGCACTTTTTTTTTCGCATATAAGCCGAGTTTTTCAGCGCTGAAAATGCCCCTCTCGGCTTATACTTGAGTCTTTTCTGCAGCACAGAATGACATTTTCCGAACCGTATTTGGGGCCCCGTATCTCGGGGCCACTTGGTGATAGGAACCCCATCTTTGAATATGAGTTGTAGTGATAGTTCCACTGGGTCAGCACACCAACTTTGGGGTTCCTAGAACCAAGTGTCCCTGAGATACGGGGCCCCAAAATCGGTCAACTGTGTCCATCTGCAGCAATGTCATTTTGGGACCCTTTGGGTCCAGAGACCCCAAACTACCAAGTTTGAAGTTTGGGGGACCTATGGCTGCAAATGGGCACAATGAGGCATGCAAATGGGCACAGTGAGGATGCAAATGGACATTGTTGACCCTCTTTTCCACTTACAGTAGCTGCGCATTTCTCACCCTAGGCTTATACTCGGGTCAATAAGTTTTCCCAGTTTTTTGTGGTAAAATTAGGTGCCTCGGCTTATATTCGGGTCGGCTTATACTCGAGTATATACAGTATACCAGGGTACACACTATACAGGAAAGAAAGGAGGTTGATTTGTAGTTTATGTTAAAAATAGCATAAATGTAACAATAATCCAAATAAAACTAATTAACTACTTTAAAAGCTCTCGGGGTCTGTCTACAAGTCAGAGAGAAATTCCTCTTAGAACTAGTGTAGTATACAAATCCTAAGAACAGTCTGAGAATTTTCTTAACAGGTTGACCGATGACATAACTCAAATGACAATGAAATTAGATGCTTTATATATGGGTGATTTTGACATGTGTGGCATTAAATAGAATTTTCATGCTTCCATCTGCTGAAAAGCTTTATGGAGATGAAGATTTCATTTTTCAGCACGACCTGGCACCTGCTCACAGTGCCAAAACCACTGGTAAATGGTTTACTGACCATGGTATTACTGTGCTCAATTGGCCTGCCACTGCATAACTTACAAGCAAGAACAGAGATATGTTAGAGGCATTAAAAGGGGTTTCTCTAGAGATATGTTAGAGGCTGTGAAAGAGGTTTCTCTAAAACAGTAAAAAGACCACCCTGAGGAGATCATATTCAAGACTTAGTAAAAATGGGGACCAACTGTCTGATGATGAAGTGGGAGAAAGTGTGGTTTCTAGTGATAACCAGTGTCTTTGATTTGATATTAGAACAAAAGCTAAAAAATCATATACTAAATCAAATGTTTTAGATTCCAAAAGGACATATTTTTTCTGAAATAGGCAAATTTCTAAAATAATGAATTAAAGGTTGAAGTAAAACAACAGGAGTCAGTAATCGGTGAGCACTATTAAAGTCTACCCTACTGGAGGCAACTGAATTATATGTCAGGAAGTTAGTATTAGCAAACAGAAGGAAAAAAACAATGTGGTTTACTACTGCGGTAATTAGGATAGTAAAAGAGAAAATATCAGCATATAGGAGATCACAAATGTTGCTACAGCACTCCAAGAGGAGGAAATGCTTAAATCCATTGAGAAAGGAGACAAAACCTTTTTTTAGGTAGATCAGTGGCAGGAAGGAAATTTTCTTATAGGAGCTGAAAATTTGATATAAAACAATTACTTCTGTTCAGTCTCAGAAATAAATGACACTAACAAAAAAGTTGGGGGAAAATTGGTTGTAGTGGTGAAGAATAATTTTCAGGTTTTCTAGAGGCAGAAATAGCAGATGAACTAGCGCATTCAAGGATTAATGTATGGATCATTTAAAAACACACAACTTGCTGGTCCCAAAACAGTATGGCTTTACTGGAGGCAGATCATGCCAGGCTAATCTGATTAAATTTTTTAACTACAGCACCAGGTTGGATCAGGATGGTGCTGTAGGCATATCCTGTTTTCAGCAAACCATTGATAGGGACACAATGATCTCATAAAAAAATTGTACAAGCTAGGACTAAGGTAGGTTAGGTCTATCTTTATGCTGATGGGACAAAGTTGTGTCATTGGGTTGATATGCCTAAAGCTCTTGATAACATGAAACATGATTTGGCATTGCTGGAAGATTGATCCAGTGCTTTGCACAAGAGCAGAGGCTCTCTCAGCTCTCTCCCTCCTCCTTGTTTCAGAGACAGCAGCAGGAGCCATTGGCTCCCATTGCGATCAGTCACAGCCAGTGAGGAGGGACAAACAGAGCCATTGCCAAATGCCATTGCACAGAGCAGGTAAGTATAACATGTTTGTTATTTAAAAAAAAAAAAAAAAATGTAATCCTTTACAATCACTTTAAAGTGGAAGTAAACCCTCCTATTGTTTTCAGTCAAGGAAACTGCCATCTTGGCCCCTGTTTAGTCTTCAACTGCCATGATGTTGCACATGATCAGTTATGACACCAACCATTGGTTGGTTTGACAGTTTGGTGGAGAGCACAAGCAATGTGACAGTTAAATTCCCGGAACATGCTGGGAATGTAACTGTTTTTTTTTTAAACTGTTAAATCGATGAGTTTACTTCTGCTTTAAATCAGAATTAAATCCAAAAGAAAACCTTTATTATATTGCAGCTTACCAATTCTTACATATTATGGCTGTATTTGTTTCCTTTTTTAGGCTTTATTTCTTTGATTTTCACCTTGTGATCTGGCCAATAAGTCTGATGTTTTTCACAAGCTCAAACTCTCCAGCAGAATCTATCAGTTTATATCGATGAGACAAACCACTTAACACTGGCAAGGGTGATTAAAATTATCAGCTTTTATGTATTCATGCTAAACCTTTATCCCAAAAGGAAAAAAAAATGTTTGCTGTAACTGATTATAAAGTAAGAGCTGGCGTTTGGCTTCAATTTGTTAGTGGTTCTAAATCTGCTAACACATTTAACACAATCCCCCGACTGACAATTCTGCTGTCTGCTGTGCCTCCTCTTCTCATTCCTCTACAGCTGTGTCTCACTAATAGGGATGGGCGAATGGTTCAGCCCAAGCATAAGTTTGGGTCTGAACTTTGGTTGTTCGGTTGTTCTGCGAACACCGAACAATATGCAGTGTTCAGGGCAAATTTGAAAGCCGCTGGAACACCGTTAAAGTCTATGGGACACTAACATGAAAAATCAAAAGTGCTAATTTTAAAGGTTTATATGCAATTTATTGGGATAAAAAGTGTATGGGGACCCGGGTCCTGCCCCAGGGGACATGTATCAATACAAAATTTATTTTTAAAAATGGAAGTTTTTTCGGGAGCAGTGATTTTTTTAATGCTTAAAGTGAAACAATAAACATGAAATATTCCTTTAAATATCGTGCCTGGGGGGAGTCTATAGTATGCCCGTAAAGTGGCGCATTTTGCCGTGTTTAGAACAGTACCACAGCAAAATTTAATTTCTAAAGGAAAAATTGTCATTTAAAGCTGATCGTGGATGTATTTAATTGTCGGGTCTCGGCAATATAGATACAGATAATTTTAAAAAAGAGCATGGGATCCCCCCTCCATTAGCAGGCCCTTTGGGTCTGGTATGAATATTAAGGGGAACCCCAAATGAAAATGAAAAAAAAATTGTGTGGGGGTCCCCCTAAAATCCACACCAGGCCCTTTATGTCTGATATGGAAATTAAGGGGAACCCTGTGCCAAATAAGAAATAAATGGCATAGGGGTCCCCCCAAAATCCATACCAGACCCTTACCCGAGCACACAACCTGGCAGGCAGCAGGAAAAGAGGGAGGGACGATAGAGCGCCCCCTTTCTGAACCGTACCAGGCCCGGTGGTTGTGGGGGTCTGCGGGTGGGGGGCTTATCAGAATGTGGAAGCCCCCTTTAATAAGGGGACCCCCAGATCCCGGCCTCCCATCCCGGAAGTCCCCGTGGTGTCAGAGAGGGCAAGGTCACAAGCGAGAACTGTCACAAACAAAGATAGATCCCATAGGGGATTGGATGCAGATTTTTTTTATTTTTCGGTCCGTTGCAGCGTGATAGAAGATGAATGGACATCGTTGGACATTTTTATTTTAAATTTTTTTAGTAAAGGACTTGTCCCAAGCTGTGTTTTGAAGTTTTTAACATTTTGACCCTTTTTTTGTGAAATGGTAGGGGTACATTTATACCCTGTTACCATTGCACACAGGGGGGGAGGCTGGGATCTGGGGGGCCCCTTGTTAAAGGGGGCCTCCAGATTCCGATAAGTCCCCCGCCCACAGACACCCACAACCACCGGGCAAGGGTTGTGGGGATGAGGCCTTTGTCCCCATCAATATGGGGACAGGGTGCTTTGGGGGGCTACCCCAAAGCACCCTCCCCATGTTGAGGGCATGTGGCCTGGTATGGTTCAGGAGGGGGGGGCGCTCTCTCGTCCCCCCATCTTTTCCTGCAGTTTGCCAGGTTTGCATGCTCGGATAAGGGTCTGGTATGGATTTTGGGGGGGACCCCTATGCCATTTTTTTTTTTATTTTGGTGCAGGGTTCCCCTTAAAATCCATATGAGACCCAAAGGGCCTGTTATGGATTTTAGGGGGACCCCCACGCAATTTTTTTTTATTTTGGTTGGGGGGTTCCCCTTACTATTCATACCAGACCCAAAGGGCCTGGTAATGGACTGGGGGGGATCCCATGCTCTTTTTTTCAATGAGTTTTATCTATATTGCAGAGACCCGACAATTCACTACAGCCGCGATCAGTTTTAAATGACAATTTTTCCTTTAGAAATGTAATTTTGCTGTGGTACTGTTCTAAACACGGGAAAAATGTTCCACTTCACAGGCATACTATAGACACCCCCCAGGCACACTATTTAAAGGAATATTTCATTTTTATTGTTTCACTTTACGCATTAAAAAAATCACTGCTCCCGAAAAAAAGGCTGTTTAAAAATAAAAAATAAAATTAGCATTGATACATGTTCCCTGAGGCAGGACCCAGGTCCCCAAACACTATTTATGAAAATAACTTGCATGTAAGCCTTTAAAATCAGCACTTTTGATTATTCATGTTCGTGTCCCATAGACATTAACGGTGTTCGTGCGTTTTGCCAAATTTTTTGCCTGTTCGGTATGTTCTGGTGCAAAACTAACCGGAGGGTGTTCGGCTCATCCCTACTCACTAATACAGGAGGTGTGTTAGTGGCCAGATCACTAGGGAAATGCTAAACTGATTCAGCTACCTTATCACCACATGATTGGTAAGGTGCAATATTTAAAAAAAAAAAATTTTGAGCAGACTCAGTGGAACACTTTTTCATTTTTCTGGCATCATGTTTCTCTTTTGCAGGCCTCCTCCTCCCCATTTCACCCTGTTACTTTTGAAGCATAGCTGTACAGGCACTGCAATAGTCTTCTATAGAGTCAAATTACAGTACTTACACTATTTGCTTTTAAAAATGCATTTAAGGATATATTAATTATTACAAAACTACATTATCTGTGTCATTTATATCTGCCTGGAGCTCAGCTTTAAGGGATAATTAATACAACCACACACTTTGCCGCAACACACATTTTCTTGTGAGTTTAGATGCTAGTGTTACCTAACCCTTACAAAAAAAATAGGCTGTAACGCACCTCAAAATACAAACATTTTGTGTCATGCTACATTTTTGTCGGGATAGAACACTGCATTGTACAACATGTTTTGTGGCATGTAATCAGGGGTGATGCTAGGTGGGAAAAAGACCAGGGGCCTCAGCCCAAAGGTAAATTTAATAACCCCTCCCAGATTATAAAGTAAGTCCAGCCTAAGCCGGCATCATGGGGGGGGGGTAGGCTCACTTGCTGGTTGCTGCCTAGCTCACCAGTGCCCATCAATGCAGCCTGATCAGTGCCCATCAGCTCAGCCTCACCAATGCCCATCAATGCAGCCACCCCAGTGCCCATCAATGCAGCCTCAGTGCCCATCAATGCAGCCTCACCAGTGCCCATCAATGAAACCTCATCAGTGCCCATCAATGCAGCCTCATCAGTGCCCATCAGCTCAGCCTCACCAGTGCACATCAATGCAGCCTCATCAGTGCCCATCAGCTCAGCCTCACAAATGCCCTTCAATGCAGCCTCATCAGTGCCCAATAATGAAGCCTCATCAATGCCCAAAAGCTCAGCCACACCAGTGCACATCAATGCAGCCTCATCAGTGCCCATCAGCTCAGCCGCACAAATGCCCATCAATGCAGCCTCATCAGTCCCCATTAATGCAGCCTCATCAGTGCCCATCAATGCAGCCTGATCAGCGCCCATCAATGCAGCCTGATCAGAGGCCATTAGCTCAGCCTCACCAATTCCCATCAATGCAGCCTGATTGGTGCCCATCAGCTCAGCCTTACCAGTGCTCATCAATGCAGCCTGATCAGTGCCCATTAGTGCAGCCTTACCTGTACCCATTTGTGCAGCCTGATAAGTTCCCGTCAGCTCAGCCTTACCTGTGCCCATCAATGCAGCCTGATCAGTGCCCATCATATCAGCCTTACCAATGCCCATCAATGCAGTCTTATCAGTGCCAATCAATGCAGCCTGCTCAGTGACCATCAGTGCAGCCTTATCTGTGCCCATCAGCGCAGCCTCACCAGTAGTGCCCATTAATGCAGCCTGATCAGTGCCTTTCAGGTCAGCCTCACCAATGCCCATCAATGCAGTCTCACCAGTGCCCATCAATGCAGCCTGATCAGTGCCCATCAGCTCAGCCTCACCAGTGCCCATCAATGCAGCCTGATCAGTGCCCATTAACTCAGCCTTACCAGTGCCCATCAATGCAGCCTCATCAGTGCTCATCAATGCAGCCTGATCAGTGCCCATCAGTGCAGGCTGATCAGTGCCCATCAGCTCAGCCTCACCAGTGCACATCAATGCAGCCTGATCAGTGCCCATCAGTGCCCCTGATCAGTGCCCATCAGCTCAGCCTCACCAGTGCACATCAATGCAGCCTGATCAGTGCCCATTAATGCAGCCTGATCAGTGCCCATCAATGCAGCCGGATCAGTGCCCATCAGCTCAGCCTCACCAGTGCCTCACCACTTACCTGTGCCTATTAATGCAGCCTGATCAGTGCGCATCAGCTCAGCCTTACCTGTACCCATCAATGCAGCCTGATCAGTGCCCATTAATGCAGCCTGATCAGTGCCCAACAATGCAGCCTCACCAATGCCCATCAATGCAGCCTCATCAGTGCCCATCAATGCAGCCTCATCAGTGCCCATCAGCTCAGCCTCACCAGTACACATCCATGCAGCCTCATCAGTGCCCATCAGCTCAGCCTCACCAATGCCCATCAATGCAGCCTCACCAGTGCCCCTTTATGCAGCCTCATCACACTTCACTTGAATTCCAGTAACAGATCTTTGTTCCAAATAATGATGTAACATTACATAATATTCAATGCAAACCCTTCAACTAGTTCCTGCGGTTGTGCACACTCCTTTATGCAAGTTCCCATGGCCCCTACATTCCATATGGGAAATAGTCCAAGCCCATCTCCCATTGAAAGGTCCCACCCAGGGGTATAGCATCCAGCATTTCTCCAACTACATCCTGGTGTGTATATTTCTCAAACCTGGTCAACTGTCCAATTCACACTGTTTCCTCCTGTTTTTATATCCCCTGGATGACCAGACAGGAGGAAGTAAACCGCAACAAAATCAATTAACTCTTTCACTACCTGCCTAAACCTTCATTGTTATATTGCCATTTCTAGATCTTAGGTTTGAGCTTCAGAGGAAGATTAGATCACAATTTAGGAGCTATTCATACACACGTCCAGTAACAAATAAAGGTCTACAAATCATAGATATTTATCTCCATTTCAGCTGACAATGTTTAATCTATACACATATAATAATGCTAATCTGAAAGCTGGTGGCCTCTGTGGAATAAAGGAATAGACAATGGAGGTGGTCAGCTAGGAGAGATAAACAATCAACAGTGTTCTCACAATAGTTAGAAGACATTGAACATAATACCACAAAAGAAAGCGCATTTGCTGTGTCCACCTGTTTTTTCGCCTCTTTTGCAAATGAGTCTACAGATGTTACTGGGATCCTATATATTGCCTAAACATTTGTTATCTATAGAATGTCTGAGGTCAACAGAATTTTCCCTTTTATTAGGGTAAAACTTGTTCTTAAAGACCAAAATATATAACCAACCAGTAGTGAAATGAGCAATCCCCAAACAATTACATGAATGTGGGGAATACTTTATTACAGACTGTAAAAAAAATGGAACCTCTGAATCCTTGTTAATAAAATAAGGCAGTCAGTTCCCCAGTAAATACTTGAGCAGTGGCGACCCCTCAGTTTTTACATTTTTAATTATTTATTTTTAATTATCTTTTTATCAATTTTATTATTTTTTAACAATATTTTTTAGAAGCCTTGTTGGGGGGCTTTGGTTCAATATCAGGGGTCTAAAAAAGACCCCTGATTACTCACTTTTGAGACCAGAAAGGGATTGAGGACAGATTGCCCAGTTAATTTCTCTCTGCAGCTTAAGGGGCATCAGTCAGGTATGGTACATACATACATACAAGCTGGAACAATGTAACTAATATAGCCTTATGCCTGGAATTATTCTTTAAATTTCTCAGGGATGTACGGTACTGTATCCATCCCCACGGCTTGGGTTCTGGGACATGCAGTAGATCAGGACAAAGCTGCTGCAGGACAATGTCTAGATAATAGGACTGTCACAGCAGATCTGGGACACTTGGCATCTATGGGTATAGTTTTCCTTGGCTCTGAAATTTACTGTCTAAGGCTGGGTTCACACTGGTACGAACAGACATCGCATGTGATTCGCACCGCATTGCTGTGCAGATCACATGCGATGTCTGTGCGATGCAAATTCAGCCATACCATTTGAATGGCTGAATTCTCATTGCATTCATACCAAAATGATGCAGGACCCTTTTTTGGTCCGCACTGGAATGGAATGGCATGGTGCATGGGATCGCATTTTAATGAATAGACTAGTAGGAAATGCACTGGTGGTCTATTATGTTCTCCTTCTTGTGGATCCAATAACATATGAACACTTGTAGGGATATAAATATGGAAGGTGCCCTTATTGTTTTGTTTTTAAAGATACAGGCTTCATTTGTCATCCTTATTCTTTCTTCATTATTTGGTGTATTGCTGTCCCAGAACAGATATGTTCTGATGCTTTACTGGCTGCATGCTTGCTTTTGTCAATCACTGTCTAAGTAGTGATGACAATAACATACAATGGTACATTTCAAAAAGAAAAAAAATAAGCCTACTAAAGTGTATTTAATATTTAGATTTATTTTTATTATTTTGAGGTTATTATAACTTTCTTGGTTAAACTACTAATTCCACCAGCTTGACCTCCAGCCTGGGTGTCAACCTTGGTTCCTTCCATCAATACAGTGAAGGAGTGAGCCATCTTTGGACCAGAAGTGTACTACTACAGGATTTACCAGGTGAATATGGGTGCATATATGAGTGCAGTCATCTAATCTATAGACTGGTAAGCTGCAATGAAAAAAAAAATTACACACAATAACTTCCTAACACCTACAGATATAAATTAAAATCTGCAGTTATGAATACAAGCAATTCTTATTTCATCTGCAGACTCATGTGGCAAGCGTGAGAGTCTCCCATAATGGCAATCAGTTGGGTGAAGCTGGGAACTGAAATAACAGTTCTAGGTGAAAATCTAGAGCCAAGCACGCCTCCGTTTCCGGGGGCCACCATCTTGAATTTTGGAGCCAGCTGTGACTTCCCAATGGATCACAACCATACCCGCACTGTGTATGTGCAAGATCAAGCAGTGCAGTTAGACTTACTTACGTACACATGGTCGGATATTCCAAGGGAAAAAGTCTGATCGGATTATGTTGTTGGAAAATCCGATCGTGTGTGGGCTCTAGCAGACTTTTTTTTTGCGAGCAGGATCTAAAATTTTCCGACAACAAAATCCGATCTGACTTTTTCCGATCGTGTGTAGAGAATTCTGACGCACAAAGTGCCACGCATGCTCAGAAGAAATTTGGAGACAAAAGCTATTAGCTACTGGCCTCTACGTAGTCCCGTCGTACATGTTGTACATCACCTCGATCTAAACGATCGGATTTTCCCACAACTTTGTGCGACCATGTGTATGCAAGACAAGTTACGGCCAAAATCCGTCGGAAAAAATCTGACAAATTTTGTGGTCGGAATGTCCGACCATGTGTACACGGCATTAGCCTGCAGTGTCCTAGGAAAAGGTGGGGGGTGATTGAAGTGAAAATCCTTGCCTAGGCAAGGAAGTGGTAACAGGTACTGACAAAACTTGAAGAAGGGGGAACACTCCAAAAGCTTGTCATGAAAATGTGGATGTTAGTGCAAATAAAAAAAGTATCACAGACTCAATTGTTCTTAAGCATCTACTGTATATAAATAATATACTACTTACCTGCGAAGGACATACGATATTTCCTTAAATATTCATTCATGTAAAAATATCTATCATTCAACTAAAGACGGTGTAGGTTTTTATCTATGCAATTACCCATAGCAACCAGCCAGAACTTATAATTTAAATCATCTGACAACAATCACTTCACTTATGCATTTTGCAAATAACTTTGACCTTGCAAAGCCTCACAGAATAAGTTTGTTATACAATACTACAGTATATACTTTACTATGGCTATAACCCATTACCCATAACAGCACAGCAAAATAAAAAGTCAAAGTTTTCCTACATCTGTGCCATGCTGAATCTGAGGTCTGGTAAATGGGAAGGCATCAATTTTCTGTTTTAGGAAGGAGGAAGTAAGAATTACAGTCTGGGGGAGTTTATTTTGGTGGGGGTTAAGGAAAGGGGGTGTGCTTGTTTTTGGAGAAGGGGGGGAGTTTCTTGTAGAGAAGTTTACAGTGGGTGGTTAATGGCAGGGATTTTCTTCTGGGAGGGAGTTTGATTGGATGAAGGGAGATTTTCTTCATAATTAGAAATCTTTACTGGGGGAGAGGGTATTGACTGAGTGAGATATTTTTGCTTTGGTGGGTCAGTTTAGAGACAGGGGGGGTATAATTTTTGGGGGGATATTTGAGGGAGGGAGATATTTTACAGTGGGACTCTGTGCTTGGGGAGAGAGGGTTCTTAGGACGGAGAGGGGGATTTTTTTACCTTTAAAAGAGATGCTTTTTTTTTAATTATACTTACCTAGGTGGATGGAGCATCGATCCAATGTTGCATCTGTCCCCAGCTGCTTCTAAACCCAACAACAGAGCAATCAAAGACCGCTGATTACTCAGTTCTCAGCATTCAGTGAGCAAAGAGTGGTGACAGTGAGTCCCTGGCTCTGCCCCCCCCTCCCCCAAGCTCACTGGAATGCCAAGTTGTGGAGGGGGCAGGAGCGACTGGCTCAGGGTCTCTGCAGCTCACTGAGAGGCTGAGCGAGCTGCTGATCCAGGCTCATGGTAAGGAATCTTTCAAGCAAAAGGTGGGGCTAGTACTGCTCAGAAGGGTGGAGGTAAAAAGTAACAAAAGTTTGCTTGAATATTTCCTCATCCTCACCCTTCAAGATTTACTTTAAAAAAATATATGATTGTTAGTGTTTGGATTTAGATACTGTATATTTTAATGAACCGCTTTTTAATCCTAATAAGCTCCTAATTGTGATATTTTTTTCTCTATTTACCTTATCTTACTTTATTTTATTTTAATTGCAAATAATACCATGATGTTTTGTACTACCAACAACATAAATATATATAAATATATATATATATATATATATATATATATATATATATATATATATATACACATATACACTTTGAGAATATGAAGAAAAAATATTCTTTGACAATACTACACACTACTACTAAACATTTCACTTTGGTACCTTACCGTAAATATTGACAAAGTTACTAATAAATCAATAGGATGTAGCTGCGATATAAAAATTCAACTGGTCAAAAAGGGGTAAACAACCATTAGTCCTGAAGTAGTTAAAAAGACAATTTTCCAAATAAATTACTTTTCATTTTTTAATTTCTCATCTCTTGCTTATATATAATGGGAAAGTTTTACATTGAGAATCTCTTTGTCATTAGAAGAATTTAACATAGAAGCACAAGGCACTGTATTGATTTAAGATGGTGTCCGAGCGTAGGAACCAGGGACCTCTCTATGATTCTGATTGGAACCATAATTTAAAATATAATAGGAGGTTTGTGAAGCCATTTGCTTTTTCAGGTTAATGGGCTTTTGTTGAACAGTGTAGGGAAAAAGATAACTCTTCCAGGCAGTTTTAAGAAGTTTAAAAGGATTTCTAATCATAGGCTTCCATTGAATTATTACGGTTGGTTAATTAGCTGGGGATGTGTCATTGTTTGAGAGGGAGAGGTGGGACCAGGAGATGAGCTGCTTTACAGAACATGGCAAAGATTTCACAATGGAATTATCTCAGGAATGATGAGGGTGAACGAACTAAAGATAAATGGATATTAATGTGTGGCAAGCTTTGATTTACACTTATAATGGAAATCTAAACCATGTGAAGATTCTCAGCTGTACAATAATGGCATTCAAAATTCTCCATTTATCATGTAAATCTATTTCCAGAACCATGAAACATTGCACAGCGCCTTCCAGAGGTAACTGAACAGCAATTTTTTTATCAGAATATTTTACTCCTATATCAAGTCAGTACTATAACATTTTATAAGAGAACAAACTTTAATATATGTTACTTAAATCGAATCTATACAAGTTGTAATAACAGTGCAGTCCCATGTCTCAGAGATAAGTGTGTGTTTGTATTCATTTATATCCTCCTTCTGCCAGAGCAGAGCTGTCAACCCAATGTCAGGCTGTAGGGCCCATCATAGAGGCTCACCTGTCTAATAAGAGACACATAACTGACACTGAGATCATGTGGCTGGAAAAGGGTAAAACTGATGATTAGCAAAACTTTTAGGGCTTGTATTCATTGCCTTTTTTCATATCGGACAGGATTTGCATTCCCAGGTCAATGGGAAAGCAAAACCCACTGCAGGCTACTGCAGGTCAGAAGGAAGTCATCAGTATGTCAAACGTACCTGCCAATTACTTTCCAGAAACAGATCTCAGAAATATCTCAAATTGAAAAGCAAGGAGGTTACCTGAGCTCTACTGCTTAGACCCCTTTCACAATGAGGCACTTTTGAAGCGCTTTCACGCTAAAAAAAGCGACTGAAAAGCTCACGAAAAGGTATTCCCATTAAAATCAATGAATGCTTTCACACTGGGGCAGCGGGCTGGCAGGGCGGTGAAAAAATTACACTCTCCATTGAAATTAATGGAAAGCTCTTCAAACGCGCCTGAAAAGCTCTTCAAAAGCACTCAAATGTTTTACTGGCAGTTTAAAAGCACCTCAGTGTGAAAGGGGCTTTAGTATAGAAGTCCATAGACTGGAGTCTGGTGCTCTGGCCAGGGCATTTAACTCCCATAGATAGGTAATCCTAATCAGAAAGGCTGGCGATTCGGCATGCTCTTGAATAAAAGTACTTTATTTGCTACATAGGTACAGGGTAATTCTGATGCATTTCAGCTATCAAGCCTTCATTTTCATCCTTTTAATGAAGGCCCTATAGCCGAAAATGCATCAGTTTTACCCTTGTACCTGTACTTATGTAGCAAATAAAGTAGTTTTATTCAAGAGCACACGAGTCACCAGTCTTTCTGTTTAGAAAAATATCTCAAATTGATGTAAAACTCATGCCATTAACAGAAGCCCAAAGTAAGTTGACCCAGGCCCTTAGCCCTGGTTCACACCGGTGCAGCTTTGAAATTGTGCTACTTCAGCGCAATTTCAAAGTTGCTCATCAGTGCTATTTGCCTTGCCAATTTCATTGCGGCTTGAGACTTCATTTAACAGAAGTCTATGCAAGTCACAATGAAATCGGTAAAAAAGTAGTGCAGGAACCTTTTTCATAATCACTGTGACATGAGTCCTGGCAATATGAACAGTTCCATTGCCGGCAATGGGGTGTGACTTCTCATGCGATTTGGAACTGTCAAGTTGCATGACAGGGTCTGAACGGGGGCTAAATGAGACTGAGCTCAGGCAAGAGATAGGATGGCCTTACAGCCTGACACTCAAACTGACAAGGAGAATACAAGTATATAATAAAACAAAAAAAAATGTTTGAGAGATCAGGCTGAAGTATTGTAACAATTAAGTCATTTAAAATATTAAGATTATTTAAAAGGTGTGACTTCAAGTGCTATACTTATTTAAAGCAAGAAGGGAAAGTTCCAAATATGGTATGGTAATGATCCCTTGTACTGTGCATCTTTGGTAAATTGCCCACAGTAGACTACATGCAACAATAAATGGGAAAATGTAGGCATTATGATATCTGACCATCATTTATCAATGCTACTCACTAGAACAGTCACTCTGTACAGTATGCCATATACTCATGACAGTTACCTCTGACACATGCATAGTGAAATGTCAATGATCAAAAATTGCTTGCTTGCTGAAAAGTCTTTTTGGAATAAATGTTCCATATCTTGCTAAATGTCCTATGAGCTACATGACTTGAATCACACATGGCACCTTGGACAGACCACCCATACAGTCAATATGATAGACCTAAACTATAAGAATACCTGAAGGACAGCAGAAGCCACCGTATGAAAACCTATTGACTAGATTTTCTTACACGCCTGTTTGATATACAACTGGATATTGCATGGCAATACATTGATTAATTGGTGTAATTCAGTTACATCTTATAAGCTAGAGTTGGAAGACTCTAATATTCAGAGTCATTACTATATACAAAGTTTAATTTGGTGATTAGGACACCTACAAGCAGGGTTGATTCAGTAAAATCGCTGCAACACATTGCAAGGATCAACAGGAGTAAGAAGCAGGCTAGCCTTTCTACATGCTATTGTTAAACTAGTTAGAGGTGGGAGAAGAGTGACATGGTGGATCTGTTCTGTTGCAAACTGCTGTTTGAAAAAAACAAAACTAAGTACACAATTTTCCCTTAGCCATCAATCTAATTTATCACCCAAAATCTCAATTCAACCCCTGAAACATAACTACTAACTCAGCCTAAACCATAGCCTTAGGGCTGCATAATGTGTTGCGCATGAAATCAGAAATGCCGCCAATAATAAGAGGTTAAGAATAAGAATTATTGTCCAGTGAGTGGACTGAATCTGGAGAAGTATCATAGGAAGATACTTTGCAGAACCAAGGCAATATATAGGTATTTCAACTGTACCTTTGCTGTACATGCTTGCCTTAAATTCAGTTTTAACAACTGTTTCCCATTAATAAAACCACATCAACAATCACTCTCATTGCAAAAGAACCGTGGCAATCCTAGAGGTCTAGATACTTGGTATGGTTGGTAGCCCAATTGGTCCCTAATGTTTGAAAAGTAGAGTCCTATTATAATTCAATATGACCCTAAAGTTTATTTAAGCCAAAACTTTTTTAGTTTTGGATAAATTTTAGACCTATCAGTTTATATTTCCTGTCTGTGTCCCCACTGGGGGGATTTACAATGTATTTTTGTCCTGGTGACCATTGTTATTGAAGTGAAATGTGTGGGAAATCCCAAATTTTGGAACAGAAATAGAGGGTAAGTCCTCCAATGGGTAAATCTGTCTAAGAGAAAATCGCCCTCATTTTGGAGAAGTTGCTCATATCCTAATGAGTCTAAGGGACAGTAAGTAAAGGAAAATCTCCCAAATGGATCAATGACAGCAACATTAAAAAAAATAACAAGGATTTAACCCATCAAGTATATTCCCAAAAGTATATAAAGAATTTTTGGCTTTGGATTTACTTTCTGCAAATTTAATTTAAAAACCATGTACAGGTATTTGTTTGATCAAGGAACAGTGGCAAACTGTCAACTAGGGTACCTGAAAAACAGATTTGCAGGCAACTAGGACGCTACCATGAAAAGGGATGCAAAAAAAAAACTGTGTAGAAGAAGAAAGGTCCCTAAATTCCTGTTGAAATTAATGAGATCCCCCAGCCTCTGGCAAATGTAATTGCAGCACTAAAGATATCTGCATTTTCCTTCTGAAAACTGTAACACTGAGCTCATATCTCATACCAAAACTTGAACTTGATGTATCTAAACATTTATTAAATAAAGGGACTCAGTATGGATCTAAGTACACTATAAAATACATCCCTACTTGATATATAATTATTGTAGCAATGTTACATTCACCTCTAGCACTAAATTCTGTTCATGAAGCTCATGCACTCAGAAATATGATTGCAGAAAAGCATTAGTATTAGGATTATGTGCACTCAGTACTGGTGACAAATCCATCAAACTGTCTGCCGAATCCTATCATTGTCGCTGGAATCATCAATCTCAGCTTTCAATCATTAGTGTGTTTAATGTTACCGCATGTTCAACGTTTAGCCACATTATATTACAGACTTATGTAAGGTCAAATAAAATTAGAGAGAGCACATCATGATGTAAGAGTGTCATATGAATAATTGATACTTGGTAGAAATACAAATACACAGCACCATGCCCCCGATATTCAGGAAGAAGTTATTCCTACTATATACAATTAAAGTGGTTGTATAGTCTTTTTCTTTACTTTTACCTACAGGTAAGCCTATAATAAGGCTTACCTGTAGGTAAAATTAATATCTCCTAAACCTGTACGGTTTAGGAGATATTTACTTTTCATGCAGCCGCTGACGTCATGTGGCGCATGCGCTGTAAAGGCCCGGCTGAAGGTCCGGCAGAACTGCCAGACCTTTCCGGGAAAAAGACTCCCGCATGCATACGCGGGAGTGACGTTTCACTCACAGCGCCGAAGCCAAGATATCCGGAACACACGCCAAGGCAACATGTCAGCTCCCTCTGTGTGGATCGGGTGAGATACCGGCGCCTCGTTCCAAGGTGAGTATTTCCTTTGCCTTGCAAGTTTAAAAAAGGTGTGTGTTTACTACCGCTTTAAAAGGCATTGAGAGGGACCTGTCAGGATAGACATAGGAGAGATGCCATTGTTGGCTTGTTTTCAAACATGCATGCTCTGAGACTGTTATAATTATCCTTTCTTCGCTATTTAGGGAATCACAAACCTGGATCAAGCATGACATGTTTGTTTTAGGTCAGTGACTCACAAAAAACTGAAGCAAGGATTAGTATGATAAACTTAGAACATGCACTTTTTTCAACAAGTCAGCGATTGTAATTTGTTATAAAATGTTATATTTGTGCCGTACTTCCAGGGATATTCATATGCCCTATTGATTAGTTGTATTTCCTTCCTATCATAGACTGTAAAGGGCCGTACGCAGTTATGAGGAAAGATTACGAGCATTGAACTTATTCTCTCTGGAGAAGAGACGCTTGAGAGGGGACATGATTTTAATGTACAAATATCGTACTGGTGACCCCACAATAGGGATACAACTTTTCAGCAAAAGGGAAATTAAAAAGACACGTGACCATTCACTAACATTAGAAGTGAATCGGTTTAACCTTAAAATGCGCAGGGTTTTTTTTACTGTAAAAGCGGTAAGAATGTGGAATTCTCTTCCACAAGCAGTGGTTTCAGCAGGGAGCATAGATAATTTCAAAAAACTATTAGATAGGAACCTAAACGACCCTAACATACAGTGATATACAATGTAATACGGACATAAAAGCACACACATAGGTTGGACTTGATAGACCTGTGTCTTTTTTCAACCTCACCAACTATGTAACTATGTAACATAGGCTGAAAATCAGGGGGCATCGACCTGTTCAATAGAAACCGGCCAACATTCGGTCCGTGTATATACGGCAGCTGGCCTGACAGATTCTGGCCTATCAGCCAGCTTCTGTCAAAGGGCAATGACCAAAAAAGGTCTGCCGATCGCCACACAATCAGCGCTCTCAGTCAGTGTGGGGGGGGGGGCCTTGAAAGAACACAATAGCCCAGGGAAGAGATCGATGTACTAACATTGGATAGTTACAGCGGCTCCTCCCCAGCTTCCTGCGAGATGAGCTTGAGGTTTAGGAAGATCTTCTCACCATCCGGCAAGTTTGAGAAAGAGTGAGTCTTGCCCTTCAGCGTGAATTTCACAGCAAATGGAAAGGACCATCGATATTTAATGTCCTGTTGTGAGAGGACTGTCAGGAGCGGTTTGAGAGCTACCCGCCTTTGAATTGTTGAGGGTAAGAGGTCTGCAAAAATTTATATTTGGTGGCCCTGGGCCTGGCATGTCACCTTTGGCTTTGAGCACGATTGTGGCATGACTTCTTCCTTTATGGCGTAGACGTGTGGCTTTGCGATTACGTCACATTTTGGTGGGGGGGGGGGTCCCAGGGCCCTGTGAGCTCTTTTTAGGCGGTGAGGAGAGGTATTGGAGATTAGATCCTTGATAAGCTCTTGGACAGCAGGAAAATTGTGCGTGATGGTCTCAGGAAGGCCTCGGATTCTGAGGTTATATCTTCTGGACCTATTTTCCAAATCATCAATTCTGGAAAGGGCTGTTTCAAGCTGGTCCCGGGGGGCCTAAATGTGGGTTGAATTCTGATTGGTTCCGGATACCGTGATGTCCAGTTTATTTTCTATGGCCTCCATTCTGTCTCCCAGATTTTGAAAATCAGATTTATTGTCCCTTGTGATTTTAGCAGCTGTGTTGGCTAGCCCCCTCTCTAGAAGGTCAGAGAGCTTGAGGAATAGGTCCACTGGCGGTGTAGCTGGGTCCTGGCCTGGGAAGCCTGGGGATGGGGTTGCAAACAGATGGGTTTGGGAAGGCCCGACCAGAGAAAGTGAGTAGTCCTTCATGGAGCGGCCCAGCAGAGACTCTGTGGAGGCTGGAGAGTGAGCCGGGGGGGGCTGGGTATTCCCATTGATCACCTGGGAGTAGGTGAGGGTTGCTGGGGCTAAGACCTGCCTCTGCTGGCTGTGCTGCTGCGGTGGCGGCGGGCATCTTGGTATACCCATCCCACGCTGTGGTATTGAATTGCGACCCGAGGTCTCGTCTGGCCACTGGTCCGGACATCCAGGGGTGTGCGCGGGGGTCTCAGGGGCTAGGATGGCCCATTGGTGACGGTCCTGGGTTGCTGTGTGAGAAGCTGTGAGTGCCGCTGGTCCGGGGTAATGCGGAGCTCCACGCTCAGGTGACCATCTTGGAGCTCCCGCGCATGCGCACTGCAAATGCCAATTTGTAACTGTATATCTTAGGTAGCTATAGTAAAAACATGCCGGCCAACTTTCTGCTATGATAAAGAATGTAATCTTACAGATTACAGTACTGTATACAAAAAATACACATCCCCTTTGTCCTAGTGGTCTGCCCAGTGCCCTGCATGTCATTTTATATAATAAAAAGATTTTTTTTTCTGCCTGGAAACTGGAGATTGTCCATAGCAACCAAAAAGTGTCCCTTTATGTCAAAAGTGGTTTTAGACCAGCTAGAAAACACCGATAAAAAATTAAAATCACAATTTATCATCAAACAATAAATTTAATGACAGCGACTATTCTGCAACTGAGCAAATTTCAGTGTTTTTGATTTGATTACATTATTGAATCATTTTTATATATATTTTTATTATATTATAATTTATTATTTTGTGTTTCAAACTTTATCATACCCGGGATGTCTACTAGACTCTGGTTCGGACAGATTTAAGTGAGTTATTCATAAGAATTGCATTCCTACAATATAAAAACGCCAAATTTCCATGCAAAATAATTGTACCGCTTTCAGCACAAAATTCCAGCCAGAATCATACCGCCAGGGAGGTTAATGCATTCTATGCATTAAGGTGAAAGAACATCCGACAATGCCGGCCCCCCCAGCCCCCCCCCCCGTTTTACTTACCTGACCCCTCGAAAGTCCCGCGCTTGCCCCCGACATCCTCTTCGCCACTCAGCCTGGCCGTTGATTGGTTACAGTGGATGGATTAAAAGCAGCGCAGCTATTGGCTCATGCTGCTGTCAATCACATCCAACGACGCAGCGCACAGGGGGCGGGGCCGAGTGATACAGTGAGCGGCTATGGCCGCCGGCTGTATCACGGGAGCACGCCCGCAAGCACTCCTCACCATGCGAGGGAGCTCCCATGAAGGTGAGAAGTACTTGCGGGGGGAGCCGAGACAGCCGCCAAGGGACCCCAGAAAAGCAGGTTCGGGGCCACCTTGTGCAAAACGAGCTGCACAGTGGAGGTAAGTATAACATGTTTGTTATTTAAAAGAAAAAAAAAATAATAACTTTACAACCCCTTTAAGGAAAATTTGTAATGAAAGAAATGTGTGGGCTGTCATAAGGTCATGAACATCATCAATGGTAGAAGAAAGTGCTAAATATCAACCTCTACATTTCAAATAACAAAATAAGAACAGCTGTACAGAGATCAGAGTCAATGGCCCTAAAGCAGACAGATGACCTGGTAATGCTAATTTTCCGATATGGACAGAAAGCAGGGCAAATGCTCAGATTTGCTTAAGTCACCATAAGAGAATGCAGTGTCACAGTGTGGTGGGAGCAGGTTGATTTAGAGATTGTCCTATACAGAAGCGAGACAACAAAGCCTGAACACCCACTAAATCAAAATACTTTTTATTCTGGCAGTATATAAAATATGTGGCATTTCGGTGATGTACAGCATCCAACTAGTCAGGCCTATCTGCTTATTTTAACAGTAGACATCTTGGAGATCTCCTATGCATGGTAAAATAATTACTATTGTTTGCCAAACTGCTACAGTTTATATTAATTTACTGCTTAAAATGTATTCCAAGAATTCTTTCAACAAAGCATGATTCTATGATGCAGAGGTTTTAAAAATTCACCCATAGAGTTTAGATTTCAGGAAGTTACTAATTTATGGTTACCACTTTCTGGAATACACACACCAGGCCAGGAGCGTTACTTTGGATCGCTATAATTCAACTGAAGCTGAGAGCAGTTAAAGCAAGTGATACAAATTAACAAGAACTGGTTTGGATTGCTGGTCAAGAAAAACATTTTTAATGTAGCACAGATGTTACCAAATGATGAAGGGAACTCAAATGTATCTTATTATATGGGTAGTAACCCATGTTCCACTTCTCCAAATGTAGATGAAACTGGGGCCTCATAATTATCTGCTTTGCTATATCACTGACAGCAATGTTTTGAAATCTGAGTAAAGTGGACATTTCAGTAATTTTACAAGTCTGCATGAATAAATTCCTGACATGTAGCTACAGCAATGGTATTTTTCAAAGACGAAAATTCTACCTTTTATCAAGCAGTCAAACTCCAAGCAAGTGACTTTTCCTAAACTTAGATGATGTCACTATGCCACCAGCCCCCCACTCCCATCCTTCCCAGTGATCAGATTGTAACTTTGTAACTTTGTAGTAAGTCACAAGTTGAGAGGTTGCAGCAGAAGGCATACTGTGCCAGACATTTGCAAGCAACCAAGAATGGCACCAACGCCAGGATTTACATGGCTGTGTTATCCCCATTCATGCTTGAGCATTTTGTACCCGTGGCGATACATTTTTTTGGGGGGGGGCGCAAACCCCTCCAGGTCCTTACCTGCCCACCCTCGGCTGTCGCGGCTCCCATTACCCGGACACACTATACACAGAGCACACAATTTACACTATACACAGAGCACACATTGTATATTATACACAGAGCACACATTGTATATTATACACAGAGCACACATTGAGGGATATTTACTAAAGGAAAATCCACTTTGCACTGCAAGTACACTTGAAAGTGCACTTGGAAGTAAAGTTGCTGTAGATCCGAGGGGGACATGCAAGGAGAATAAAAAACAGCATTTTAGCTTGCACATGATTGGATGATAAAATCAGCAGAGCTTCACCTCATTTCAGATCTACCCCTTATATTGAGAGCGCAGTGCAAAGTGGATTTGCCTTTCGTAAATAACCCCCATTGTATATTATACACAGAGCACACATTGTATATTATTCGGTTCCCGATCGGCGCACGACGATGTACGTCGGCAGAATGGCACGGACAGGCATAAGGGCGTACAGGTACGTCCCTTTAAGAATGCCGCCGTGCCATCGCGTGCCGGTTGCGTGTTGGTCGGGCCCCTGTGAGTCCGGTCGCAGGTCCCACGGACTCGATTGCCACGGGGATACCCGCGATCGTCACACGGGAAGGCTGAACGGGGAGATGCAGAATTAAACAGCATCTCCCCGTTCTGCCTAGCAACAAGTGACACTGATCTCTGCTCCCTGTGATTGGAGCAGAGATCAGTGTTCACTAGCACACAGCCACGTCCCCCACAGTTAATAACACGCCCCTAGGAACACTTAACCCCTACACTGCCACCCCCTGGTTAACCCCTTCACTGCCAGTGTCATTTACACAGGAATCAGTGCATTTAAATAGCACTGATTGCTGTATAAATGACAATGGTCCCAAAAAGGTGTCAAAAATGTCCGATTTGTCCGCCATAATGTCGCTGATCGCCCCCATTACTAGAAAAAAAAAATATTAATAAAAATGCTATAAAACTATCCCCTAAGTTGTAAACGCTATAACTTTTGCGCAAAAAAATCAATAGTCGCTTATTGCGATTTTTTTTACCAAAAATATGTAGAAGAATACGTATCGGCCTAAACTGAGGAAAAAAAATATTTTTTATATATTTTTGGGGATATTTATATATCCCCAAAAAGTAAAAAATAATGCATTTTTTTTTTCAAAATTGTTGCTCTTTTTTTGTTTATAGCGCAAAAAATAAAAAACGTAGGGGCAATCAAATACCACCAAAAGAAAGCTCTGTTTGTGAGAAAAAAAGGATGTCAATTTTGTTTGGGAGCCACGTCGCACGACCGCGCAATTGTCAGTTAAAGCGACGCAGTGCCGAATCGCAAAAAGTGGTCTGGTCTTAAGCCAGCAAAATAGTCCGGTCTGAAAGTGGTTATACACAGAGCACACACACTATACACAAAGCACACATTGTATATTATACACAGAGCACACATATATTATACACAGAGCACACATTGTATATTATACACAGAGCACACATATATTATACACAGAGCACACATTGTATATTAACCACTTCCGGACCGCCACACACCGATATACGTCCTAACTTTGACGGCGGGTGGTCCGGTTTCCGATAAAAGATCACTTTTATCACTCCGGTGCCCTCCGACGCTTACCAGAGCCATCGGCAGCGCGAAGGTGATCGGATCCTTCTTCCTGCTAGGCATGGAGACGAGTGAGGGGAAGATGGCCCCCACCTGTCTCCATACCATTGCAGGGCGGAAGCGTCGTCAAAAGGTCACTTCCGCCCATAGCTCTTAAAGGGCCATTTTTTTATTTTTTTCAAATGCCAACATTTTTTTATTTTTTTATTTTTTTTCTTGCATTTTAGTGTAAAAATGGACCCCAGATCTCATTTAAGAGGTCCTGTCATGCTTTTTTTCTATTACAAGGGATGCTTACATTCCTTGTAATAGGAATAAAAGTAACAAATTTTTTTTTTAAAAGGCAGTGTAAAAAAATGTAATAAGAAGGTAAAATAAATAAGAAAAGAAAATAATTTTTTAAACGCGCCCTGTCCCGCCGAGATCGTGTTCAGAAGCGAACGCATACCCGAGTAGCGCCCACATATGAAAACTTTGTTCAAACCACACATGTGAGGTATCACCGCGATGGGTAGAGCGAGAGCAATAATGCTAGCCCTAGACTTCTTCTGTAACTCAAAACATGCAACCTGTAGAATTTTTTAAATGTCGCCTATGGAGATTTTTAAGGGTAAAAGTTTGTCGCCATTCCACGGAGCGTGACATGTTGGGTATCAATTTACTCGGCGTAACATTATCTTTCACAATGATTAATGTGGTAGCAGCTCTGTTTCACCTGTCTTAGAGTCTGGATACAGGCGGGGGTCAGTACACAGTTGGGCAGCAATATACAGATTCAGAAGACAGGAGCAGAGTCACAGTACAAGCCAAGGTCACAGCAGGCAGGCAGGAATACAGAGATTGGTCAAGGGCAAGGTATAGCAGGTGAAGGCGTAGGTGAACCACTTCCCGTCTGGCCTATAGCAGATTGCTGGACGGGAAGTGGTTCTGTTATCCTGACTGGGCATCATATGACGTCCAGCAGGATAACATGCCGGTGCATGCCCACGGGGGGCGCAGCGTGGCGATCGCAAGTGTGTTGTGTCAGTCTGACACGCTGCATCTCAGATCATGGTATGTGGCACTTCCTGGTTTTCCTCGGCATTCCTCGGTTTGCGCTGACAGGGAGAGCCGATTGGCGCATATCCATGTCAGAGGGGGAGTCTGTGCTGATAATCAGCACATTGATTATCAGCACAGCCTCCATCAGATGTGCCCATGAGCTGCCAATCAGTGCCCAAAAGCTGCCAGTCAGTGCCCCCTCAATAAAGACTCTCAGTGCCCACCACAGTGCCAATCAGAGCCCACCACAGTGCCAATCAGTGGCCATCACAGTGGCAATCAGTGCCCAACAGTAACACCTGTCAATACCTCATCAGTGCCATCTATTAGTGTCCATCAGTGCCATTAGTTTCACTCTCTCCTTGTCTGCCTCCTCCTTGCCTTCCAACTACCAAACTATTACCCGTAGAAACCTTCGCCATCTTAACCCTTCTCTTCTTTTTTCTGCTACAGCTTGTCTCTACGACAAAATCTCATCCTTGTCCTGCCCCAACTTGGCCACTTCCATATACAACAGTTCATTGTCATCCACCCTGGATACCTTGGCCCCCCTCACTACACACAGAATCAGGCCCCGGCCGCTACAACCCTGGCAGACAGACAACACCAGAAGCCTCAAAAAGCAGAGCCGTGCTCTTGAGCGTCTGTGGCGTAAGACTAAGTCACAGCAAGATTTCAGCCAATATAAATCTGCCCTCCAAAAATACCATTCCTGCCTGCGCACTGCCAAACAGACCTACTTTACCACTCTCATTAACACCCTCTCACGCAGTCCCCGTCAACTCTTTTCTACATTTACTTCTCTACTTCGTCCTCCATTACCTTCACCCACTAACTTACTCACTGCCCAGGAGATTGCTAATCACTTCAAAAACAAGATTGAGACAATTCGTCTTGAGTTCTCTACTCTACACATATCTCCCTCACTTTACACTCCTTGTCCTCCTGCACAATCAATACTTTCCTCTTTTAATCCAGCTACTATAGAGGAAGTCACTAAAATTTTTTCTAATGCCCACCTAACCTCCTGCCCCCTGGACCCTGTTCCTTCTCAAATACTATGGTCACCATCTGACTCTATCCTACAGTCTTTAACTCATATCTTCAACCTCTCCCTCTCTACTGGCATCTTCCCCAACCCTCTAAAACATGCATTAGTCACTCCCATACCAAAAAAGGCCTCACTAGACCCAACCAATCTTAACAATCTAAGACCCATCTCTCTACTCCCTTTAGCCTCCAAACTCCTTGAACGTTTAGTCTACAGCCGACTGAGCGACCACCTCATTGAGAATAACCTTCTGGATCCCCTTCAGTCTGGATTTCGCCCACAGCACTCCACAGAAACTGCCCTCCTAAAACTCACAAATGACTTACTAACAGCCAAAACCAATGGTCATTATTCCGTACTCTTACTCTTAGACCTTTCTGCTGCCTTTGATACAGTTGACCACCCCCTCCTCCTCAAAAAACTAAATTTGCTTGGTCTCCATGGCTGTGCTCTCCGTTGGTTCGAATCTTACCTATCTCATCGCACCTTCAGTGTCACTTACAACTCCACTTCCTCCTCTCCAACTCCTCTTACTGTTGGGGTCCCCCAAGGTTCTGTCCTTGGACCTCTACTATTCTCAATCTACACATCCTCCCTGGGTCAGCTGATAGCCTCACATGGCTTCCACTACCATTTATATGCTGATGACACCCAGATCTATGTCTCTGCCCCTCAACTCACCCCATCAATCTCCTCACGCATCACTGATTTACTAGCAGACATATCAGTCTGGATGTCAAACCACTTTCTCAAACTTAATCTGTCTAAAACTGAGCTCTTAATATTTCCTCCCCCACGTGCCCCTTCCCCTGACTTCTCAGTCAAGATCAATGGCACATCTATCAGTCCGTCCCCACATGCCAGGGTGCTAGGGGTAATCCTAGACTCTGAACTGTCCTTTCGGACCCACATACAATCCCTGTCCAAATCATGCCGCCTTAGCCTCCGCAACATTTCCAGAATACGCCCCTTTTTAACGAATGACACCACCAAGCTTCTAACTCACTCCCTGGTTATCTCTCGCCTCGACTACTGCAACTCCCTCCTCATTGGACTACCTTTACATAGACTATCCCCACTTCAGTCCATAATGAATGCTGCTGCAAGACTTATCCACCTTACCAACCATTCAGCGTCCTCCACCCCTCTCTGCCAATCCCTCCACTGGCTTCCACTCACCCAACGAATAAAATTCAAAGTACTAACAATAGTTTACAAAGCCATCCATAACTCTGCCCCCAGCTACATCACTAACCTAGTACCAAAATACCAACCAAGCCGCTCTCTTCGGTCCTCCCAAGACCTCCTGCTCTCTAGCTCCCTTGTCACCTCCTCCCATGCTCGCCTCCAGGATTTCTCCAGAGTTTCTCCCATCCTTTGGAACGCTCTACCCCAATCTGTCCGACTGTCCCCTAATCTATCCATCTTTAGACGATCCCTGAAAACCTTTCTCTTTAAAGAAGCCTATCCTGCTTCTAACTAACACTGTTTTACTTTTTCCATCAACTCATCCCCCACAGCTATTACCTCTTGTATCAATTGACCCTTTCTTTTTAGATTGTAAGCTCTAGCGAGCAGGGCCCTCTGATTCCTCTTGTACCAAATTGTTATGTAATTGTAATGTCTGCCTTTATTTTGTTAAGCGCTGCGCAAACTGTTGGCGCTATATAAATCCTGTATAATAATAATAATAATAATCTGTTAGTGCCACCTATTAGTGCTGCCTATCAGTCCCAATTAGGGATGAGCCTGGTGTTCGATTCGAACCCATGTTCGAATCGAACATCGGGCGTTCGCCCGCTCGGCGAGCCCAGAACTATTTGGGCCGCTCGCATCAAATTCGTGTGATGCGAGCGGCCCGCAATGCACTGCGCCAGTTGCAGTGCATTGCTGGCTGATGATTGGCCAAGCATGCACTGTGACCCGCATGCTTGGCCAATCAAAGAGCCAGCGGCGAGGAGAGCAATAATTGGCCACAGGCAGGATGCCTGTGGCCAATTATAGCTCAGGGGGTTTAGTACACGCCCCACATTATAAAAGGCCGCCGCGCCGGCGGCCTCGCATATTGTGTTGTGTTCCAGCGTCAGTGTCAGTGTTATGTGCTGCTGACTGCCGACATTATGTGCTATGATTCTGGGGATTAGTGTGTGCGTGCTGTTAGTACAGCATTGCAGTATCACATCTGGGGGGTGTCTATAGTATGCCTGTGAAGGGGCGCATGTTTACTGTGCTCAGAACTGTCCCTGCAAAAAGTGTAATTTTTGCAGAAATAAAAGCTATTTAAAATCATTCGCGGCTAATGTATTGACGGCTCCGGTAACACAGAGAACAGTCATTCATTGAAAGCCATTCATAAAAAAAAAGTCATTGATAAAAAATTAAAAAAAAAGCGTTGGGGTCCCCCCCAAATTCAATAACCAGGCCCTTCATGTCTGCTATGGATATTAAGGGGGACCCCAGCCAAAAAATAAATAAAAAATGGCGTGGGGTCCCCCTCAAAATCCATACCAGACCCTTGAGGTCTGGGATGGATTTTAAGGGGAACCCCAGCCAAAAAAAATGGCGTGGGGTCCCCCTTAAAAATCCATACCAGACCCTTATCCGAGCACGCAACATGGCAGGCCCCAGGAAAAGAGGGGGGGACGAGAGCGCCCCCCCTCCCTCCTGAACCATACCAGGCCACATGCCCTCAACATTGGGAGGGTGTCTGAGACCCCCAAAGCACCTTGTCCCCATGTTGATGAGGACAAGGGCCTCTTCCCCACAACCCTGGCCATTGGTTGTGGGGGTCTGCGGGCGGGGGGCTTATCGGAATCTGGAAGCCCCCTTTAACAAGGGGACCCCCAGATCCCGCCCCCCCCCTGTGTGAAATGGTAAGGGGGTACAAAAGTACCCCTACCATTTCACCAAAAAAGTGTCAAAAATTGTAAAAATGACGGCCCTTGACAATTCCTTTATTAAAATCTTCTTTCTTCTGGTCTTCCTTTCTTCATCCTTCGGTTTCTTCATCTTCTCCTTCCGGCATCTTCTTCCATCTTCTTCTTCCCTCATCTTCTTCCTCCGATCCGCTTCTTCTTGCTCTGGTCTTCTCGTCCGGCATCTTCTTCCATGGCGTCGGCGTCTCTTCTGGGCCACTCTGCGCAATGGGAGGCTCCCGCTGTGTGAGGCTTCGCTACGTCTGACAGGTCTTTTATAACGGAGGGCGGGGCCACCTGGTAACCCCGCCCCCCTCTGACGCATGGGGACGTCATGGGGAATTCCCTATGGCTTTCCCCATGATGTCAGAGGGGGCGGGGTCACCAGGTGGCCCCGCCCTCCGTTATAAAAGACCTGTCAGACGCAGCGAAGCCTCACACAGTGGGAGCCTCCCATTGCGCGGAGCGGCCCAAGAAGAGACCCGGACGCCGTGGAAGAAGATGCCGGACGAGAAGACCAGAGCAAGAAGAAGCGGATCGGAGGAAGAAGATGATGGAAGAAGAAGATGGAAGAAGATGCCGGAAGGAGAAGATGAAGAAACCGAAGGATGAAGAGAGGAAGAAGGAAGAAGACCAGAAGAAAGAAGATTTTAATAAAGGAATTGTCAAAGACCGTCTCCTGTAATTTTTTTAATTTTTGACACTTTTTTGGTGAAATGGTAGGGGTACATTTACCCCCTTACCATTTCACACAGGGGGGGCGGGATCTGGGGGTCCCCTTGTTAAAGGGGGCTTTCAGATTCCGATAAGCCCCCCGCCCGCAGACCCCCACAACCAATGGCCAGGGTTGTGGGGGAGAGGCCCTTGTCCTCATCAACATGGGGACAAGGTGCTTTGGGGTCTCAGACCCCCAAAGCATCCTCCCAATGTTGAGGGCATATGGCCTGGTGCGGTTCAGGAGGGAGGGGGGCCGCTCTCATCCCCCCTCTTTTCTTGTGGCCTGCCAGGTTGCGTGCTCGGATAAGGGTCTGGTATGGATTTTGAGGGGGACCCAACACCATTTTTTTTGGCTGGGGTTCCCCTTAAAATCCATCCCAGACCTCAAGGGTCTGGGATGGATTTTGAGGGGGACCCCACGCCATTTTTTATTTATTTTTTGGCTGGGGTCCCCCTTAATATCCATAGCAGACCTGAAGGGCCTGGTTATTGAATTTGGGGGGACCCCCATGCTTTTTTTTTTTTTTTTTTTTTATCAATGACTTTTTTTTTTATGAATGGCTTTCAATGAATGACTGTTCTCTGTGTTACGGGAGCCGTCAATACATTAGCCGCGAGTGATTTTAAATAGCTTTTTTTCCTGCAAAAATTACACTTTTTGCAGGGACAGTTCTAAGCACAGGAAACATGCGCCCCTTCACAGGCATACTATAGACACACCCCAGGTACGAAATTTAAAGGAATATTACACTTTTATTGTTTCAATTTAAGCATTATTAAAATCACTGCTCCTGAAAAAACGGCCGTTTAAAAAAAAAAAAATTTGCATTGATACATGTCCCCATGGGTGGGTAGGGATGGGATCAGTAAGAAGCAGAGGTGGTAGAGGACTTGGGATGGATTGATTGCACTGCAATTTGAATCGTCAGACAGTCACTTACTTGAATGCATCCAGGGATGCCTTTCCTCATGGGGAGAGAGAGAGAGACCCTCCCCTTTACTCGATTGGTGTCAGCTGGTCAGCTGACTTCATTTTTCAGTGTCCGCCACGCCACGAGTCTCAGCCTCTTTTCAGCTCAGCGGGCGAAAGCCCCCCTCCCCGCGGGCCTCCCGGGTGGTAGATGTAATTGCGGTAACGCCGCCCAAGTAATGGGAATGCCGTTACCATGAGGGGAAGAGTAATCAGTTAGATTAAGTTAGATTAAGTAACTGCGTTAGATTAAGTAACTGCGTTAAGTAACTCCGTTTATTTTAACTGAGTTACTTACATCACTGACTGCGACCCGCCGATCGTTCAGTGGAGAAACAGAGCAGTGACTGCCTATGTAAACAAGGCAACCACTGAACTATCAGGGAGCAAAGGAGAGATCTTGTGATTCAGCCAAGCTGGAACACAGATCTCTCTTTTCCTCCAGTGTATCTGTCCCCCACACAGTTAATAAGCACCTCCCAGGGACACACTTAAAGGGGTTGTAAAGGAGATTTTTTTTAAATAACAAACATGTTATACTTACCTCCACTGTGCAGCTCGTTTTGCACGGAGTGGCCCCGGACCTGGTCTTCTGGGGTTCCTCCCCGCAAGTACTGCTCACCTTAATGCGAGCTCCCTCGCATGGTGTGGAGTACTTGCGGGCGCGCTCCCATGATAAAGCCGGTGGCTATAGCCGCTCGCTGTATCACTCGGCCAGGCCCCCCGGCGCGCCGCGTCATTGGATGTGATTGACAGCAGCGCGAGCCAATGGCTGCGCTGCTTTCAGTCCATCCACTCTAGCCAATCAACGGCCAGGGTGAGCGGCGAAGAGGATGTTGGGGGCGAGTGCGGGACTTTCGAGGGGTCAGGTAAGTAAAACGGGGGGCTGGGGGGGGGGGCGGTATTGTCAGATGTTTTTTCACCTTAATGCATAGAATGCATTAAGGTGAAAAAACTTTTACCTTTACAACCCCTTTAACCCTTTGATCGCCCCTGGTGTTAATTGCATTTTTTAGCACTGATCACTGTATTGGTGTCACTGGTCCCCAAAAAGTTTCACTTAGTGTCGAATTTGTTCGCCGCAATGTCACAGTCCCGCTAAAAATCACTGATCGCCGACATTACTAGTAAAAAACAATAAAAAAAATAAAACGTCCCTAAATCTATCCCAAAGTATGTAAATGCTATAACGTTTGTGCAAACTAATCAATTTACGCTTATTGGGATTTTTTTTTTACAAAAAATATGTAGCAGAATACATATTGGCATAAACTGATGAAGAAATTTGAGTTTTTACATTTTTTATTGGGAATGTTTTATAGCAAAAAGTTAAATTAAGTTAAAAATACCACCAAAAGAAAGCTCTATTTGTGGGAAAAAAGGACATCAATTTTATTTGGGTACAGCATCACACCACCGTGCAATTGTCAGTTAAAGCAATGCAGTGCTGTATCGCAACAAATGGCGTGGTCAGGAAGTGGGTAAAACCTTTTCCGGAGCTGAAGTGGCAATACGGATATAACAGATGTCATTTATGTCCATTTTTAGGCACACATGGTTAGTTTCATCAACAACTAAACAAAAAATAATAATGCAAAAATGAATGTAGACTAATGTAAACTGAACTGAACTCATTTGAACTGAAGTGCAAACTGATGTAAATTGAACTGAACTGAAGACAAATGTGCAAACTGATGTATTCTAAACATGTAGTGTTCAGTTTCTTCTTAGCAAAAAACATGGCCGAACTGAAGACGGTCATGTGACAGGATCCTCAGGGCCCTTTCACACAGGCACTCAGTCTAGATCTGTCTGTTATCTTTTCAGGTGGATTCAGACTGAACCACAATGTGTGTCTATGGGTGGGCAGATGTAAACTGATCATTCGTTTGCATCCGCCTACATCTGTGTTTTGTTCAACGGAACAAGGCTGCATACTTTTCCATTTAAAAGACTTGTAACGAGTGTAAACAGGTGCAAACTGATGTTGTCCATTTACACTAATTTAGTTTATGTCTATGTGTTAGGCAAAATACATATTTTGTGTATACTTTTGTCCAGGGATTTTTTTTCTCGGAAAATAGGTACAGGAACTCAATCACGACCCCCCATCCCTTACACACACCCTCCAAACCACATCAAATAGTGGGTGTGGTCAAATTTCACTAACAGTGGAAGGGTTTTAACAGGGTCATTAAATACCAGGAGTGTCTATGTTATATCCGGCCAAGCTACGTGTGATTGCGGATGGCACAGCACACTTTTTTGAAAGTCCCAACATGGCTGCAAACTGGCTGGACCGACATGAAAGACAGCTAAGGGGAGCCGCACGGGAACAAGCATAAGGACACCAAAAGCCAAGATATGACAGTGCCTTAAAATCTTTCTTGCTCACAACACACCTACAAGGAAAGGAGCCTTAGAAGAGACATTAAAAACCCTAATTACCTTTATTCTAATTCTTGGCTACCACCTGTGCCTTGAAGTTAGAGTCATAGGGCCCCAGCCCTCACAGTTTACCCCCAATTGGCCCCGAGGGGCAAGCATGGAAGATTGTCACCGTGACCACCCGTGCTCAGGATTGTTTTGCCTTCACTGGTTGTTGGCAATCTGTTGCTGTTTTTTGTCTTTGTTCTTCTTTTTTTTCTTTTCTTTTTTTGTTCTTGGCACAGAATCTGAATATTTTCTGCAACCGTTGGAAGTTCTACATTCCTGCAGACAACCACCATTCTTCGCGCCTTCTCACCTCTACATGCTTCGATTTGAAAAAGACTGGACTCGCATGGGACTGCTCTCTCCACCCTCTAATGACTCAGGTATCGGGGGCTATTGGGAGTGGTACACGCAAAACCAGAAAATGCCTAGACTGACGGATATCAGTTTTGTATTACTATACCACTGCCCCAATGAGTAATAGATGTGACACAATCTTGTCCTGGAACACCAGGGGAATACACGACCCCACAAAGAGAACTGCACTCTTTACTTTCTTTTCACAGAAAAAACCCAGTGTGATATGTCTCCAGGAATCTCACCTAACGAGTGACACTACCCATTTACTGCACATGTCCAAATACCCAGTTCAATACCACTCGGTGTACACTAGGTATTCCAGAGGTGTCAGTATTCTATTTGCTAGATCCACTGCATTCGTGGAACAAGATGTACAAATTGATAAAGAAGATTTATTTTTCTACTGGGCACTTGGGAAAAGTTAACATGTATTATTGCCAATGTGTATGTACCCCCTCCTTTTACACTTACAGTGCTACAATGTCTGGCGAGATTTATAGCCAAGCACCCGCAGGTACCAATATTGGTCATGGGAGACTTTAATAGCCCTTTGGACATCTCACTCGATGTGCTCAAAAAACTCTGCCCTCAGGGCCCTAGGACACAGACTCCCTTAGCCAAGTTCCTATTAGAACTCGGACTAACGGACCTATGGAGGTGCAAGGCCCCTCTTAAAGCACAATTCTCGTGTCATTCCCTGACGCACTCCAGTTTATCCCGAATAGATCTGGCCCTGGGTAACGATTTGATCCACCCCTATGAACCAGAGGTAGAATATTTACCCAGGGGGTTGTCGGACCACTCACCGGTGCAGCTGAGCCTGAATCTACACAAAACCTGTCTGCCCACTCACTGGAAGCTCAATCCTTTTTGGATTCAATTATTTCCTGACTCAGAGAACATGCAATCTCAACTTCAATCCTTCCTAGAAACCAATAGGCACTCTGCTGCATCGGGAGTGGTCTGGGACACCCTCAAAGCATTTGTTAGGGGGATGTGCATTAGGGAGGTGAGTGGCATTAAAACTAAAAATAAACAGTGGGCAGAAGACGCTGATAGGGCAGTAAAAAGGACAGAGGCACTGTATATAGGCACGCCAACCCCGGAGAATGAGAGACAGTGGAGGGATGCACAAAAGGTATACCGCACAATACACCTACAACAAGCTGACAACAAAAGATTCTTTAGGTCCCAAACATACTTTGAAGAGGGCGAGAAGACAGGACACATGTTAGCCATGCTAGCCAGAGCACAACAACCCCCACAGTTGATTCACAACATCACCACGTCGAGGAAAGAGACTGTCACAGACACACCTTCTATTCTGGAGGAGTTTCGGTCCTTCTATAAGGATCTATATACATCTAAGGTGAACTACCCCACGGATGAGCTGACTCGGTTCCTAGAATCGGTAGCCTTACCCTAGCTCCAAGACGCAGACAAAAGCCTTCTCAATGGCCCCATTACTTTAGAGGAACTGCAAATTGCCCTAGCCACCTTCCCAAATTCCAAAGCCCCAGGAAACGACGGTTTACCAATAGAGCTATACAAGCACTTTGGAGGAATACTCTTACCAGAGCTACTCCATACCCTTACAGAAGCCCTCAAAGCAGACTCCCTACCTAAATCCATGTATGAAGCAGTAGTCGTAGTAATCTTAAAACCAGGGAAAAAAACAGACATGCCAGAATCGTATAGGCCCATATCTTTATTAAATACAGACCTAAAACTCCTTACTAAAACCATAGCAATGCGACTAGCTAAAGTGATATCCAAACTGGTACACCCGGACCAGTCCGGGTTCATACCTAATAGGTCAACAGCGAATAACCTGCGCCACCTTTACCTCAATATGCAAGTCCCCACTGATAATCAGGGTCACAGAGCAATCCTATCACTTGACGCCGCCAAGGCGTTTGATAGCGTTGAATGGGACTACCTGTGGCGAGTGCTGGAAAAACTTAACTTGGGGGATTACATTATCTCCTGGATTAAGTTGTTATACAAAGAACCTAAGGCATGCATTAGGATTAATAGCACGCTCTCCTCCTCCTTTCCCCTGTATAGGGGTACTAGACAGGGTTGCCCCCTGTCACCACTATTGTTCGCCCTTGCCATCGAGCCTCTAGCCGCAGCCATCAGGGGGAACCCGGACATAAATGGTTTCAAACGAGGGGAGTCGGAAGACAAAGTGGCACTATATGCCGATGATGCACTTCTATTTTTGGGAGATACTTCTGCTTCCCTCGTTAACTTAATGAATCTGATACACACGTTCGGAAAGTTTTCCGGATTCACCATAAACTGGGACAAATCTACTATACTACCCCTAGACCCAATAACCGAACCTCTGCCTCAGGTGGCGGACCAAATTAAAACAGTAGAGAAGTTTAAATACCTGGGCATAAATATCCACCCTAATCTAAGCCAATATGTAAAATTGAATATAGAACCTCTACTCAAAAAATTTCAGGAAAAAACGACCAGCTGGATTAGGCTGCCACTATCGGTAGTAGGCCGATGCAACCTAATAAAGATGGTCTGGAACCCACAGATACTATATGCTCTACATAACGCCCCTATCTGGATCCCCATTCATGTGTTTAAAAAATGCAACACCATATATCGTACTCTGATCTGGAGAAAACAAACTCCAAGAATCAAACTGGAAACGTTGCAAGAACCCAAGGACTCGGGAGGCCTGGCAGTGCCTAATCCATTCTACTATTTCGTAGCGGCTCAGCTGCAACATTTAACTGGCTGGCTACACCCCGAACCTATGGATCCCATTAGAAATATTATTCTGACTCAACTGTCTTGCGAAGAGATAGTGGAATGCATAGAGGCGGGTGAAATGGGGATCCAGAGCCAATACCCCACATTTAAATTGATAGACAGAATATGGAACAAGGCCAAACAACACATGCAATACACAGGTTATTCAAACTGGTCGCGTATATGGCACAATTGTGGCTTTCCAGAGTTGAATAAGCTACAGATGTTCCACAACTGGGCAAGAAATGGTGTTAGGTACATTCCTCAACTGTACTGCGGCGGGGTACTTAGGGACTTTCAATCCCTAAGAACCGAATTTAATCTACAAAACACCTCCTTTTACCAATATCTCCAACTCAGACATGCAATAACAGCCCAAGCAGCGTCAGGAGACTGGAAATTGACTAAGATGGGTATACTTACCCAGCTGGTCACCTCCTCGTCCCGGAAGGGACAGATCTCCTCTATTTACAACTCCCTCCTATGTCAGATATCCAAGGCAATGTCCCTAAAATGCAGGACTGATTGGGGTGAGGACTTAGGACACGGACGAGGAATGGAAACACTATACTGGACAATATCCCCAAGGTGTCACTTTCCTCATCCCAAAAACTCACTCAACTGTTCATTACACATAGAACATACCGCACGCCTGAGAAACTTCATAAATGGAATAGGAGAGACTCCCCACTTTGCCCTCGCTGTCTAGTCAATACCGGTACACTAGTACACATGCTATGGCGATGCCCGAAACTTCAGAGATACTGGGCGACAGTGATAAGTACCATCAACAATTTATGGAATCTCAAGCTACAGATTGACCCTAAACTATGTTTACTAGGCTGGATAGACGAGGAACAATATACCCCTTATACATATATAGCAATATTGAGAATGTTATTTCTGGCTAGAAAACTCATAGCTAGGAAATGGCTATCGGCGACTGCACCTACTTTGGCTGAGTGGATGAAGTCGGTGAACGATTCTCTCATTAGGGAACAACTCACATATAAACATAGAGGTAGCCCTAACAAATTTGAAAACATCTGGGACCCCTGGCTGGACTCACCTGGGCTGGCACCTCTGAGGCTAGTCCAGAATAGAATTCTAGGAGGGAGGACGACCACTAACAATATATTACCCTAGCGAGGCAGTTATACGCTACGAAATGATAGAAGAGGTCTGGGAGGGAGGGAGAGTAAAATGTATAAAATTATAGCCCTGCAGAGACTGAAGTAGACACTGTCTAAAAATGTGCGTTATTTCAACGGTTTAGAGACATACTGCCGCACCCGGCTCCCTATAGATCACGGTATAGCTGAGGGAGCACATCAGAACTGTGTCTACGACACTGGGTTGCACAATAGAAGATGTAATGGTATGTGTACCCCCACTGTTATATGTTAAATAAGTGTACTTATTGAAATACCGCTGAAGGGTCTGCGTACCCGACATGAAAAAGGTGCGGACTGGTACCCTCAAACATCTGTGCCTTTTCAGTTTAAGTTTTTGCCTTTGTTTTGTTGTTGTGTGTTTTTCTTTTCCTATGTTGTGTATGTTTTAAAACACAATAAAGAATTATCTGATTAAAAAAAAAAAATACCAGGAGTGCATTATGTACAGAGTGAAGAGTTCTGGGAGGGGGGTTACACACAGACTGCAGAGTTCAGGAGTGTGCTGCATACAGAATGCAGAATTTAGAGGTGCACTACACAGAGTGCAGAATTCAGCCTTCTTCCATAGCTGTTTATCTCTGCATCCCCCATCCACATCTCACGTTTACCCCTCTTATGCTCTGTCCTCTGCATGCAACCCCCCTCTACTGCCCCATCTTCTTCCCATCTCCTTAAAAGCTCCACCATCTTCCAGGTGCCCTATTTTTGTTGCTGTATTAAGCAGAAGCACCCAGCCAGCTCTAGTACCTCCCTGCATACTGTAGCTGGCTCCACCTCTCTCACTTGTGAGATCATCCAGTGGTGATGTTGGCATTTGCACTGGACTGTGGAGGCCACTCAGGAGATCTGATCTGTGGGAGCTGTTGGGGAACAAGCTGCCACTTGTAAGCATAGAAGCCAGACTTTTGTGTAGTAATAGTGATAGTAATAGTGGTCAGCAGGGAGCAGAAGGCCCGAGCCAAAGGTTGTGGAACTGAGTTCCACCAAGTTCCAGCTGAAATAAAGCCCTGCTTTTGTCACCTATGATTGGTTTCTGCAACAACTATAAAAAAAGATGCAAAATTAGATGAGGAGTGATGTAAACTGAACTGAACTGAAGATCGATGTACTAACTGGTGTAAACTAAAGCAAACTAAGCAAAAACATGACTGAACAGATGTGTGGGAGTTCCATCACATGGGCCTACATCCCCATGCAGGTAGTCCCATTCATGTCTACTTTGATGCAGCGCCTTCACTTTGACAGTGTGCTAAGTGTTAACATTACATGTAACTCAGCAAGCATGCACATAGCATGAAAAAATACTGAATATCTAGGTCCACCATTAAAGCATTTCTATGGTTGAGGACTTTCACATCTGGGGAAACTCATAGTAACAACTTCAGGCACTGTCACTGAATGTTTGGTGGGAAGAATAGAGGTCAGTGGTTTACAGGAACAAAAGGCAAAAACATTGGCTCCATATTCCTTTATTCCTTCTCACAATTATAGCACTGCAATTTTCTTCTTTCCTGGGTCCTTATTTTTCAAATTAAATCTAAATGTAAATAAGTATTTGCCTATCATTTTTTATACAGTACCTTAAGCATATGAGATCCGATGTGAATAAAGAGACCTGTTGGAAACCTTTTCATGATTGCCACTCCATTGATAATCGGCTTAGGGATCGCTAAAAAGAAGAATGGATCTGTCTGGATCCAAGAGATGTTAACAAAACAACAGCAATATTCCATTTCCACACCAGACCAAACAGAAAATAGTTTTTTTTAACATCCTGTCCTTTAAATACACCTTGAGAATACACCCGTAAACCAATCAAAATATTTCCATTTTTAATTCACACATTTGGTCCCAAAACTTTTTCATACATTTGTGGAAATTGCAGCAGGTAACTACCAGAAGGAAGAAGTGTGTTGCATTTTTAATATGTGGACTGTTTTACCATAGAAAAATTATTACAAAATGTTAAGTCATGCCTTTATAGGAAGTACAACATTTTTGGGAAAGTGCCAAAATAAAGGTTGTGTTTAGGGTTTTTTGGTGCTGGATTGGGGGAGTTCTGGCTAAAGTTGTAGGGTATGCAGGAAAGCACCCGAATAAAATACTGGGCCAGTTGCTTTCATTGGTTCGATCTTCAAACCCACTATACCCACTATATTCATACACTGGGATGCGATAGACTGCTCATAATCTACTAAACCCTGCCCAACTATTTTCTCTTTAACCCACTAAACTTTTATTTATTTATTTATTTTTATGGTTGAACTAGATGAACTTGTGTCTTTTTTCAATCTAACTACGTAACTATGTAATCCACTGGATCACTGGAGCAGCTAATATAAGCCATGAGCATCCTGTCCACATGTATGAAGTCTTTAAGGCTACTTTCACACAGAGTCGCTTTGCAAAGCACCCCGAAAGAGCCGCTCAATTCACTCCAATTTGAAAGCCTGAGGGCTTTCACACTGGAGCTGTGCGCTTGCAGGACGGTCAAGCATCATCTTTGCAGCGCTATAGGAGCAGTGTATTCACCGCTCCTAAAGCGCTTCTTTCCAGTGACAGAAACCTGCCGGCCAAGCGCCGCTGCAGCGTCGCTTTGCAGGCATTTTTAACCCTTTTTCGACTGCTAGCTGGGGTTAAAACCGCCCCGCTAGTGGCCGAATAGCCGGTGCCCGCCCGACACAGTGTGTAGCCTAATGCCGCGTACACACGTTCGGAATTTCCGATGGAAACAGTCCGATGGGAGCATTTCATCTGATTTTCCGACCGTGTGTATGCCCATCTGTCTTTTTCTGTCGGAATTTCCGACGGACTTTGGATTGAGAACCTGTTCTTAATTTTTCCGACGGAAAACCCCTTCTATCGGATTTTCCGATCGTGTGTATGTAATTCCGACATGCAAAATTCCGACGCATGCTCGGAAACAATTCGACGCATGCTCAGAAGCATTAAACTTCCCTTTTAAAATGCAGTCGAATGTTTTTTAAGGTGTGGTGTTATTGACCATCGGAATTTGGTGTGACCGTGTTTAGGCAAGACATTTTGAGCGAAATTCCGTCGGAATTCCGACGGGAAAACCATCAGAGCTTTTTCCGACGAGAATTCCGACTGTGTGCACGCGGCATAAGAGAGTGAATGGGTTTGCTCTGAAGCTAAATAGCAACAGGATTTTGTTCTTCTGATTAGTTGAGTTGTCCTCCATCAGGAGAAAGGGAACATGTTCAGGGGTGAAGTAGGCAGCTGAAAGATGCAGTTGCTGTTAGTAAGAACAAGATTTACTTATGTATGTGAGTGCATTAGATTGGAACCACTGTGTGACACCCAGACTTTTCACCTGTCCTGGTAGAGCAATACATTTTGCCAAGTTCCCTCAAATAAAGTTGGTTTCAGGAACCTTACATTGGTCATGTTTTCTGGTGCGTGCGCAGGGATGTGCACATACTCGTGAGCATGGGTGTTTTATAAGACATACAATGACAAGAATGTGCATGCACAGGCATGTCCACAAATCCTCATTCCCAGTGGCCTATTTAAACCCGAGGTCTGCCTAACATCAACAAAATCTGCTGATCTTGCTACTGACTTAGCTATGTCTGATTCTTTTTTTTCAAATTCTCGCCTGTTATGCCAGCTACTCATCTGTGTTACTGACCCCAGCATGGACTTTTGACCTTAACTCTGACTCCTGAATTTGTACCTCACTGCCAGCACATTGCTGACCCTTACCTGCCCCTGACCTGAAACCAGATTGTGATCCTGGCTGCTGTCAACCAGCTGGTGACCTGACTCCATACTTCCATCCAGTGCATCTCTGAACTTCCAGGCTCATGCTCACTTCCCCAGTGTAAGGAAAGCTCTGCTGGGCCTAGTGGTTCTCCACCGCTGCGATTGCGTGTGCGGGCTCGAACGGGTGCGCGGGCTACTGCGCATGCGCGGAATCGAACGGGTGCGCGCGCGCGGTCTCGGACGGGCGCGCGCACGGTTACTGGCGCCAGGCGGGCTATTTTAACCAGCCATCTCCATGCAATCCTTGCTGCCTGATCTACAGCGTTCCGTGTGTTAATCCTGTACTTCTCTGTATCTGCACCAGTGACCCGGCTTGTCTACCTACCTGCTCTGCTTCCTGCCTGCCCCGATCCCGGCTTACCCACGACTATTCTCTGGCTTATCCCTGGCTTATCCGCAGTGTGTCCTCTGTTACCAAACCCGGCTTGTCTGACCTACCTGTGCACCTGTCCTGTAGTCCGCTGCATACCTGCCAGTTCCTGTTGCCTGCTGGTTCCTGTAGTCCGCTGCATACCTGCCAGTTCCTGTTGTCTGCTGGTTCCTGTAGTCCGCTGCATACCTGCCAGTTCCTGTTGCCTGCTGGTTCCTGTGGTCCGCTGCATACCTGCCAGTTCCTGTTGTCTGCTGGTTCCTGTAGTCCGCTGCATACCTGCCAGTTCCTGTTGCCTGCCGGTTCCTGTAGTCCGCTGCATACCTGCCAGTTCCTGTTGTCTGCTGGTTCCTGTGGTCCGCTGCATACCTGCCAGTTCCTGTTGTCTGCTGGTTCCTGTAGTCCGCTGCATACCTGCCAGTTCCTGTTGTCTGCTGGTTCCTGTAGTCCGCTGCATACCTGCCAGTTCCTGTTGCCTGCTGGTTCCTGTGGTCCGCTGCATACCTGCCAGTTCCTGTCGTCTGCTGGTTCCTGTAGTCCGCTGCATACCTGCCAGTTCCTGTTGTCTGCTGGTTCCTGTCACCTGCTGTCTGCTGGTTCCTGTCACCTGTTGCCTGCTGGTTCCTGTCACCTGCTGTCTGCTGGTTCCTGTCACCTGTTGTCTGCTGGTTCCTATCTTCGCTGGTCTAGTCCGGAGGTCCGCCTACAGCTGCTGTTCCTTCCAGACACTCGTGCCTCCTCTGACTTCTGCGCCCCCTGTCCCCATCTCCAGGGGCCGCAAGTCTGGGACGTAAGAGAGGTCTCCCACTGCAATCCAGACTCGCCACTAGGTACGTGACACCCAGCTTCCAGACACCTGTGCCCTTCCGCTACCCTAGCAGTCTCTTTTCCACTACCAGGAGCGCTTGGACTGGAAGTGTTTAAAAGGCCACTCTTATCTCCAGCTCCACAGTCAGGTATGTGATAGTTTTAGATTCTCCTGACTGGAGCCAAGCTATAAAAGGAACATGCACCTGACTGTATTGGCCATTGTATTCCAAGTTAATTTTATGTACCAACTCAAGTAAAACCCAAGTTTTTACTGCTGTATAAAGACAAGATCAAATACTGGATACATGAACTTAAATGTTACTCGCCGCATGGTATCAATGTAGAGTGGGACATTAATAGTTTTATCAATAGAGCTTAATGTCATCAACCTAACAACATACCCCTTTATTAATGTCCCCTTTTTTCGCTTCAGATTTTATCTCATATCCTATTTTGGTGGACCGCTTTTTGGTCCTATGTATTGATACTTTAATAGGTATCCCCTAGATATGGATATTCTAGTACATTTGGCCATATCCTTTGTTTAATACCAATTAGATGGTGTTGGTTTAGTATCACTGCTATTTTACGCTTATTTCTTTGTTGATTTTATTGTTGCACTAATTGTGCGTATTTTGCATTTCCCTTCATTCTATGGACATGCAGTCAAGTGTGTAGATGTCCATTCCCCAATTATTATGGGATAGATGGATATCCATATACACCGACCCACATTCATGCATACATGTTTGCGTTCATTTATTTGGAACATATTGCCCTTCACGTATCAAATGGCTTGATATATTTTTTCCAGCATTTTTTGCTGGATGACGCCTATTTCCACCTATAAGTACACCTATGCCAAAATCATCATCCTTTATTGGTTCGTTGACATGGGGACCTGCTGGGGGATAGGAGGAGTGCAGACCACATGACCCGCCTGCCATGACGTCTTATTGGCCATTGTTACAGCACCTAGCCGGCGGTGTGAATGCGCTCCAGCCCGCTGAGGTGTGCGGGGTGCGAGGCTTGGAGCGCATGGAGGCGGAAGTGACGTCACGTTCCGGGCGGAAGTGACGTTCCGCTCCGGTTGGGGATGACGTTCCGCTCATACACCAATTGGCGTAGGTGGTGTCTTTACACTCTGGCTACTACGGAGCGACGGAGATGGTTAATGCGCTTACACCCTCCGTTTGGATAGGAGGTGTGGAGCGCAAGTGAGCCCTGCATTTCCTGCCGGCCTCGGCCGTTCACCTCTTCCCTTATCCAATGGACAGCTTACAACCCGCCATTAGTGTCATACCATTTGACACAGTATATAGTTTCAGTATAGTTATGTTGGATTAGGGATATTTTCCAATTATGAACGCTATTCATGTTTTGTTATTGTTTACACCAACCCGGAAGTGGTTCACCACAGAGAGGCTTGGTTAGTAGGCCTTATGACCACTTCCTGTTTGTGACCACTTCCTGTTTGTGAAATTTTGGCGCCAAAACACAGTATAAAGCCAGTAGCAGTATGAGCCATCAAATGATGCCCCAGTAGAAGACCTATTGGTCGAAACGCGTCGGGCTTTGCTGATTTTGAGACCCTTATACTGCTTTTACTCTGTTTTATTTTTGATTTTATCAGTATATGCTCTGTACTGCTTGGGTGAATTCCCCTGTTTGTACCATTATTTATACCCCATACCCAATAAATTAGTGGTGGAATCACACTATTGGAGTTTCTTTTTTCCTTTTTCCGTATTCTGTTTCCTGGTTTGTTCCTGGTGTCGTGCCCCACACGTGTGTCGTTTTGGAGGATTCCGGAATATCAAGCCGAGAGTCCATCCCAGACCTGGAGGAGTGCTGCCAGAATCCAGCTTTCATCCCTTGGGCGCCACCTACAGGAGTTACCATAAGCCTTACTGACCCACTGCCGTATGGTAGGTGGGTCCAACATCGCTGGTAAGCGTATGCATTCCATAACCAATGGAGGGTTTATATACTCGTCTATACACATTAGCATCTGTGTTTGCAGAGTTTCTCCACATACATCTCATGTGCAAGGATGATCCATGCCATATGATTAATTTTCTTTAACAAAGGACTTTATCATTGTTTCACTATATTATATTGCACCGGACTTTCTTTCACTTTATGAGTCTATTGGCTCTATTTTTTGTTAGCGCTACACATTGTGGTTATTTGCTTGTTTGACTTTGTTTGTTAGAGTGTTGGCTGCTTTCACATATATTTTCAGGATATTCACTGTACACAGTACACTATAGTATTATTTTTTGGATTGATTTCATCATTTTCACTTTTTGAGTTAGCGCAGTGTTTCCCTCACTCCATTAAAGACAAGATCAGTAAAGAACAATATCAAAGTATCTTCTATTACTTGAACCAGGTAAAAACCTGAACTTAACAGTGGAAGCAAGTGGCAACATCAAAATAAGAAAATCAAATATGAAATATGAATAAGTGGTGGCAAAGAGAGAAAAGATGTGAAGTAGCCATATCTGAAGGGAACGAGTAATGTATTTTGTCATAAGTCCCACTAATGTAATGAAGAACTGGTGTAGGGGCTTGTCAAGAGTGTAGGTTCATTCTCTCAGTGAGTGCATGCCAGGGTGGGCACAAAAGCCTAATGCAGCCCAAGACACCAGAACAAAGTGTTGTTTAGAAAGGAAGTCATACTAGAAAATGGCAGTTTGTTTTCTTCCACATTTTGCATAGCTGCAGCACACCAGATGTTGCTTAATTTATGTGATAAAGGCCCCATACAATAGATAGCAGTAAATAAACAGATCTTAGTATAGTGTGAATATGTTTATGCCTTTCTACAGTGCCTTGGAAAGTATTCATACCCCTTGATATTTTCCACATTTTGTCATGTTACAACCAAAAACGTAAATGTATTTTATTGGGATTTTATGTGATAGACCAACACAAAGTGGCACATTATCGTGAAGTGGAAGGAAAATGATAAATGGTTTTCAATTTTTTTTACAAACAAATAATTGAATAGTGTGGCGTGCATTTGCCTTCAGCCCCCCTGGGTCAATACTTTGTAGAACCACCTTTCACTGCAATTACAGCTGCAAGTCTTTTGGGGATGTCTCTACCAGCTTTGCATATCTAGAGAGTGAAATTTTTGCCCATTCCTCTATGCAAAATAGCTCAAGCTCTGTCAGATTGGATGGAGAGCATCTGTGAACAGACATTTTCAAGTCTTGCCATAGATTCTCAATTGGATTTAGGTCTGGACTTTGATTGGGCCATTCTAACACATAAATATGCCTTTATTTAACCATTCCATTGTAGCTCTGGTTGTAGGTTTAGGGTCGTTGTCCTGCTGGAAGGTGAACCCCCGCCCCAGTCTCAAGTCTTTTTGAGACTCTTACAGGTTTTCTTTTAAGATTTCCCTGTATTTGGCTCCATCCATCTTCCCATCAACTCTGACCAGCTTCCCTGTCCCTGCTGAAGAAAAGCACTTCCACAACATGATGCTGCCACCACCATATTTCACAGTGGGGATGGTGTGTTCAGGGTGATGTGCAGTGTTAGTTTTCTGTCACACATAGCCTTTTGCTTTTAGGCCAAAAAGTTCCATTTTGGTGTCATCTGACCAGAGCACCTTCTTCCACATGTTTGCAGTGTCCCCCACATGGCTTCTTGCAAACTGCAAACTGGACTTCTTATGGCTTTCTTTCCACAAAGGCCAGATTTGTGAAGTGGATCTCTGCAGCTCCTTCAGAGTTACCATGGGCTGCTTCTCTGATTAACGCTCTCCATGCCCGGTCTGTCACTTTAGCTGGATGGCCATGACTTGGTAGGTTTGTAGTTGTGCCATACTCTTTCCATTTTCGAATGATGGATTGAACAGTGCTCCGTGAGATGTTCAAAGCTTGGGATATTTTTTTATAACCTAATCCTGCTTTAAACTTCTCCACAATTGTATCCTTGACCTGTCTGGTGTGTTCCTTGGCCTTCATAATGCTGTTTGTTTACTAAGGTTCTCTAACAAACCTCTGAGGGCTTTACAGAACAGATGTATTTATACTGAGATTAAATTACACACAGGTGGACTCTATTTACTAATTAGGTGACTTCTGAAGGCAATTGGTTCCACTAGATTTTAGTTAGTGGTATCAGAGCAAAGGGGGTTGAATACAAATGCACACCACACTTTTCAGATAATTATTTGTAAACAATTTTGAAAAACAGTTATTTTCCTTCCACTTCACAATTATGTGACACTTTGTGTTGGTCTATGAGATAAAATCCCAATAAAATTAATTTAGGTTTTTGGTTGTAACATGACAAAATGTGGAAAATGTCAAGGGGTGTGAATACTTTTTCAAGGCACTGTATGTGTTATTATTGTCCGTGTACATCCTAAAGAGATTCTCCTTACTCTTGTTACCCAATTTAAGGCTCACCAAAACTTAAAGTGTTACTAAACCCATGAATGTAATAATAATGCATCCGCATCCCCATAGTACACACAACCTATAAATGTGTTTTTTTTTTCATTAAAATAAAACCACTATCTAGGATAGCCCTGAACTTGGCTCTCACCTCCAGTGCAGAAAAAACACTTAAGATGGGTTCTACCTCCACGCTGATAAAATTGGTCCTCAACTCACGGCTAAACTAACCCATAAACATAAGATTTACTCCTTACCCAAAATTAAATCATTGGCCGGTTCTTGGCCGGTGGTTCTCTGACTCAGTTGTTGTTGCAATGGAAATGATATGTTCCTTTGTAAATGCTGCAGTCAGTGGTCGGCAATTCCTAAGTGTATCCTCGTGTTGGTTGCTTCCGATCTGTCTTAAACAGCAACTAGACAGTCAGATCCGGAAACCCGTCAGTAAATGTACCATGTACTCACCCAGTCAGTCCATGCGAGTGGAGCGCCTCAAAGCAGCGTGCGCTTGTTGAAACACATGGTGGAGCGCAGGGTGGAGATGTCGCTGCCTACGTCAATGTATTTCGCAAATGTGACCATTCGCTTCATCAGGATGTCCTCCCATGATCACACTGCCTGCGGGCCCCCTGCAGTGTGAGCAGCAAGCTCTGTGATCGCTGCGTCCTTAGGGACAATGACAGCAGCCCTTTACCACACGATCAGCTGTGTCCAATGACAGCTGATCATGATGTAAACACTAGCTGGCAGCGGGAGGAAAAGATAGCCGAAAACCGGCTTGTGTTAAAGGGACATCTACATTGATAATCAGGGCACTGATTATCAGTGTCCTGATTATCAGTGCACTCCCAACATTGCCCACCAGTGCTGCCAATCAGTGCCAGCCAGTGCTGCCAATTAGTGCCCATCAGTATCACCTATCAGTGCTGCTTATTAGTGCCCATCAGTGTCACCTATCAGTGCTGCCTATCAGTGCCCATCAGTGCCAGTTATCAGTGCCTCCTATCAGTGCCCATCAGTGTCACCTATAAGTGCCCTTTAGTGCAGCCTATCAGTGAAGGAGAAACATTATCAGTTTGCAAAATTTTATAAAAAATTATGAAAAAGTTTTTTTTGTTTTTTTCCCCAAGGTTTTCTGTAGTTTTTCCTTTGTTTAGCAAAAAAATTAAAAACCCAGTGGTTATTAAATGCCAGCAAAAGAAATCTCTATTTGTGTGAAAAAATTATAAAAATTTCATATGGGTACAGTATATCATGAACACGCATTTGTCATTCAAAGTGTGACAGCACTGAAAGTTGAAAATTGGTCTGGGCACGAAGAGGGGTAAAAGTGTCCAGTAGGCAAGTGGTTAAGTGTACATTTCATGTAATAAAACACAGTGTTATTGCTTCACTTTTGTAAACTGCCCTGAATTTAGGTCTATACAGTATGTGCCCTGTCCAAAAACACTGGCCTAAATACTAAAAACAGGAAAAGTGACACCTATACAGTTAAGCCACTCCCACTTATTTATCTGAGAAAGTATAGGATCATCTATTTTTGATAATACAAGAAAAACCCTTTAAAAACGTGACCTGATAAGTGCTCTTCCTATAGGCATTTTGTTTTGAACATAATAGCACATTGCCTTATGTTATTAATGGGGACTCTTACCAAGCACCAGGCCCGATATATGACAATTATACTCTGGTCTGCATGTGTCCGAGGGCCCTGAGGTCATGGCAGAAAGCACTTTCAGGGAACATCGTATCTGCTGATATTGCTTCCAGTTTAAACCCCTGTGAATATTTTAATCGACGTCCAGAGGGGGAGAGCTCTGTTAAGAAAGGAAAATGCTGAGAAGTTAATTACAAACTAACATTACAAGTGTAAATAAAAGAGAAAAAGGGAGATAATCAGGCTATGTCCCCAGGACCTCCTTCACCTTCCCTAACATGCAGAAACAGTAAGCTTCCCTATTTAAAAGCTAATTTTGTCAAGCTCAGGTTAAAAGGGGTTAACAGCGTCTTGCCTGTAACACATGATTGGTCTTTATGAGGTTACCGTGTGCGTCTGTCTGAGGCCTACAGATGATGCTAAAGAGACTATAATGACAGCAATTCAAAGCAATCTAATTATGCAAACGCGAGGCTAAACAATTTCATCATCCCTAAATTAGATCGTCTTAATGAGATAAAGACACCAATTAATCCTGAATTAATTTCAATAGCCCATTTCAGGCAAACACTTTAATATGCAAATGTAAATGAGAAACAAAGCCTAGCGTGCACTGGCAAGGTTCAGGAACCTCTGGGTTTGCAGCTGGCCGAGGTAGAAGCAGAACAGCAGCACAAGCACACAAATGGCTGGCTGATAAGGCCCATTTAACACAGTCAGGTCATGTTAGCTACTTGTTGTATATTTATTCCCATTGTTTCCCTGTTTAGGTCCCCTTATGTCTGTCACAAGCAATTTTTTTTATTCCTGTCCTGGATCAGACTTGTCGAACTCCAGCGCGGTAGATTGAGTCGTACATTTTTTTTTTTTTTTTTGGAATGTGGATTTTTTTTTTTATTTCTACATCTAAATCAGAAATAAATGCAGTGTTAAACTGGCAATTTTGATCCAAATCTCTGTAATGCAATCTACCCTGCCACCCATCTGTGTCATTGCTGACGGTACGTGCAAAATATCATTGCAGAAATAGAAAGAAGGAAGAGTAAGGGTTGCACTCTTTCGCTGCCGGCCATGTGGCGTTTATGGCACACTCCCTTGGCAGTGTGTTGGTTAAGTATTCATTAGCAGTGATGATTGGGAAGTGTTGGAGCATAATAAGATCAGCCTGTGTTATGGGAGGTGAGCAATCCTCAGAGGGAGCCGTGCAGGCTCTCTAGTTTATTAATGAGCAGCTTTCCTGTGTTACTGAGATGTATTGGGCTGGGACTCCCCCAAGTCAGAGCCTTGGACACAGACAGCTAGGCCTTTATTTTTTTAATTTACCTGCCAGTCTAAAGGGAATACAGGATCATCTCAGATAGCTGCGTCAATAAAAGAGAGCAGCCTACAAATGCGTGCAGCCGGGCCTTTGAAGTGTGAGGCCAGGCAGGGTCTATGATTAAAGATTAGCTTCATTTCGCTCCTCTAGAAGGAGATGTAAAATTGCAAGCTATTTGCAGCTGGGATTCCTTGACGTGATCACTCATGGGTGGTCACCTGGTAGATATTAGTTCTACACATTACAATGCTTTGAACTGACACTCAGGAACACTCAGTTATTTAAAAAAAGATTAAGCAAAATGGAAGCAAGATCCACCTGGACTTCTTATTTTTCCATGAACATAAATTCTCTATAATTCGAGAAACCGAGCAAAAAGAAAAAAAAAAAATGCTCAAGTATTTTGCTCAGGGCCAAAATGGATTGGTCCCTGGAATGACATCATCGCTATGCAATCTTCTGATTCTGCATTCAGGTTCTCAACTGACCTTTCTGATAAAGGGCCAGTATAATTAAGATGATATACCGTATTCTCTCAGATGGATAAAAGATGAAAAACAGTCTTGGCCGAGAGATGGAAGGACGGAAATGACATTGATTTTACGACAAGCTGAAGTGCTGGTGCCAGTACCCAGAACATTTCAATTATCTCAGTGCAGAGTGAAGAGCGGGAGGTGCTTTCCTTATTTTCACCTGCAGAATGCTCCCATGTAGCACTGCAGCAGCTGTGTTACCATGATTTCTGTCCTCCCTTGTCCTTTTAGAGCTGACTGACTTGAGATGCCCTTCAAGCTTCAGTGACTCTAGAACCGCAGTACCGCGAGCTCATACGTTATAAAATAGAGAAGATTATTAAGTGCTGTCTCAAGGGTAAAAATATTCCCCAGGAACAATACATTGACAGATTGTTATGGAACTGTCCAAAGGTTTCTGAAAAAAAATTGTAATTTTGGGGTGACCAGTCACTACATTATAGTGACCTGTGTTATTGATCATAAATTAACCTATTGAAAAATGTCTCTCTATACCAACATACGAAATGGTCTTATAAAGGCTTTTAATGTACTGCCATATAGAGTGATGGCCAACTGGTTACCTGTGACTTGCATGTGGGACTTATTGCCTATGCCCATAGACTTTCTAGAATACTTAAGAAGCATTGGGCAAGGCAAGCAAGGCCAAGATAAAACGTTTTAATTGTTGTTCTTGTGTCGAAGAAAAAGAAATACGCAGTGCTTTGTTTTCTATTCTAACAATCCTATCACTGGACATATCTATCACCGGCTATAGCTTACCATAGGTTAAGTTTATCTGAAGCCAAAAATTTTTTGGGATAGAGTAGGAAAGTGTTAGGAACCCTGACAGATCTATATTGCTGGCTGAGTCCCCACTGGGGATATCCTCTCCATTTGTACAGATGACCATTGTCACTGGAAATGAAAGTGATGGAAAATACATAATTTAACAGTCGTCACCCAAACAGGAGTTGAGAGAAAATCTTCCAATGGGGATACCTGTTTTGGTGACTACATAGAGGGGTTTCCTCCTGACTGAGAGATTTCCTAAAAGTGATAGGGGCAGTGTTGGTCATCTTACTTTAAAAAAGTAATTAGTTAAGTTACAAATTACTTCTCCCAAAAAGTAATTGCGTTAGTAATTTAGTTACTACATTGGAAAAGTAATTCGTTATGCAGAAAAGTAACTGTGACTTTTTTTTAAATATTCTATACGTGTAACTAAGGGGCGGGTCTAGTATTACTGTAAGCAAGGGGCGCATTTATTATTATTGTTACATATCGTGTAACCAAGGGGCTGCTCTATTATTACTTTAACCAAGGGGCAGATCTGTTATAGCGTGTAAGCAAGGGGCGGGTCTATAATTATTATATCGTGTAAGGCGGGTGGCTACAGAAGAGGGCGAATGTTAAATTAATGGGCAGAGCTCAATATATAACAAGAATAATAAATGCGTCCCTTGGTTACAGTAATACTAGACCCCCCCCTTAGTTACACGATAGATGCCCCTTGAGTAGCACGAGCATCGGGAGCGTGCGGCATCGCCTCGTACAATTACATGTTAACTGCGCCTGCGCTATGTAGAGTTCACTCAGAGCTGTTTAGGTTTGGCAATTTTCGTAAGCTCCGTAGTCCTTCGTACTGTGCAAGCGCTGCGCCTGCGCAGTACAGGGGGTCCTTATGCAGCGGGGGAATTTTTTCGGCAGGACACCAGAATTACACTACTGCCATCTAGTGGCGGTAGATGTAATTGCAGTAACTCTGCCCAAGTAATGGGAACTGAATTACCATGAGGGGAAAAGTAATCAGTTAGATTACTAGTTACCCTCTAAAGTAACTGCGTTAAGTAACTCCGTTTATTTTAACTCAGTTACTTACATCACTGGATAGGGGTTTAATCAATGTTCAATTTGTCCAAAACCATGAAAAAAAAACTTAGATATACTTTTATTGCTCAGTAAAAAATATTCTAGGGACTTTTATACATATTACTGAATATCTGAGATTTCCACACACCTGTATTCAATCTTTTTTTAAGAAAATTTATATTTGCCCCTTCAGAGGAGATGGGACCCAGTGATAGGGCCAAAAAGGAGCCTACGTATTATGCTTCTTACAATTGTATTTTATAGCTTTCAAGTAAGAAGTGTTAACAGGTGAGTCATGCGACTCTGCCAATGAATCACGCAAAAAAGAGTCAAATGGATAACAAGTGACAATACCTAGCAAGCAATTTGTTCTGGTCTGGAATGCAGAGCATCTGATATATACAACATCTGATTAGGCAAATACCAAATACTGTCAGAAACAGATATATTTGGATATTTAGTTTATCATGCAAGTTGCAACCTAAATGCCAGCACAGCTATTCATGCCAACCTTGCAATATCTTCCTGTACAAATCTAATTTAAATGTCAGTCATCATATATGCTATTCATGCAGACATCCCCAGATATTTCTGCACTTCTCCTTGCTATTAAGTCTAATCCAGCAGGTATGGTGAAATAAAAAGTATAGAAAAATTACTAGAATACACACATACCTAATGCTGATCATAGAATAACAAAATTAAGACCTATATAACTTCAACAATATTTGTTTGACTATATGCATAAAAATGATCATAAATAACTAATGCATTGGCAGATATCCAACTAACTGATTTTTCAAAATGCTAGAAAAAATAATGTTAGGTACTGAGGCATTATCAATCTGAATTACCGCATGGAGGGAAGGGAGAAAGTGGAATTTTGACGAATATTTTCAAAATAGTGATTGTTAGGCCTTTGCCTATACTGGACAACAAAACTTCCACTTATGGTAGACAAGATAGATCTCTTACAGTCTGTCTCAACAAATGGGTTCTTATTTTTGACTGTTAAATTCAATAATAAATAGCAACCACAATCATATTATACTGGTTTGCACTAAATACACTATAGTGTACATTACAGACGCCTACACTATGTTCCACATTACACACTCCTGCACTATTTACACTATATGTTTACATGACATACTCCTGTGCTATATACACCATATTGTACTTACATACTACTGTGCTATATACATTATATTGTACATTACATATGGATGACCAAAGTGTTCAATGTCTTAACAGTTGTTGGTAGTCAAGCAGTCTCTGACTATTCTAGTGAAATTATTTTGTAAAGTAGGCTCAGATAAAGTATTAGCTCTTTCAGTGTACACAAAATCATATGTAATGGCAATGTTTCATTTTTCCAAAAAATTATTGTTCTAAAGTTTATACATGTTTGTAAGACTCTTGTGACACAGCAACCTAAGCATATTTTTTAGGTACAAGAAGTCTTTTGTTTCATTTAGTCACGCCTCTTTAAACCTCTCCCAATGTTAACACAATTTGGCCACACCCACCATTCACCACAGCAAGCTGCATGTGCTGCATTTCTACTCCATTTTGCCAAAGGAGCTCCAGGACTTTTATGTTCCTAGCAAAACCCTTGGCATGATGAAAACCATGCCCACTCTTCATTGCAGCACGCAAAGCACACCACTTTTTTTTTTATCAAGCAACTTCCCTTGCAAAGCGAACAGCCTATTTACCTTCAGTAAATCAATCCCACTGTATCAAGCATGCTAGAGGAGGTTACAGTAAAGTGAAGTCAGAACTTCAGAGGAATTCATTGGATTGACAAGAAAGTCAAGCAACTAATATTCTTAGGAGAAAGGAAGGTCAGCAATGGCAGGCTCCCTCAAACCGGTTCTACCTCTTGTTCCTTTCTGTTGAGCGGATTCAAATGTGTCATGTACATACAGGTTTGTCCACCTAAAATACAATATGTGTGCTAAGTAAAGTTAATTAAACCTAGCAGATGTAGTTGTGACCTTGTTCCCCTGCAAATGCTACAGTCACCCTCTGGCTCTACCCTACATTCTCTAATTCTCATCTTCAATGTCTGCTTCTTTTCTGGTATCTTCCTCAACTCTTTAAAACATGCACTAGTGATCCCCATACTTAAAAAAACCTTTGTTGGATACCACCAATCCTAGCAACCTATGACCCATCTCATTGCTCCCCTTTACCTCCAAACTCCTTGAACGCCTGGTCTACAACCGTGAAAAAACCCCAACCCTATCCTACTAGGTCTGTATTTGATATTTGTAAAGTGGGAAGCGTAGTTAAAATCCTCTTAAAAAGAATGTAAATAGCTGTGATTGATCAGTAAGGGGGGTGTTATAATCGCAGCAGAGTGCAAAAAAATGTGAATCTAATATGTTTAGTAACACTTTGAAGAAAATAATTATGAAGCCAAACCACAGGGCGAGGATGATGAATAGGCAGAGGAGATGTCTGCTTGGGATGTTACAGCAGAAAGATGCAAAAAGGGCCCGCCCTTCAATTTATTTTGCTGATATAGTCAGTAGCACCCTCCCTGCCCTCTTGCAGTATAGAAACAGCCAACAACAGCCAATTCTTAAAACTGGAAATATCTCCTGCTTTCATTGTCTGTCTATGCTCAGCTTAAATGTAGTAAAGCTCTGATCTGGATCTCTGATTTTTTGGAAGTTAGCCCTCTAAACATCAATGCCTGCCAGTACTTCATGTAATCTCTCCAACAATTACCGTATATACTCAAGTATAAGCCGAGTTTTTCAGCACATTTTTTTTGTGCTGAAAGTGCCCCCCTTGGCTTATAATCGAGTCCAGCACTTTTCTGCAGCAGAGAATTACATTTTCCGAACCGACTTTGGGGCCTCGTATCTCAGGGCCACTTGGTGCTAGGAACCCCAAATTTGGTGTGCAAACCCAGTGGAACTAGCACTACAACATTTACAATTGGGGTTTCTAGTACCAAGTGGCCCCGAGATACAGGGCCCCAAAGTCGGTCAACTATGTCCATCTGCAACAATGTCATTTCGGGGCCCTTTGGGTCCAGAGACTCCAAATCAGGAACCCTTAACTACCAAGTTTGAAGTTCGGGAACCTATGGCTGCAAATGGGCACAGTGAGGCTGCAAATGGGCATTGTTGACCCTCTTTTACACTTACAGTAGCTGCGCATTTCTCACCCTAGGCTTATACTCGAGTCAATACGTTTTCCAAGTATTTTGTGGTAAAATTAGGTGCCTTGGCTTATATTCAGGTCGGCTTATACTCCAATATATACGGTATTTTCCTCTCTCTGAGCACTACCTTATTTATTTCACTCTCTCCCTGTCTTCCATCTCCTTTTACCCCAACTGCCTAACAATCCTACTAGGTCTGTATTTGACATTTGTTGTCTAGTGGGGGAGTACTCCACAACATTACACATTAAAACAAAACCTAAAACCATATGGATATAGGCTCTACACCTCCTCTACTTAATTAGTGTAATATCTCAAAAAATACCCAAAGGAGAAGAAAAAAAAATCAAAAAAATGTGGCTCACAGCTCCCAATTGAAAAAACACCAATATCTTTATTCTTCATAAAATACATGAATTCACTAATTTAAGACATTTGGATGCACAATTAAACTAAAAGCAACCAGCTTCCCAACCTCCACTCAAATATTAAGCATTATATATGTAAATAGTGATGTATGAGGGGACTGATGGAGAGAGCTGAGGGGTAGCGAGATCCATTTGGGTGTCTTTTCCTCTAGACGTAAAGAGTGCCCCCTTGTCCTCTGTGTTGACTGTAAAGTGAATAACTCAACACCAAGTTCACTATATGGACCCCTTATATATTTGTACATGTTGATCATATCCCCCCTTATTCTCCTCTTCTCAAGAGTGAATAAATTCAGTTCCTCTAATCTTTCCTCATAGCTGAGCTCCTCCATGCCTTTTATCAGTTTGGTTGCCCTTCTCTGCACTTTCTCCAGTTCCCTGATATCCCTTTTGAGAACTGGTTCCCAAAACTGAATTGCATATTCCAGATGAGATCTTACTAATGATTTGAACAGGGGCAAAATGATATCTCTCTCTCTGGAGTCCATACCTCTCTTAATAAAAGAAGGGACTTTGCTCGCTTTGGAAACCGCAGCTTGGCATTGCATTCTATTATTGAGCTTATGATCTATCAAAACCCCCAGATCCTTCTCCATTACGGATCCCCCCAGTTGTACTCCCCCTAGTATGTATGATGCATATTCTTAGCCCCCAAGTGCATAACTTTACATTTATCAATGTTAAACCTCATCTGCCACATAGTCACCCAATTAGACAGAGCATTGAGGTCAGCTTGTAAATTGGAGACCTCCTGTAAGGACGTTATTCCACTGCATAGCTTGGTGTCATCTGCAAAGACAGAAATGTTACTTTTGATCCCAGACCCAATATCATTTATAAAGATGTTAAAAAGTAAGGGTCCCAACACTGAATCTTGGGGTACACCACTGATAACCTTAGACCATTCAGAGTAAGAATCATTAACCACTACTCTCTGAATTCTGTCATTTAGCCAGTTTTCTATCCATTTACAAACTGATATTTCCAAGCCTTTAGACTTTACCTTACACATGAGCCGTGTGTGGGGAACTGTATTGAACGCTTTTGCAAAATCCAAGTATACCACGTCCACCGCCAACCCTCTGTCCAAGGTTTTACTAGCCTCTTCATAAAAAGAAATCAGGTTTGGCTGACAACTTCTGTCTTTCATGAACCCATGCTGTCTGTTGCTTAAAATGTTTTTTTTCCAGCAAGAACTCGTCTATGTGGTCTTTTATTAAATGCTCCAGTATCTTCCCAACTATAGAAGTTAAACTAACAGGTCTATAGTTACTTGGTAAAGACTTTGTTCCCTTTTTAAATATAGGCACCACGTTCGCCCTGCGCCAATCCAGTGGTACTATTCCTGTCATTAATGAATCCCTAAAAATTAAATACAATGGCTTTGAAATTACAGAGCTCTATTCTTTTAGGATCCGTGGGTGGATGCCATCAGGTCCAGGTGCTTTATCCACCTTTATTCTGTCTAAATATTTCTGGACCATATCACTTTTGAGCCATTGTGGATCATTTGGGGCTGTGTCACTACCACCCCCATTATGGACATGAGCTCCCCCATGCTCCTTTGTATACACAGAGCTGAAGAAAGTATTTAATAAATTAGCCTTCTCTTTGTCCCCAATCACCCACTCTAGATTATTTTGTAAAGGGCCTACATGCTCAGACTTGACCTTTAATATATTTGAAGAATTTTTTGGGGTTTGTCCTACTATGTTTTGCAATCTGTCGTTTTGAATTTTTGCATCCTTGATTTCCTTTTTATATATTCTGTTAAATTCTTTGTAACATTTAAATGACACTAGTGTTCCTTCATTTTTATATTTTTTTAAAAGCTCTTTTCTTATTGTTTATAGCTTTTTAACTTTGACCGTGAGCCACATAGGTTTTATTTTTAGCCTTTTAAACTTATTGCCCATGGGAATATACTTTGCAGTGAGGTCCCAAACAGTCTTTTTGAAGAATTCCCATTTCTGTTCTGTGTTTATCAATGGAAGGGAAAAAACTGCGCTTGGAGTAGCTAAATTATGTAGATTTTAAATAAATAAAACCCATAAGTTGAAAAGAAGGCCAAAAGAAAAGAAAAAAAGAAGAAGAAAAAGCTGCAACTTATTGTGGGATATACACAAAATAAACAGTAGTAAAGAGAAGTTGCGCTAGTAAATGCTAAAAATAAAAAATACCAGTGATATTGACTTTCTAGTGAAAAGATAAGTTCAAAAGTAATAAACAATTATGTTAAAATAAGTATAAACAGTGTGTATGGTGATCCCAAAGTGTTTGCACAGGAACTAAAAACAAGAAAAAATAGGTGAAAAAAACGTATTTTTAAACAGTTCCAAATAAAAGTCCACAACTCAAATCTTTAAAAAATGCAAAAAGTCTTAATTTTTCCAAATAAGATCTGAGATGGTGAAAATTGGATGATTCTGACTTGCATACAAAGAGGACGCCTTTTCTTTCCAAATTATATGCTTACCAGAAAGAAAGCAAAGATGTGCAGTTGGCTTATACCCAGCCTGGGCCTTTTGATGAACCAGGATACAGCAGCTTGTGAGTGGTCACTTATAACAACATTATAGCTCCATGCATGTGTTATAAAAAGAAGAAAAAAACAACAACATAGCGTAATATTGTCAAAAAAGTGATTGATTTAAAATTAAAATTAAAAAAATATAGAAACACCCAGTGTGCAAATTGAGCAGCTATAGTGTATTCAACAAAAAAGCACCTCCACCTTCCAAAATTTGCGCTTACCAGACAAGAGCAAAATTGAACAAATTGACCTTAACCCAGCCTGGGTTTTCCAGTGCAGCTAGCTTAATTCAAACTACCAAGATGTAGTTCCATACAGGCAAAGAGAAACCAAAAGGAATTTGTGCCATAAGATAATCGCCAGTGATCCAAAACAAACAAGTAAAATCGTGTCCCGTCACCACACAGAGGGGCTCCTTACCAGAAATATAGCCAATAAATGCGTATTATCTCCCGGGTAAGAGTGGTTTTAAATGGATTTTTATTAGTCAAGTTTATTAAAACATTTTTGACTAATATTATCACCTTTGGAGGCTACCGCCATAAATTCAAGGGTCTAGCTATTTATTCATTTCCAGATTTACTCTGGATGTTATATTATTAATATCACATGGGTATTAATTTAAATACAATGTTTGTTTAATTATAATGACATGGATTAGAGCCCTTCTCATTTCCCCACTTCGCTATTTAAGATGAGGTAGAGGTGATGTGGATAACATCTGCCCATGTTTTTGTAAACATGATTTATAAAGTTATTATTATTTGGAATTTTTTAATCTAATTTTTTTAATCCAATTTTGGGTTTGCCCTTAATAAAGCTAAGTACTATTTTGGTACTGACTAGAGATTAATGCTGGGTAAAATGCATGCTGGTGCTAAGCATGAAATTATAAATATTCAATTTACCCTTTTCTTTGAAAATAAGCAAGTCTCCAAATGCATTGCCCATTATAGTGATGGTTTGCCCATATCCAAAATGTTGGTTTGTGTTTCCTAATACGGAACTCAGAACGAGGCTTGAATGTCTATATAATAGTGGTGGTTCAGCACGCTACTCGTTCCCATTGAAAACGTCAACCTATGACGAAACGCGTCTGGGACGTACGTGCTGACGTCACCATGCCATCGACGAGAACGGGAGTGTTTTCTGTTTCATGTTGCCGGCCGGCTTCTAATTTTCGCTACAAGCAATCTGCTTTCTTGTAAGTGCTATGTATTTTTTATTTTAATAAAACTGTCCAAAGGTACTCCACTATGGTCTGTTGCTTTGTCTCCTTTTGGGTGGATATAAGTTGCCGTGCATAGGAGAAGGGGTACCGATCGTTGTTGTGGACCGGGATCATCCATTTAAAACCACTCTTACCCGGGAGATAATACGCATTTATTGGCTCCATTTCTGGTAAGGAGCCCCTCTGTGTGGTGACGGGACACGATTTTACTTGTTTGTTTTGGATCACTGGCGATTATCTTATGGCACAAATTCCTTTTGGTTTCTCTTTGCCTGTATGGAACTACATCTTGGTAGTTTGAATTAAGCTAGCTGCACTGGAAAACCCAGGCTGGGTTAAGGTCAATCTGTTAAATTTTGCTCTTGTCTGGTAAGCGCAAATTTTGGAAGGTGGAGGTGCTTTTTTGTTGAATACACTATAGCTGCTCAATTTGCACACTGGGTGTTTCTATATTTTTTTCATTTTAATTTTAAATCAATCACTTTTTTGACAATATTACGCTATGTTGTTGTTTTTTTCTTCTTTTTATAACACATGCATGGAGCTATCATTTTGTTATAAGTGACCACTCACAAGCTGCTGTATCCTGGTTCATCAAAAGGCCCAGGCTGGGTATAAGCCAACTGCACATCTTTGCTTTCTTTCTGGTAAGCATATAATTTGGAAAGAAAAGGCATCCTCTTTGTATGCAAGTCAGAATCATCCAATTTTCACCATCTCAGATCTTATTTGGAAAAATTAAGACTTTTTGCATTTTTTAAAGATTTGAGTTGTGGACTTTTATTTGGAACTGTTTAAAAATATTTTTTTTTCACCTATTTTTTCTTGTTTTTAGTTCCTGTGCAAACACTTTGGGATCACCATACACACTGTTTATACTTATTTTAACATAATTGTTTATTACTTTTGAACTTATCTTTTCACTAGAAAGTCAATATCACTGGTATTTTTTATTTTTAGCATTTACTAGCGCAACTTCTCTTTACTACTGTGTTTATCAATGCCAATATTCCCTCCCAGTCTAAAACCCCATACACACGGTCGGATTTTCCGATGGATTCTGTCCTATCGGACAATGTTGTCGGAAATTCCGACCGTGTGTAGGCACCATCGGACAGTTTCCATCGGATTGTCCGACGGACAAAGTTCTATCTCCTGCTCTATAAATATTCCGACAACAAAGTCTGATCATACCAATTCCGATCGTGTGTAGCGTAGTCCGACGGACAAAGTGCCACGCATGCTCAGATCACATTACAAGACCAAATCTATTGGCTACTAGCCTCTACGTAGTCCCGTCGTAGGCAACAAACGTCACCACGTTCAGAATGATCGGATTTTCCGACAACTTTGTCCGACCGTGTGTATGCAACACCAGTGTCAGACTAAATCCGTCGGACAAAATCCGATGGATTTTGTGGTCGGATTTTCCGACCGTGTGTATGGGGCATTAGTCCTGGAAAGCATAGCATTCTGAGATATCCCAGAGGATCCTTGCTGTACTGCATGAGCCCCATATGCTCCAGCATGGCAAATATCATATCTCATTTAACAATCAAATAGCTGTATTCAAATCAGGCTCTCTCCTTATCAGAAGTATAAATCAAGCTACTTATCGTATCAGCAAAGGATAGTCCATGACCAGTGTGTCCACATTGACTGGAGGTAGGCAGCTGAGCAAAGAAGCCTGACCAGTTTCGCTGGTCACCCCAGCTGCTTCAGAGGGAAACAAATAGACGTGGCATGGTTTTTCCTTATATGTCATAAATGCCTATAAAAATGTCCGCCTAAAGCACCAATGCGCAAGCCCGATGCGTAATGTCATCACGGCGTACTGTGTAATGATGCACGCAACGTAATGATGTTGTGCACAATCGCTATTTTAATTTTGGCATTATAAATGCAGAGGATGCAGGGGATGAAGAGGAGGACAGGATCCAATGAAAGGAGTTGCAATTCTCTTATTTTATGCTAGGAGGGGGATTGGGGGGGTGGATTTGTGCTGGGAGGGCTGATTTTTTTTTTGGAGGGGGGGGGATTTGGGGGAGAGAGAGGATTTGAACTGTGAGGGCGGATGGGGGCAAAGACAGTAAGTATCTCTTATAAAAGTGATCAGAATTTTTTTTTTAAAGGAACAGTGAAAAAAAAAAATAAGAAAAAAAAATTAAAGCGCCCCGTCCCCGCATGCTCACGCACCAAAGAAAACGCATTCGTAAATCGCACCCGCAAATGTAAACATTGTTCAAATCACACATATGAGGTATCGCCGCAATCATTAGAGAGATAGCAATAATTCTAGAAAAAGACCTCCTCTGTAACTCTAAACTGGTAAACATTAAAAAATGTAAAAGCATCGCCTATGGAGATTTTTAAGTACCGTGGTTTGTCACCATTCCACGAGTGCGTGCAATTTTAAAGCGACAGGTATCTATTTACTCGACCTAATGTCATCTTTTACAATATACAAAAAAAATGAGCTAACTGTTTAGTTTTTTTTTTTAATTCAGTGAAGTGTATTCTTGAAATACCGCTGCGCAAATACCGTGTGACATAAAATATTGCAACAACAATTTTATTCCCTAGGGTCTTTGCTAAAAATGTATATATAATGTTTGGGGGTTCTAAGTCATTTTCTAGCAAAAAATACTGATTTTATCTTGTAAACAACAAGTGTCAGAAATAGGCCTGGTCTCAAAGTGGTTAAGTAGTTAGTAAGACTATGTGCTGTAAATCTCAAGGATAGCTGGACAGAAATACAAATCCTTAAACAGGTAAAACAATTCCCATTTTATGTATTTCAATGGAGTATTTTGCTGTTGTCCTGAAGTTCAGCTTTAAATAGCTGTGTGAATATATACCAAAAAGGTATCTGTTGGGCCCAGTTCAGACTGCTGCGGTGCGGGAGATCGCATATGATTCGCACCGCACTGCAGTTCAAATCATATGCGATCTCTGTGCGATGCAAATTCAGCCATACAGATAGTATGGCTGAATTCGCATCGCATTCAGCCCAAACTCGCACAGGACCCTTTTTTTCGGTCCGTTGCAGAATCGGATCGCATGGTGTTCTCACCATGCGATCCGATTCCTGTCCGAGTTTGCAGATCGCACTGCGATATGTGAGCTGCTATGGGGGTGTCATTAACATTTCATTGACACTCCCAGCAGCTTGCATAGGGCAGTGTGAACTGCCGGCGGGAGACATGAGGTGCGGGAACCCGCTGTAGATTCGCAGCGTTCCCGCACCGCAGCAGTGTGAACCCAGCCTTAAAGAGAAATTTGGGGAAGAAGGAAGCCATGTTCTGAGTTGCTGGACAGTGTAAACAGTTATAGGAATTTCTGTTAAAAAGGTTGAATAAAATTGATTTTTTCCTTTTGCATTAAAGTTATACCTTTACTTTTAAGCAAATGCTTAATGTAGGCTTTACAACACTGTTGAAATTCATACTGAGAAGCTGAAAAGACATGCATCAATCAGACGTTAGTATTATAAAGGCTATAAGAACAATTCTCAATAAATAATACAAGCCAGAAACTGTGAAGACTGCTGTGCGGTCTCAATTCTTGCTCCTGATACACACATACGGCTTCTGCATTGTTGCTTTTTAGTTATTTTTGTAAGAAGCAGCTTTATTTTTAAATGGCATAGATTTGCTTAACATAAACCTGTCACAACCCTATCTACAATAGCAATAGTATCTTGTAATAACTTTTTTGGAATGTGAAAAAAAAAATCAGTTCTAGAACCTGGAATATGCCTTAAAGTAATATTAAGAAATTACAGACATTGATAGTAAGCCACTGTGATGATAGTGAGGTTTGGCGAACCATAAACTCTGTAGAGAAAATAGGGAAGTGGTATTGAACAAAATGCCACCCTCATTTTCTCCAAAATTCCAGTTGGTAACAAGACAGTGAGTTGAAACTTCTTCCCATGCTAAGCCAACAAGGAAAATAGCATATTTGACAAAAAAACAACCCACCTAGCAGGAATGCTGGACGTCATAAACCTTCACTAGCACATGCTGTTCAAAGGACTTCTGATGAAGTCCTGTCATATATTTTCAGGCTATTATTGGTCTTGTGTGCAGTTTAGGAATATACATCTGTTAGACTGGAAAATTAAGCTATACTGATCTATGGCTGAACTCCACAGAGTTAAAGTGGTTGTAAAGTCTCACATACTGTATACCCAGTGAAGGGAACAGTCTCAGACGATACACAGGGATTAAACAAATCCTCCTACATAGGTTTTATTTGTTTATATGCAGTCTTCTCTTCCCTACACCCTTTCAAAAGAATCTTTCTTCATCTGTCAAGAGCACAGAGGAGGGGGTGGAGAGGTTGCAGTTACAGTGTGTGAGAGCTGATTGGAAGAACTGTGTTCTGAATAGACAAGCTGTGTACTGAGCTCCCTTTCCCGACACAAATTTTATCTCATGTGTTGAAAAACTTTAGAAGTAACTCATGCTGATAACAGAGGAACGAAGCACCAGAGAGAAACAACACTTAGAGCTTTGGCGAGCGATACGTAAACTCTACAGATATCTGTGCTCAGATTCCATGACTAAGGTTTACAACCACTTTAAATTTTATAAATTTCCCTTAACTCATAGGGTCAGTTCACACCAAAGAAACGCAGTCTGGATGCATTCCAGATGCTTTTCTGCTTGCGCGTTTTTGATGCTTTTTTGATGCAGTCCAGTGCATCTCCCTCCTCTTTTTTCTTAACCTTAAATAAGGACATGTGTGTTCCAGTGCCTTTTTGGTGCATTTAGGTGCGGTCCAGTGTGTTTTTAATGCGTTTTACAGTAAAGCCCCCATCAGTGCCACCAATAAGTGCCCATCAGTGCCACCAATCAGTGCCCACTAGTGACACCAATCAGTGCCCATTAGCGATACCAGTCAGTGCTGCCTTTCAGTGTCCATCAGTGCCGTGCCCATCAGTGCTGCCTAACTGTGCCACCAATTAGTGTCCACCAGTGCCGCACATCAGTGGCCACCAGTGCGGCATATTAGGGCCTCCTCATCAGTGCCACCTAATCAGTGCCCATAAGTGCAGCTTCATCAGTGCCCATCAGTGCAGCCCTATCAGCGCACATCAATGAAGGAGAAAAATTACTTATTTACTAAATTTACTGACAGAAACTTTTTTTTTCCAATATTTTCTGTTTTTTTTTCTTTGTTTTTTTATTTTTTACAAAAAAAAATCAGTGATTAAATACCACCAAAATAAATCTCTATGTGTGTGAAGAAAATGATTACAAATTCATATGGGTACAGTGTTGCATGACTGCGCAATTGTCATTCAACGTGCGACAGCCCTGAAAGCTGAAAAATGGCCTGGGCAGGAAGGGGGTGAAAGTGCCCTGCATTGAAGAAGTTAAGTATGTTTTTCATTTTTTTTTTTTTTAATGTTACAGTTGCTTATGTCTGTTTTGTAATACCTTTTTTGAAAATATTTCTTGCACTGTTTTCTTCTCATTAAACAATATTTAAAAATCATTAGGCTGCATCTTTGAATTCTCTAACTGGATTTTATGTAACTCTGCCTCTCTAAAGAAGCTGCTGTAGTATAAACACTATTACATGCAGCAAGTGATATAGACATTTTTAAAAAGGTCAGAACCACAATAGTGAATGCTGAAAACAGTGCATGTTTGAGTTAAAACACATTGTGGTGACTACCATGTGTATGTGTGTTAAGGATTAACAGCTTAGTTGACCTGTCCCAGTGATGGTCATTCTTAACCACTTTCAGACCGGACCAATTTGCAGCCAAAGGACCAGGCCCCTTTTTGCGATTCGGCACTGCGTCGCTTTAACTGACAATTGCGCGGTCGTGCGACGTGGCTCCCAAACAAAATTGACGTCCTTTTTTTCCCACAAATAGAGCTTTCTTTTGGTGGTATTTGATCGCCCCTGCGGTTTTTATTTTTTGCGCTATAAACAAAAATAGAGCGACAATTTTGAAAAAAATGCATTATTTTTTATTTTTTGCTATAATAAATATCCCCAAAAAATATATAAAAAAACTTTTTTTTTCCTCAGTTTAGGCCGATACGTATTCTTCTACATATTTTTGGTAAAAAAAATCGCAATATGCGATTATTGATCGGTTTGCGCAGAAGTTATAGCGTTTACAAGATAGGGGATAGTTTTATAGCATTTTTATTAATATTTTTTTTTTATTAGTAATGGCGGAGATCTGCGATTTTTTTTGTGACTGCGACATTATGGCGGACACATCGGACATTTTTGACACATTTTTGGGACCATTGTCATTTTTTACAGCAATTAATGCATTTAAATGCATTGATTTCTGTATAAATGACACTGGCAGTGAAGGGGTTAACCACAAGGTGGCAGTGTAACAGTTAAGTATGCCTAGGGGTGTGTTTTTTACTGTGGGGGGGCGTGGCTGTCAGCTAGTGAATGCTGATCTCTGCTCCAATCACAGGGAGCAGAGATCGGCGTCACTAGTTGCTAGGCAGAACGGGGAGATGCTGTTTATCTCGGCATCTCCCCGTTCAGCCGCTCCGTGAAACGATCGCGGGGGTCCCCGCGGCGATCGAGTCCGCGGGGACCGCGATCGGACTCACGGGGGTCCCAACCGGCGCGCTCCAGATGGCACGGACAGGCTAAAGGAGGGACTTATATATACGCCCTCCTGCCTGTACGTGCCATTCTGTCGACGTATATCGTCGTGCGCCGGTCGGCAAGTGGCTAAAGTGGTGTTCCCACCAAAAAAAATAGCTTAAAATTCCTAAAAAAATAAAAAATACAATTTATTGGAAAAAATAATTTCACTCACCTGTAAATGCCTATTGCTAGGGGGTCCCTCGTAGTCTGTCTCCTTCAGTGCCCGGGCACTGACATCACTTCCCCTCGGCGCAGTCAGTCATCTGGTACAATTGACAGGTCCCAGCTGAGTGTGCGGCGTATCACGGCACGCAGCGCCACTCGCGCATGCGCAGTGGGTGACCGGCTGTGCCCACATTAAGAATGCCGGCACCGTGAGCGGAGCGGGGAATGAGGGGGGGCTTTGTTCCCCCGCATCGCTGGACCCTGGGACAGGTAAGTGTCTGATTATTAAAAGTCAGCTGCTGCAGTATTTGTAGCTGCTGACTTTTAAAAAAAATTTTTTAAGGGGCACCCCACTTTAATCTGCTGTCCTGTAAACTGGAAAATCATTGTGCAGGGTAAGGATGAGACTGTGTTTGTTACAGTCACTGCTTACTCACTTCCTGTAAAGACAACCTGGTCCACTAGGGGTGTAATACTCTGTCATTTTACTGAACCTGTGGAGTTTGTTTTAAGAGAATCCACCACTTTGCCCATGTAGGGAAAAATGGCAGGTTCTCTTGAAAGAACAACCCCCGCAACGTCATAAGAACGAGGTATCCAATTCCTGTATGAGCACTGTAATTGATGGTATCTCATCTTATATTGAGTTTGAAACTTCCTTTCCTCCCACACATGACAACATAATGCCACTCAGACCCAGGTATTGCAATCTGGGGGTAAGGTGAGGAGGTCCCATACTTTCCTATACACTTAACAAGCAAATGTTTCTCAAAGGCTTCAATAGAGCAACAGGGCAGTGTGGAAGCATAGCAAAGGTAAGTATCAGCTGGTACTAAACTGCTATACGTTTCAATAAAACCTATCACTTTGCTCTAAATGGGTCTAGGAGACCACATATGATTGACAACTTGCTTCTGCGCTTTTGTTTTAGCACAAATTATACCATCTGTGATAAATAATAATAATAATGATTAATAAGTAGATTTTATTTAAGTCACTTTAAAGAGAGGCTTGCTATAAGTTCTAATCAGTCATTTTAGAAAAGTTTAATCTTCCAATAATAAACATTAAAATAATTTTTAGGTGAAATACATTTTTATGTTTTGTTTAAAAAAAAAAAATCCAAAACTTGACTTGCAAGTACTTAAAATCAGTCTGAGATCCCAAAGGTATGAACCCTTATTGTAGAAAACATATGGAGCCGGAATCTATTCCTCTCTACAGAGAACATGGTGTGTGGCTGAAATTGGATATATTAAGTGTTTACTGAGGCCTTCAACTTTGTAATTAACAAATCTTGCAAATATGTGGAAAATCAATGTGCCCATACATACAAAGTTAGAATGTTTGCTAAACTTTACCCTTTTTCTTAAAGAATAAAGCTTTTCATTACTAAAGAGTAACTTCACCTGGTATGTAAAAAAATTAAAAGTCAGCAGCTACAAATACTGTAACTGCTGACTTCTAGGCATTCAGGGTGAACAGCACCACTCCAGTCCACTGTGGACACTCCAGGTGCCGGCACAGGAACCCATATGTGCTCATGATCCAAAGTCACAAACTGCACAACAATGTCAACTTTTTCATCCTCGGCTATTCAACCACAAATGGCATAACAGAATATTAAACATTCCCACACAGGGACCACCCCTGATGCACTCCACCATAATAGGCTTAATCATAAGGATATTTGCGTGTCTATTGAGTGTCCAGGCTGAACCACTAGTGGGAGCTGCACATTGCATTCTCAATTTTTTTTTTTGCACGATAAAACCTACCCGGCTTTTCCCTCTGAAATTGCAGCCTAATAAACTGTGCATCAAGTCTGTACATTATTTCTGGATTTTTTCTGTGAAATAATATACTCTAAACATTGTTTTCTTGAATAAAACCTACCTGGTGTCTCCCTCCGAAACTGGTCCTACAAAGCTACCTACAAAGTGTGCATTGAGTCCTGTACAATTCTTCTGGCTTTTTTGTGAAATAATGCACTCAAATTTTGATTTCTTATTTAAACCTGCCTAGCCCCTCCCTCTGTATCATTGGCTTACTAAAGCTGCATACATAGAATTTTATGAGTCTGTACAATTTTTGTGCCTTTTTTCTGTGAAATGGCACACCCTAATTTTGATTTCTTGAATAAAACTTGCCTGGTATCTTTCTCTGAAACCTGAATCCTACAGAAGTTGCTTACATAGTGTGCATCATGTCTATGCAGTATATGTGGCTTTTTACTTTGAAAGAATACACTCTAATTATGTTTTCTGGATTAAAACCTACTTTGTATGTCCCTCTGAAACTGCGGCCTACTAAAGTAGTTTACATAGTGTAATCTGTACAATAATACACTATAATCTTGAATTCTAGATTTAAACCTGCTGGATCTCTCCCTCTTAAACTGTGCTCTACTAAGGCCACTTACATAGTGTGAATCAATTCTGTACAGTTATTTTGGCTAAAAAAAATGTCATACAAAATACTGTTTAAAAAACACACATAGAAAAATAACCTAGTTCCTCGACTCTCACTTTAGGCATTTTTTTATAAAGGCATGTCATGTCAGCTATGGCAAACATGTGTCAAATCAAAGCCTTGCGTGAGGATGGCCACCCCTTTGGTGCCTACAATGTGGTGTATCCAAACACTAGATTCATGTAATGCTTTGTAGTAAGTGCTTAATGCTTAGTAATAAAAAAAAAAAAGTCAGGTATGAGCATGTAGGCCTTTTACATGATAATTTAGAGTTGGTGACACAAAAGAGGACACATTTATTAAATACCTTCTTCAGCTTTGTGTACACAAAGGAAATTGGGGGGGGGCTCAATCCTATAATGGGGATAGTATTGATTTTGCCCCCAATGATCCACAATGGCTCAAAATTGATATGGTCCAGAAGCATTTAGACAAAATAAAGGTGAATAAAGCACATGGACCAGAAGGCTTACACCCATGTATCCTCAAATAGTTGAGTTCTGTTATTTCAAAGCCATTGTTTATAATTTCCAGAGACTCTGTAATGACTGGTGTAGTACAACTGGATTGGTGTAGGGCCAATGTGGTGCTTATATTTAAAAAGAGGTCAAAGTCTTTACCAGGTAACTACAGACCGGTTAGTTTAACTTCTATAGTCAAGAATATACTTGGCAGTTTAATAAAAGACCACATGGAAGAGTTTTTACTAGAAAACCATATTTTAGGCAATAGTCAGCATGGGGTCATGAAAGACTGATGTTGTCAAGCAAATCTGCATTCTTTTTATGAGGAAGTAAGCAAAAACTTAGACAAAGGGGTGGCTGTGGATATACAGTGCACCCAGGAAAGTATTCACAGCGCTTCACTTTTTTCCACAAAATGGATTCATTTCATTATTTTCCTCAAAATTCTACAAACAATATCCCATAATTACAACCTGAAAGAAGTTTGTTTGAAATCTTTTCAAATTTATTAAAAATTAAAAATTAAAAAAATCACATGTACATAAGTATTCACAGCCTTTGCCATGGCACTCACAATTGAGCTCAGTTGCATCCTGTATCCACCGATCATCCTTGAGATGTTTCTACAACTTGATTGGAGTCCCCCTGTGGTAAATTCAGTTGATTGGACATGATTTGGAAAGGCACACACCTGTCTATATAAGGTCCCACAGTTAACAGTGCATATCAGAGCACAAACCAAGCCATGAAGTCCAAGGAATTGTCTGTAGACCTCTGACAGGATTGTATTGAGGCACAGATCTGGAGAAGGGTACAGAAATTTATTTGCAGCATTGAAGGTCCCAAGGAGCACAGTGGCCTCCATCATCCGCCAAACTGACCGATCGGGGGAGAAGAACCTTAGTTAGGGAGGTGACCAAGAACCCAATTGTCACTCTGGCAGAGCTCCAGCGTTTCTCTGTGGAGAGAGGAAAACCTTCCAGAAGAACAATCATCTCAGAAGCACTCCACCAATCAGGCCTGTATAGTAGAGTGGCCAGACAGAAGCCACTGCTTAATAAAAGACGCATGATAGCCTACCTGGAGTTTGCCAAAAAGCACTTGAAGGAACAAAATTCTCTAGTCTGAAGAAACAAAGATTGAACTCTTTGGCCTGAATGGCAAGTGTCATGTCTGAAGGAACCAGGCACCGCTTATCACCTGGCCATTACTATCCCTACAGTGAAGCATGGTGTGGGCAGCATCATGCTGTGAGGATGTTTTTCAGGGGCAGGAACTGGGAGACTAGTCAGGATTGAGGTAAAGATGAATGCAGCAATGTACAGAGACATCCTTGATGAAAACCTGTTCCAGAATGCTCTGGACCTCAGAGTGGGGTGAATGTCCATCTTCCAACAGGAAAACCCTAAGCACACAGCCAAGATAACAAAGGAGTGGCTACAGGACAACTCTGTGAATGTTCTTGAGTGGCCCAGTCAGAGCCCAGACTTGAACCCGATTGAATATCTCTGGAGAGATCTGAAAATGGCTGTGCACCAATGTTCCCCATCCAACCTAATGAAGCTTGAGAGGTCTTGCAAAGAAGAATAGGAGAGACTGCCCAAAAATATTTGTGCCAAGCTTGTGGCATCATACTCAAAAAGACTTGAGGCTGTAATTGGTGCCAAAGGTGCTTCAACAAAGTATTGAGCAAAGGCTGTGAATACTTATGGTCATGTGATTTTTTTAATTTTTTTTAATTTGCAAAGATTTCAAACAAACTTCTTTCACGTTGTCATTATGGGGTATTGTTTGTAGAATTTTGAGGAAAATAATGAATTTAATCCATTTTGGAATAAGGCTGTAACAAAGAAAATGGGAAAAAAGTGAAGCGCTGTGAATACTTTCCGGATACACTGTAGTATTGTCAGGAAACTAATTCTCATACAGCTAATGTCCATGTACATACTCATGCAGCTAATGCTTGTGCGCATGTGCCAACACACAGACAGACTCTGGCTAGTAACCAGCATGCCAAGCTGCCTATTTAAAAGAGGCCCTGATATGTGCCAATCACTGGATGTTCTTCGGCTCCCTGTGACCTGTGTTTCTATGTTCCCGCTCTTGTTATCTGATCCCCTTGTTGCTGACCTGGCCTGCTCCTGTCCTTGCTTTGTGGATTCTGGACTCTGACTATGCTCTTCTGTCTTCCTGGTACTAACTTTGGTCTGCTGCTTTACTACGTTTACTCTAGCTCTTCATGTATGACTACGTCCTCGCTGTCCATCTGTGTTGACCCTGTCTTGCCATTTGACCACGTCCTTGAGATTGATGAGTACCTGTACCTGCCTATGACTGAGTGCCGTCTCAGTCTCTGTAACGAGCATCCTCGTTAGGAAAGTTCCACTTTCCTGGTGCCATCCTGTAGACCGTCATCCTCAGTCCTCTTCTACTGTGCCTCCCTCACTGCTGACTACAGTCTGGAGACTACTGCTACCTGCTATTTGATACTGGCACCCATGCTACTTTGTGCTCTGTGCCCCTGTCTCCACTTTTGGTGGTGCTCGGATCAGAGGTGCAAGGGGTAGCACTCTCATCATCTCAGCTTCCAAACAAGGTATGTGACAAGTATACTTGGATTTTGCAAAAGCTTTTGGCACAATTCTCCAAACACGACTAATGTGTAAGGTAAGTCCACAGGCTCAGATTCAGTTTGTAAATGGATAGAAAACTGGCTTAACCACTTCCCGCCTGGCCTATAGCAGAATGACGGCCGGTGGTTCAGTTATCCTGACTGGGCGCCATATGACATCCTTCAGGATAACAGCCACCGCGCGCCCATGGGGGCGTGCATCGTGGTGATCGGTGGTGCACCGATCTCGGTAAAGAGATTCCGGCTCTTTACCACGTGATCAGCCGTGTCCAATCACAGCTGATCACAGTGTAAACAGGAAAAGCTGTTGATCGGCTTTTCCTCACTCGCGTCTGACAGGGCACTTATAGGCTGCCTATGGCACCATTACAGAAAAAAAATATGTGATGCCACCCACCAGTGTAATCAGTGCCACCCATCAGTGTCCCTCAGTGCCACCTATCAGTGCCCATCCGTGCCCATCAGTGCCCACCTATCAGTGACCATCAGTGCTCATCCGTGCCATCTATCAGTGCCACCCATATGTACCCATCAGTGACAACCATAAGTACCCATCAGTGCCGCCTATGAGTGCCTATGAGTGCCCATCAGTGCTGCATACCAGTGCCCATCAGTGCTGCCTATCAGTGCCCATCAGTGCCGCCTATCAGAGCCCATCATCAGTGCCCATCAGTGTCACCTCATCAGTGCCACCTCATTTGTGCCACCTCATCAGTGCTCATCGGTTCCGCCTTACCAGTGCCCCCATCAGTGCAGCCATATCAGTGCCCGTCATTGAAGAAGAAAACTTACTTATTTACAAAAAAATTAAGAGAAACAAAGAAAAAAAAGTTTTTTTCACATTTTTGGTATTTTTTTATTTGTTGCGCAAAAAATTAAAATCGCATAGGTGATCAAATACCACCAAAAGAAAGCTCTATTTGTGGGAACAAAATTATAAAAAATGTGTTTGGGTACAGTGTAGCATGACCGCGCAATTGTCACTCAAATTGCAACAGCGCTGAAAGCTGAAAATTGGCTTGGGCAGGAAGGTGTATAAGTGGCTGGTATTGAAGTGGTTAAAGACCGAATTCAGGGACTAGTGATTAATGATTCATACTCTGAATGGTCTAAGGTTATTAGTGGTGTACCGCAGGGTTTGGTGTTGGAACCCTTACGTTTTAACATATTTATAAATGATGTAGAGCTTGGAATTAAAAGTACTATTTCAATGTCTGCAGATGACACAAAGCTATGCAGTGGAGTAATGTTCATGTCTCCAACTGACAATCCAACCTCAATGCACTATTTAATTGGGCAACTGTGTGGCAAATGAGGTTTAATGTTGATAAATGTAAAGTTATGCACTTGCGGGCTAAAAACATGCTTCTCTCATACATTCCACGAGGAGAAAAGCTAGAGGAGTCAATGGTCAAGGATATGGGTGTTCTGGTAGATCATGAACTTAATAATAGCATTCAAAGCCAAGATGCACTTTCTAAAGCTATCAAAACACATTCTTGTATTAAAAGGGAAGAGAGAGGAAGAGAAAAAGAGAGAAAGAGAGAGAGAGCGAGATCGATCATTTTGCCCCTATACAAATCATTAGTAAGACCTCATCTTGAATATGCAGTTCAGTTTTGGGCACCAGTTCACAAACAAGGGTTGAAAAAGGGAAAAGTTCAGAGAAGGGCAACCAAACTGATGCATAGAGGAGCTCAGCTATGTGGAAAGATTAGCTGAGGTGGACATATTCTCTCTTGAGAAGAGGCAATTAAGGGAGGATATGATCATCATTTATAAATACATAAGTGGTCCATTTAGTGAACTTGGTGTTAAAGTTACCTCGTAAAACAACCCATTTGGTTTCAAATAGAAAAGAAAGGCAAAACATTTTTCTATAGATGTAAAAAAAAAAAAAACCTTATAAATACCTTTTTTCCCTTTTTTTATAAGTGATCAAGTTCCGTCTGTTCTCAGCTACATATGATCTGGGGGTGGAAAAGCAGCCGCACACTGAGCTTCCCAGTGAAGGGTCGTGCAGCAGGGGCGTGTCAGAACAAGTCTAATCATTGGAGGAGAGCAGCCTGAGTTCCCAGCATAGCTAGAGAACTGACCACAGTGTGATCTTCTGCTTAGTGTGGTCTGTTTTTAATAGGAAAGCAGAGGGCCTGGCAGGGACACCAGGGACTTCACATAAAGGAAGCAATACAAAGAGAACAGAAGACTTTCTCATACAAGTACATGGTAAAACAGGCACATATCAGGAATATGAGGTGTTGGGGTAACAAAAAGGGGAGAGAGGGAAAGAAAAAGAGAGAGAGAGAGATCATTTTGCCCCTGTACAAATCATTAGTAAGACCTCATCTGGAATATGCAGTTCCATTTTGGGCACCAGGTCACAAAAAAGGGTTGAAAAAGGGAAAAGTTCAGAGAGGGGCAACCATACTGATGCATAGAGGAGCTCAGCTATGTGGAAATATTTTAATAGGAAAGCAGAGGGCCTGGCAGGGACTTTACATAAAGGAAGCAATACAAAGAGAACTGAAGACTTTCTCATACAAGTACATGGTACAACAGGCACATATCAGGAATATGAGGTGTTGGGGTAACAAACACTTTAAGTTTTTCACTTTCAGGTCATTACAGAAGAAAAGGGGGCACTCTTTACATTTGAGAGAAAAGAGATTTAACCTCCACATACAAAAAGGCTTCTTCACAGTAAGAGGTATGAAAATGTGGAATAGACTCCCTCAAAAACTAGTTATGACCAGCGCAGTAGATTGTTTTAAAACATTGCTGGATACATTCTTAAATGCACAAAATATACAACAGGATACTAACATTTATAAGGATTAACACCAGGAGTAGTTAATCCAGGGAAAATCCGATGGCCTCCTAGGGGATCCAGAAATATTTTTTCCAGGACTGGAGAAAATTGGTCCTTGCTTTATTGTTTTTTTTTTTTTTCCCTTCCCCTGGATTAACTAAGGGTATAAGATTGTGTATACCAGGGGTGTCCAACCCGCAGCCCACGGGCCACATATGGCTCAAAATGGCTACCAATGCGGTCCAACATGTGAGCAACTATTTTGAAGCATGCATAGGGCAAAATTAGGATCAAAATGTCTGATGAGCACCTTGAGAATTCATTGAGAATTGCTACTACATCCATCTTACCAGATATTGAATTTGTTTATCAAAAGCAGTGTCAAATATCCCACTAGTTTTATGTTGCCCTCATTTACTTTTATAATAATAAAAAATAAAGTCTTATCACTAGATAGATAGGTACATTATCTATATCAGTGATCATTAACTTGTGATCTGCCTGAATTTTCTGCTCACCAACTCTCTACATTGTTAGTGTATTCCTCTTCTTCCAATGTGGCCAAGGAAGGTCAAAAGGTTGGACACCCCTGGTATATATGGAGGTTTTCTATTTTTTTGTTTTTTCTGTTGGTTGAACTAGATGGACTTGTGTGTTTTTTTAACCTGACTAACTAAGTAACTAGCTATATATATTAAAAAAATACCTAAATGGGGTGTTAGGCAAAGCTACCATAAAGACATTGGACATGGAGGGGATTTGGTGCCAATTTTGTTCTATGCTTCTGCATTTGCGAAACACAGATCTATGGACCAGCCCTGGTGATAGCAACCACAAAAATTCTGCCAACTTCTCATAGCCATTTGGCATGGTGAGTTTAGCAGAGGAGGAAAAAGGTTCAGAAGCAGCACTATAAAAGTGATTGAAGGAAATATGCGGATGAAAAAAAAAAGTGTCTCCTATGTGCCCTAGAGAGAGTGAAAGAAAAGGCAGCATTAGAAGTTGATAAAAATGTCTAATATGTACACCTGAAAGGGAGGAGGAGGGAAAGAGTGCCCGGGAGAATAAAAAAAAGAGATGGTTTGTCAGCCACCTCACTAACGCCTGTTGTTTTCACCACAGGCTGGGTGAAAAAATACTCAACTCCCAAAGCCTCTCCTGCAGAGTAACAAGGTGGTGTACAGGCCCAGGTTGTATTGCTGTCCTTGAACATGTATGCTTTACCAGGGCAGGGATATATTTACACTATATAAAAGCCACAAACACAACATCCAATCTATGACAGCCCAGATTCTAACCCAATCTATGTCAGGGCATTTGCAATGGAGGATTTGAGGGAAGTCAGGCAGCTTATGGCTATGTGATCATACACTTAATTTTTGCTGTTGCCTGCTCTTCCCCCTTGCACTTCATTATGCGCTGTGGAAGGGCAGGAGGTCTTTGTTATGTTTCCTAGACTCTTCCTCTTCAATACCAGAACCACATCCCTCCTCCTCACCACCAGCACCCCAACTCTTCTTCTTCTCCTATGAAGGGAATAGCAGAAGAAGAGGAGGCAAATGGGCATATTAGCAGTCCTTCAAAGACAAGGAGAAGGAGGAGGAAAGGGTGCGTTAGCAGTCTTTAAAATAAAATGGCTGCTGTGCACCCTTGAGAAGGAAAGGAAGACAAAGTGCTCATTAGCAGCAGTTTAAAAGAAAGTGCCTGCTTTAAGCACTCCAAGAGGAGGCAGGGAGAAATGTTGCATTAGCAGATCTCTAAAAGAAAGTGGCTTCTGCATGCCCTTCAGGAGGAGGAGAAGGAAAATGGTGCATAAGCAGCACTCTAAAAGAAAGTGGCTGCTATGAGGAATGAAGAGGAGATGCCTTTTGCTGCTTAATTATCTAACTGAAGTGCTGTTCCCACCAAGCTCGGTGGTGCAGAGTCATGTTATTTCCTCATGTATTTAGTACCCAAATAGCTTTTATTTTTACCATAGCTGATATGCTGCAGGCAGAAGTTGCATAACACAACAATGCTATTAGCAGCAAATACATTAAAGAAGGCTCACATTTCAGATTTCTATTTGCTGCCTGTTCACTGTCCTGACACTGGACAATTTATTCCAAATACATAACTAAAGTCTATTTTTGGAAATGTTGGTATTAATTATATAAAGGGGTTCAGAAAAAGGAGGGCTTTGGTTTTGAAGTGTCTTTGTGCACTGTTTTGACAGTTTGTTAATAGATCACACGATCACTGTAATGGCCTATGATTGTAAAACATGCAGCTATACATTTTTTCTTCTCTGGCTTGGAGAAAATTATACAATGTATTTGTTTCTTTACTCATAGGAGAAAAAGAAACAAAAAACTGTGTGTGGAAAATAATAATAAAGATAAAACATCTAGATTAGGACTTGATCTGGGCTACCGTAGTGTCAGGGTTGTATCAGGGTCAAACAGTATTTGGAAAAAAATGTTTGCATTGGTTAATGTCCCCCACCACAGTGCCCAGCTCTCTTTATGACCTTTGACAATCCATTGCCTATAAGTCTTGAAGATGGCCAGATTGATTTTTAAAATGAAGATAGACTTTAACGAGGTGTGTTCTCAATTTTTGAACTTCATGATGGGTGGTTGAATGGCCTGCGAAATAAATGCATTCTGATTTGCTCACAGAGCGTTTTACAAGTTTAAACATATTTTTAAATAATAACTAATAATAACTAATCTCTGCTGTGACAGCTCTCCAGTAGGTCTGCAGGTCTTCACATGACCATACTACGTGCATAAAGGACCCTATGTTCGCAGTACATTTAGGGCACAGGTTACTCCTAGTGGGGTATATACTAGCCAGGCGTTTCGGAGAGTAGTATGCTTGGTGGATAAATCTGAGCTGAGTATAGCGGTCTCGAGACGAGATCATGAGTGGAAGGTATTGTTGTATACCCTCCTCCCAGTCGTCATCAGCCATTTCTGGTATGTCCGCCTTCCATCTATCGAACAGCCTGGAGACCACAGAGGTGTCCAGACCGATCAATTCCGCATAGAGGGCGGACATAGGTTTTTTGTCCCTATCCGTGGACAGGAGCTCTTCCAGGGGATTTAGTTGTATGCTGATAGGCTGCGGGAACTGTGCTCGGTAGGCATGGCGTAACTGGATGTATCTGAAAAACATGTGATTCTGTAGGTCGTGTTTCGCCTTCAAGTCATCAAAGGAGAGTAGTTCGTTGCCTAAAGGCAAAACGGGAGCCCAAAACGGTATAAAGTCTTCGCAGGTTGATGTCCGTTCCTTTGCCGGGCATAAAACCCGACTGGTCCCCGTGTATCAGGGAGAGGATCACATCGTTCAACCTCCTTGCCAAGACTTTAGTGAGCACCTTGGCGTCAGCATTGAGCAAGGAGATGAGACGATAGGAGGAGCATAACTCAGGGTCCTTTCCTGGCTTGGCTATGACCACAATTATTGCTTCTGTCATAGACGACGGGAGAATCCCCTCTCTCAGAGATTGGGCTATCATGTGATGCAGTTTCGATATTAGTTGTCCCCCATACTGTTTATAAAATTCCGGCGGAATGCCATCGGTGCCCGGTGTTTTCCCAGCCTGTAGTTCCCCCAGGGCCTGCTGAACTTCCTTTTCTGTTATTACACTGTCAAGTTTCTCTCGGGCCTCTACGGACAGAGAGGGGAAGGGGACCCGGTCCAGAAAGGCGTGCAGCTCAAGTGCGGAGTATTCCGCTCTGGAGGAATAGAGCTCCTCATAGTATGTAGCAAAGCGGGCATTTATGAGCAGGGGGTCCGAGATCACCGTCCCATCCTGGGCTTTAACGCGAGCTATGGACGTGACAGGTTGTTGTTCTCTGGCCAACCACGCCAATAGGCGTCCGGTCTTGCCCCCCTGCCCAAAAATGCGCTGGGTCTGCGCTAGGTGTTGCTTCTTAGCCTGGGAGACCCTCAGCAGCATCACCTCCCTATATGCGGTCTGCATGTCAACGTAAGTGACAGGGTTTTTGCGTCCCGCCTAACCTTGGAGATGGATGCTATGTAGGATCCGCGCATGTATGCCTTAAAAGCATCCCAGACGCTGCGCCCCGACGCAGAGTCGGCATTCGTGGACCAAAAGGCCTGAATCTGGGAGTCAGCGTCTGACTCCACCGCTGGCTCAGTGATCCAATAACGGGAGAGTCTCCATATTCTCTCCGAAGGCGGAGTATTAGTCTGGAAGGAGCACAACACCGGGGCATGATCAGAAATTCCCCTCGGCAACATGTCCACCGATCTCACCTGGGCGATTTGTCCTGTGCCCCCATTAGGGTGATTCAACCTCTCTATTTGTCCTGTTTACCATCATCACTGGAAGTAAAAGTAAAAGAAAAGCTCAGATTTTGGGTTGTCCCCAGAAAAGTAGCAGGAGGGAAATCTTCCAATGGGGACACTAGATCTGAAGGCCTGGAAGTCCCCAAAATCTCTAATTTTGCAGGGATTCCCTCTCACTTCCTGTTTGGCTATGGGACAGGAAGTAAAGGGAAATTTCTGCAATGGGACACAGGTGGTGAAAAAAAAACCCTGACAGGGTTTATAACCCTCTCTTGCTCTATCCAAAATGACAAAACATTCTACTTTAAACTCCACTGATACAATCTCTTCGTGGGCTTGGGATCCACACAGACCTCAGAGTCTTTAAGACTATCATGCTCGGTTAGCTCTTCTCTCTCTTGAGATAAAATACTAAAATATTTCAATATATGCTTCAACATCGTCTGGCACCATCAGTTTTTGTAGAGCCAGCTACAAGGCTTTTCTCAAGTCAGTTGGCGATGGAGCCATCTTGAAGCTTTGCAACTTGCTGGGTCACTGTTTTATGTAGGATTGAAATCTCTTCCACCAGCAAATGGCTAGTGCAATGACTGCCTCCTTTTGGCGGGTCTGTGTCTGCACATTTTCAAGCACCAGCTGATTGGCAGGCTCTTTCATCTCTTTTGCTGCTTATTTTATAGCTTTACGAATTTAACCTAGGACAGTAATGGCAAACCTTGGCACTCCAGATGTTTTGGAACTACATTTCCCATGATGCTCAACTACACTGCAAAGTGCATGAGCATCATGGGAAATGTAGTTCCAAAACATCTTGGGTGCCAAGATTTGCTATCACTGACCTAGGACATGGTACCCCTTAATTTTCCCGCATTCTTCACCAATTGTAGGGATTGAGCGGAAAGCAAATGTGCAGAAAATAATATTTCAAATCACAAACAAAATACAAACAGATTTCTACTAGCAAAAGTTAACGATAAATAGTTTTTCACACAAATGAAACAGCAATAATGTCCCACAATTTTTTTTAGAAAGTCTCCCACCTGTTAGCATAGATTACTGGACAGCCGACCACCCTCCCATGGTAATCCACAGCGACCCCGTCAGAATCCTGGAGACCCCAATAACACACACAACAGTCTGAACTCTTTATTAAGAATGGTATCTTTATATGTGAGTTACAACAGAGGGGAGGGATAAACTCGCTCCTATGTTTATAAGGGTTAACCAGGCTTCTACAGAGAGATTTTTCATCATTTATTTTAGGCAGCTGAAAGGAATTTACAAAGATAGCTTATCTGCATAGACTAACTATCTAGAATCCTAAACACAATGTGGGTTATTTACGAAAGGCAAATTCATTTTGCACTACAAGTGAAAAGTGCACTTGAAATTGCACTGAAAGTGCACTTGGAAGTACAGTCGCTGTGGATTCCGAGGGGGACATGCAAGGATAATAAAAAAGAGCATTTTAGCTTGCACATGATTGGATGAGAAAATCAGCAGAGCTTCCCCTCATTTCAGATCTACCCCCTCAGATTTACAGCCATTGCACTTCCAAGTGCACTTGCAGTGCAATTTCAAGTGCACTTTGCACTTGTAGTTTGCACTTGTAGTGCAAAGTGAATTTGCCTTTCGTAAATAACCCCCACTGAGTTATACAGTGAAAGTTCTTAATTAAAAATTGGCTCAAACAAAAAGGTCTAAAAAATCTAACGAGAAAGAAGTGTAAGATAAGGCAGGTACATTCTTTAACCACCTCAATACTGGGCACTTTCACACCCTTCCTTCCCAGACCAATTTTCATCTTTCAGCGCTCTGGCACTTTCAATGACAATTGCGCGGTTATGCTACGCTGTACCCAAATGAAATTTTTATCATTTTGTTCGCACAAATAGAGCTTTCTTTTGGTGGTATTTATTCACGACTCCGTTTTAAAAGATTTTGCGATATAAGCGAAAAAAGAACGGAAATTTGGAAAAAATTATATATTTTCTTCTTTCTATTTTAAAAGAAATCCAATAAAATCGAATTTGTCATAAATGTAAGCCAAAATGTATTCTGCTACATGTTTTTGGTAAAAAAAATCCGTTAAGTGTATAATAATTGGTTTGTGTGATCACGGACATATGTACGCAAATGATCATGTGCAGATGTGCGCAGGTGATCACGGACATATGTGTGCAGATAATCATGGGGACATGCGATTTTAGTGGGACATATGTGAGGACAGGTGTTTTTATTATTTGGGGACATGTGTTTTGGGGACATTGTGTTTTGGGAACATGTGTTTTGGGGACATTGTGTGGGGACATTGTGTGGGGACATGTGTGTTTACACTTTGTGGTGACATGTGTGGGTGACACTAGACTGGTGATCAGTGAGTAAAAAACTGTAAAAAACAGCTCATACTCACTGATCACCAGCCGGCTGCAGCGATCCCCTCTCCTCTCCTCACTGACAACTACTGTGTGAGGAGAGGAGAGCCGATTGCCTCTGTGTTTAAATCACATGACAGCTGGGATTGGGCGCGCGATCCCCCTCCTTCTGAGGGATGTTCCTGCACCTGGCCGCTTATTTCGGCCACTGAAACATATCGGCCGAAAATGGCCCTTTTGGCAAAAAGCCGAAAGAAAAAAACGGCCGATAATGGAGCCGAAAATGTGATGAGGCCTGGGCGGGGGGGGCGGGGCTTCACCCCCCGCCCCTGGTGCCGCCTATCAGGGGGGCTTCCTATATCATAGAAGAGAGAATAGCTGCCGCCGCCTGTTGGATTACAGTGCCGGGAACATCACAGCTTTCATTTCAATAGCTGTGTGTTCCCTGTTGCGCGCCTTCACATACAGCCCCTCCCCCTTGTCCGGGCACTTTGATAGACAGATCACCCGTCCCGGTTTCGGCACCAAAAAACCCATTCGGTGCATCCATTACGAATTAAAGATTACATATGATTAAAGTGATTGCGTTTACATTCTGTATATTTTTATATGTTTTTTCAGGTAAATAAAAAGTGGACATCTTTGGCCTGGAGCAACATGTATCTTTTCTTGCTGAATTTTTTGTTGAGCACTTGCTGGGACCACTATGGGATCCTGTCAGGATAGAAATGTTGGAGCCACCATTGCTAGCTAGCTTTTCGAAGGTAAAAGCCTTGACAGTTGTCGTAATCATCCCTTCTTCTCTACCCGGTGGTAACTGAACTGGAACAAGCATACTCTTTTGTTAACGGTTGCACGGTTTTCAAGGCAAAATACTTACCAAGTGGTGAACGATGAGGCTTTCTCCTCCAAAATCAAGTCAACAGCAGCAGCTTCCAGATTTCAAAAGAGACAAGTTTCAGCTAAATTTCTCCTGTAGCACCAAGACAACGAAAGCTAGATTTCATTGCTCAGTTATTCCAATATATTTAGAACCAGTGCAGTATATCTAAATTGGTGGACCATTGGTCATACAGTAAGAAAAGGTAAACAAGAGCATTATGTGAATGGATACTACATAGCAAAGGGAGTATGGAAGAAGTATATTACAGTATATAAAAGCATGTGGGTATTTTATTTTTATTTTTTTGCAGTATGCAATAAATAATTCTTTATATTAACATAAGGCTACTTTCACACTGGAGCGGTGGGGGCGCTGGCGGTATAGCGGCGCTATATTTAGCGCCGCTTTACCGGCATTTTAGCAGCGCATTTCGGCCACTAGCGGGGTGGTTTTACCCCCCGTGAGCGGCCGAAAAAGGGTCAATACTGCCCGCAAACCGGCGCTGCAGCAGCGTTTTGCGGGCGGGTTCGGAGCGCTGCCCCATTGTTTCCAATGGGAACGGGCGCTATAGGAGCGGTAAATATACCGCTCCTATAGCGAGCCAAAGATGCGGCTTGCAGGACATTTTCCAGCGTCCTGCAAGCGCACTGCTTCAGTGTGAAAGCCCGAGGGCTTTCACACTGAAGACACAGCAACAGCTGTTTCGGGTCGGTTTGCAGGCGCTATTTTTAGCGCAATAGCGCCTGCAAACCGCCCCAGTGTGAAAGGGGCCTAAGTAAAAACAGTTTTTAGATTAGTTGCAATTGTGGCATGGACTTACATGCCTTTACTATAAAGGGCATCTGTTTACTTTTCCTCTAAACTAAGAATTTGATTGGTGATCGACTTGGATAAGAAAAAAACAGAGAAAACTAAAATGAGGAGGACATTGCTATGGCTTTTGACTTATGTAAATATGAACAAATTTGGTATGACAAGTAGTCTTTATCTGTCTTCTGTACGTCGCTCACATGATAGTCCACTTTAGCCTCCAAATTAGCTGTTTTGACTTTTAGTTTACATCTAGAGTTACAGTACATCCCCATACTATGTCGCTGGGATCTTTTCAACTACAAAATCCTGCCCACTTTCAGGAAATGTTGCATTTTATGTTGTCACATCTTATCAGCCCTCATCTAGCAGGACCACAGGGTGTAGGGCAGGGGGAGAGTTCCCGACCCTGTATGTAAATGGATACCAAAGGAAGAATAAAATCTGCAGCAGTCACATCTCATTAAAGCAAAGGATACAAAGGATTCCTTTTTGGTGGTTGCAGAAAATGATGTATGATTCCAATATAGCACATTAAACATCTCATAATGTAAATAAATAAATAAATAACAATAGGAAAAATGTAGTTGCACTTACTGATTATGTGTTCTACATTCTAATATACAGTATATACAGTTAATTGCTCCCTTGTCACCTCCTCCCATGCTTGCCTCCAGGATTTCTCCAGAGCTTCTCCCATCCTTTGGAACTCCCTACCCCAATCTGTCCGACTGTCCCCTAATCTATCCATCTTTAGACAATCCCTGAAAACCCTTCTCTTTAACCACTTGCCGACCAGCCGCCGCAGTTGTACTGCAGCAGAATGGCACGGCTGGGCGAAACAATGTTATGCAACGTTGTTTCGCCCTGTGGCCACTAGGGGGCGTTCCCCCCGAGCCGATGCAAGTGCCCGGCAGTCTCGATCACCGCCGGGCTCCCGCGATCGCTGCCGAGACACGAAGAACCCGGAACTGTACACAGTTTTCGGTTCTCTGAAGGGAGAAGTGACAGATTGTCTGTTCATACAGAGTATGAACAGTGATCTGTTATCTTCCCTGCACAGTCCCATCCCCATTCAGTTAGAACACACACTAGGGAACACATTAACCCCTTCACTGCCCCTAGTGTTAACCCCTTCCCTACCAGTGACATTTTTAAAAGTAATCAATGCATTTAATTAATCATGTATTAATGCCAATGGTCCCAAAAATGTGTCAAAATTGTCCGACGTGTCCGCCATAATGTCGCAGTCATGATAAAAATCAAATATGGCCGCCATTACTAGTAAAAAAAAAAAAATTATAATAAAAATGCTATAAATCTATCCCCTGTTTTGTAGACGCTATAACTTTTGCGCAAACCAATCAATATACGCTTATTGCGTTTTTTTTTTACCAAAAATATGTAGAAGAATACATATCAGCCTAAACTGAGGAAAAAAATATATTTTTTATATATTTTTGGGAGATATTTATAATAGAAAAAAGTAAAAAATATGGCGTTTTTTTTTTTTTTTTTTTTAATTTACGCTCTTTTTTTGTTTATAGCGCAAAAAATAAAAACCCCAGAGGTGATCAAATACCACCAAAAGAAAGCTCTATTTGTAGGAGAAAAAGGATGTCAATTTTGTTTGGGAGCAACGTCGCACGACTGCGCAATTGTCAGTTAAAGCGACGCAGTGCCGAATCGCAAAAAGTGCTCTGGTCGGGAAGGGGGTAAAATCTTCCAGGGCTGAAGCGGTTAAAGAAGCCTATCCTGCTTCTAACTAATACACTGTTTTGCTACCTCCATCAGCTCATCCCCACAGCTATTATCTTTTGTATCATTTGACCCTCCCTTTTTAGATTGTAAGCTCTAATGAGCAGGGCCCGCTGATTCCTCTTGGACCAAATTGTAATGTAACTGTAATGTCTGCCTTTATTTTGTTAAGCACTGCGCAAACTGTTGGCGCTATAAAAACCCTGTATAATAATAATAATTGAAATAGTAATATAAAAACCTGTAATGCACAGGGACAAGGTTTTAACAACCAACAGAAATTTGCTCATGTCTTTGGAGGGCTCCAGCTGGACAGATCTTCTGATTGGAGATTGTGTCTTTAGACCACAGTATTTTCAGCTGTAGGCCAGGTAATAGTGTCAGCTAAATCCTTCATAAGCGTAAAAGGGCAATTTGAAACAGGCAACTACCAAATATAATGAAAATAGTTCAGCATTGTGCAAGGTCAGTGCTGGGTACTTGTGCAAGCAGTCCTCACTAATGGATTCCTGGAAAGATGTATACAGAGAAACTATAGATATTGCTCATAGCATACTATCTAAGCTCAGCTTTTATTTTCAACTGAAGTTCAGAAAATTAACCATTATGTATCATAGTTATACACCATCAACATACTGTATAATACTTACACAGTGTAGAGCCTTACTTATGGGTATGTCCAACCAAAACCTTTTATAATATTAGATAAAGTGGCAAAGAGTTGGAACGCCTGTCAAGTTTTACTTCTATTCAGGGCAATGTTAGAGAGATTTCCCTCCACTTCCTGTCCTAGTGTACAGTTTTACCAGAAAGGAAATTGAGGTAAATCTCTTATAGCAGCATGGACAGAAATTAAATCATATTTCTTTCACTTAAATGTTATTGAAAATAACGGCTTGACATATTTGACCTTACAGTTATTTGAACATATTAATACATATCAACATAGGGGTTGCATGGAAAAAAATACTTTGGAAAAATCAGATCTTGACAAACAGATCATCAGACATGGATATTGCTGTATAAGCTATACAGTATAACTTACAAAGCATATGGTCAGAATCGTCTTCACAAGATAATGTCACTGGAGGCCCTGCACTGCCAAATCAAGTGTTGGGGAAATGGCAGCGGAAGAACTGGCAATATTGCCAAAACTAGAGATGGGTGCATCTGGTGCGCTCTCATGCACATGTGCATTGGCAGAAGAATGGTGAATTGGCACACGCAGGTGCGCCATGGCGTGAATTAGTGAATGCGCTTGCGCAATGGCACGTGCATAACGTGACAAATGTGGCCAATTGCTGGCCTATAAAAGCCTGCTGCGGATTCCACCAAATTGCTAGATTGTCATCAGCTTTCCTGTGTTCCTGAGCCTCTGTGTGTATTCCTTGGATTCCCTGTTGTGAACCGGCTTGTTCCAGACCTGTCTGATTTCTTCCCCTGGCGTTGACCCTCTGGCTTGCTCTACCAACCTTGTTCCTGTTTGATCACCCGTGTATGACCCCGGCTTGCATTACGGACTTTGCTACTTCTTACCTGCTTGCCTTCCCGTGTATGACCTCAGCTAAGTTCCTGTTTCCACTACCTGCCTCTGCCTTCTGACTGATCATCCATGTTTGGCCCCCATCCTGGCTTCTACTTGTGTTTCCTGTGTGCACTGATTGCCAAGTACATCTGGAGTTCCCCAAGAGACATCTGCCTTGCTGTATATCCTGTTACCTCCAGCATTCAGCAGGTGATCACCGGTCCAGGTCATCGGTACCCTGTTGGCAACCTGTGCTTCTTTGGGTGCTACACCTCATGTACCACTTTCAGGGGTGTTCTGCACTTAGCCGCAAGGGGAGCACTCTCAGCACCTTGGCCTCGGATCAGGTACATGACAGCGAGTAAGTTTTAGTGATCAAAATCAGTAGTGCTTTCCCAATTGTGATAGATCCATTAATACAACATACATGAAGGAGGAACAGGCAAAAGAGAGGTCAGAATCCCATTTAACTGGGTATAAGTAAGAGGCTAGAAAAATGCGAAAGGAAAATAAAGAAAGGGAAAGTAAAAAAGAGGGAGTGGCAACATTAGGGGCCCCAAAAAAAGGGAAAGTGGAGGAAAGAGAGGAGGCGTCAAGAAGTAAAGTGGGTTAAGAAGAGGAAGGGGGAGGGAGGCATAGGAAAGGTACCCCAGAGGCCCTTGTATTGAGCTAGTTATTTGCAGTAGGGCCACTCTATAAGTCCCGTAGGTGTGAGGTAGTCTGGGTGGATGGGAAGTAGTCAGGCCATGGTTACCAGATTTTGAGAAACTTATCTTGTGTATCGTCCAGGATTGCCATTAGTGTCTCATTGATAAATGTGCCCTGTATAAGGCCCTTGAGTTTAGAAAAGTTGAGAGAGGGCGATTTCAATGCCTAAGTAATTGTTTGTATTGTTGCCATAAAGATGGGTGGGATGAGTGTACTTTCATGGCACACAATATTTTTAATATGTTTGTGCACAAGGGCTTTACAGAGGTTGACTTGAAGGATTGTATTATTCATGGTGATGTCACCGGCAGCTTCCCTGTGCACGTTTAGGAGATATGTACAGTACCTACATATAAATCTTATTATAGTAGGTAGGTCAAATATAAACAAAAGGCATTTACTACCACTTTAACTGGATCCATAGTTGTTTGACTTTAGAGCATGTGCACCAGATATGCTTCATGTCCCCTATATTTGAACATCCTTGAAAGCACAAGGGAATGAGGGAAGGTATGCCACTGGGACAGTACCTTATAGGAGTTTTTGAGAGCTAGCATGTTATGAGCTGTGTTCATTTCGTCGACTAAAACATCTTAGTCGACTAACTTAATACCATTTTAGTGGACTAAAATACGACTAAAACAATTTAGATGGCTAAAATATGACTAAAACTAAAATGGCATTTTAGTCAAAAGACTAAGACTAAAACTAAATTGAAATTTGACGTCAAAATTAACACTGGTCTGTAGTGCATGTTCATACCTCAATACCATAAATAACATATTTGATTTTTCACTCCAGCAGTATATAATGAGTTTGGAAATTGTAGAGAAATGCTTTCATGCATTATAATTTAACTACACCATTAGATTTTAGATAACTAAAATCAGTTTTAGTCGACTAAAATGATTTTAGTTGACTAAAATGTACTGGAGATTTTAGTTGACTAAAATGTCCTGGAGATTTAGTCGACTAAATACGACTAAAACTAAAACAATTGCAGAAGACTAAAATGGGACTAAAACTAAAATGCCATTTTAGTCCTAAGACTAAGACTAAAACTAATTTGAAATATGCTGCCAAAATTAACACTGGTTATGAGAGCTTTTAAATAGAGCATATTTAAAGTGAAATAAAATCATGTTTATTCAGTAGTAGTAGTAGTAAGCCTTTTTTTTATTTATTTTTTATGTGTTCTCTGATGAAAACATGAAAATTAGGGCATTTTTTTCAATACCGAAAAAAACTAACTTCCAAATGATAGCATACCTCTTAATTGCTCTAATAGGCAATACTCCGTTCCGTTCCAACTATAGAAAACTTGTGTGCAAGCAAGGTACAAATTTAGATAACTCATAATGGCTGATGACAGAGAAGTTTAAAAAAGAATCAATGTCCAATACACCAACATCCATTTATGAGTCAAAGGGTAAAGGATTTGAAGTCTAATGTAGTTGTATTTATTTATTTATTCATGTATATCATTCAGTAGCCCCCCACTTGTGAAAAATGCTGGCCTCACTTTCTGTGATCCAGAATTGTCTCTCTTTCCAGTAGAATGATGCCTAGCCTCATTTAACGTACTTTCTGAAGTGCAGGGGCATTAACCCCTGCACTTCAGTAGATTGCATTCATATTTTTGCCACCCAAATGCATTATTTTAAATGTTTTCTACATTACACCTCATTTGCCAAGTAGTTGCCCGCCCCATTAATTTGTTCAGATCTTCTTGCAAGGTTTCCACATCCTGCAGAGAAGTTATTACCCTGCTTAGCTTAGTATCGTCCCCAAATACAGAGATTTAGCTGTTTGTCCCATCCTCCAGGTCGTTTATGAATAAGTTAAATAGGATTGGTCCCAGGACCGAACCCTGGGGGACCCCACTTTCCACCCGGACCATTCAGAGTACTCCCCATGTATCACAACCTTCTGAACTCGCCCCTGTAGCCAGTTTTCAATCCATGTACTCACCCTATGGTCCATGCCAACGGACCTTACTTTGTACAGTAAACGTTTATGGGGAACTGTATCAAATACTTTTGCAAAATCCAGATACACCACGTCTACGGGCCTTCCTTTATCTAGATGGCAGCTCACCTCCTCATAAAAGGTTAATAGATTGGTTTGGCAAGAACGATTCTTCATGAATCCATGCTGATTACTGCTAATGATACAGTTGTCATTACTAAACTCTCGTATATAGTCCCTTATCATCCCCTCCAAGAGCTTGCATACAATTGATGTTAGGCTAACTGGGCTGTAATTCCCAGGGATGTATCTTGGCCCTTTATTAAATATTGGTGCTACTTTGGCTTTTCTCCAATCAGCTGGTACCATTCCAGTCAGTAGACGTAAAAATGAGGAACAATGGTCTGGCAATTACTTGACTGAGTTCCTTACCCTTCTTAGTGGTAATCCCGAGTGTGGCTTGAGGTGAATTTTCCATACCAAGAGCGGTAACCCCGAGCCACACTCAGGGCTGCATTGCAGTATCCAGGGAAAGTAACTTACCGTGTCCCCTGGATCCTGTGATGTCTCCCCGCTGTGTGGGGCGGCTGTGTCTTCCACCCGATGCTCTGTATGCTGGGCTCCATTTCCTGCGAGCGGCGCGACGCACAGGGACAGAGCTCGGCGGGAAATTCAAAAAGTGCAAAACATATACAGTACACTGTAATCTTACAGATTACATTACTGTATTAAATAATTTCACCTCCCTTTTGTCCCTAATGCTTTGTCCAGTGCCCTGCATACAGTATATATGTATATATACAGTATATATACATTATATATACTGTTCTTTCTGCCTGGAAACTTGAGATTGTCCATGGCAAACAAAAAGTGTCCCTTTACGTCAAAAGCGGTTTTAGACCAGCTAGAAAACAGCGATAGTAAATTAGAACATTTGCAGAATTGAGCAATAGTGATTTGTGTGGAAATTTATTTTATTATTAATATATTATTATTTTTTTATAATTATTTATAGTTATTTATTATATTATAATTACTGACTTCGTGTTTCAAACTTTATCATACCCGGGATGTCTACTAGACAGATTTGGACAGATTTAAATATGTTATTACTAAGAATTACAGGCCTACAATATAACATTTCTATGCAAAACAATGTACCATCATCTCGTGCCTGGCCACAGCTAAGGCCCCGGACACAGGTGCCTCCCACTAGAATTCTATTCCCAATTCGGGGAGATCATAGTGCCCAAACTTCAGGAGTTGTTTCAACACATTTTTGACACATCCACTATCCCACAATCCATGCGAGAAACCCTGATAGTCTTGATACCTAAACCCGGAAAGGACCCCTCCCTCCCAGAATCCTACCGCCCCATTTCACTACTTCAATTGGACATTAAAATCCTGGCCAAAATCCTTTTGATCTGTTTAAGTAAGATTATCCTCACTCTAGTCCACCCAGACCAAATAGGCTTTATGCCCAACAAAAATGCGGCCTTTAACCTAAGGCGCCTGTTCCTGAACCTGCGGGCTGCCCACGACTCGGTGGGTTCCCGTGCAATCATCAGTATCAATGCCGCTAAGGCATTTGACTCGGTGGAGTGGGACTATCTATGGGAGTGCCTATGTAGATATGGGTTTGGGCCCAACTTCATTGCATGGATCAAATTGCTGTATCAGTCCCCCGTAGCTAGGGTCCAGGTGAATGGCAAAACCTCAGATACTTTTCCATTGTCCAGGGGTATACGCCAGGGGTGCCTGTTATCCCGTTTACTATATGCCCTGGCGGTGGAGCCCCTGGCCATAGCCATCAGGCAACATCCAGACATAAGAGGCCTTAGGACGGGCCCCCTGGTTAAAACAATTAGTCTCTACGCCGATGACATGTTATTGTAAATGGAAGATGCGGGTCCCTCATTGTCGGCAGCCCTAAACCTCATCGAACGTTTTGGAAAGTTCTCTGGTTTCTGGATCAATTGGGACAAATCACAGATTCTTCCCCTCGACTTGGGTCCCCCAGGCTCACCTCCCTCTAATAAGGACCAGTCAAATCGAATACCTGGGGATCCAAATTATCCGTTCTCCAGAGGACTACGCTAAGCTAAATATAGAATCCTTATTTGCACTAATTAAAAACAAAACACAAAATTGGGCACATCTTCCCTCAGAGTTATGGGCCGCATAAATCTGCTTAAAATGATCCTTCTACCCAAACTTCTATATATTTTTTGGCACTCCCCAACCTGTCTGCCACTTCAAATATTCGAAACCATGGACTCAATCCTCAATTCTTTTGTTTGGGGCAATTCCCGCCATAAGGTATCTTGGAGAGTCCTAAAGAAGCCTGTGGAGCTGGGTGGGGCTGCACTACCCGATCTTCACACCTACTACCTCGCCCTCAACTATCTCAGTTTTTCTACCTCGACAAAGGAGATAAGTATAGGTAACTGGACCTGGCGAGTTTGGCGGCTGCCACCCAAGTTGCAAACCCCTTTCAGATCATCTTCAGCAACCCACGTAACCTAACTAGACTGGGGGGGCACGGGGGACAGGTATATCACCATTGTAAGATCTGGGTGTTGGCACTGCGTCGACTGAGGGTCTCCCCCATACATACCTACACGCCACTCTGGGACAATTTTAACCTCCCCGAGTTACTCACCATACCAGACACAGACCCCTGGTTCACCCGGGGGATATTATACCTTCATCAGGTAATGGATAGTACGGGAGTTAAACCGTTTCAAGCCCTAAAGCTGGCCTTCGACTTACCTAACTCAATGTTTTTTCGTTTTCTCCAGCCTCGCCATGCTCTGCAATCCCAATTTGGAAGTACCACATTTGACCTTACATCTGTACACCTAGTTGATACACTAACTGGGGAAGACCCAAAAAAATGTACCTGTGGGGGAGCTGGAGGAGGACGAGTGGACAGATGCTTTGGCGGTCGGTAAGCTGGTCTCCCCCAGACTGGCCGATAGACTCACCCATCTATACATACTCTACAGATCCTATCTGACCCCAGCTCGAATAGCAAGATATAACCCTCAATGTGATCCTGGGTGTCCCAGATGCAAGGACCATAATAGCTCCTTTTACCATCTGATCTGGTCTTTTCCAGCCATACAGCCCTACTGGGAGCAATTGGTTAGGTTCCTCCATGATGACATGGGCTCTCCATTAACACTATGCCCCAAACAATGTTTATTTGGAATACTCCCAGACAATGAGCAGAACAGATCCCTTCACATATTCATGCAAGAAACACTGTTTGTAGCCAGACTGTTAATAGCCAGGAAGTGGTTGCGAGCCAATACGCCAACATTTCGGGAGTCGGTAGCCACGGTCAATCAATCCCTACCATATAAAAGTATTATATATAAACATAGAAATTGCCCAGCAAAATACCACAAAATCTGGGACCACTGACTGGAATCATCATTAACAGTATTAGACCTCGGAGATGACTGATTCGGCTTGTTGGTATTGGAGGGGGGACCTCCACTGCAGCACACACATCCGTTCCTGGCATTGGTATACCTATATTGATTGAAGTTGCACGCCTGTATTAGCCAAAGATGAATGCCCTAAATGCCCACCTGAGAACCATTGAAGCATGCCGCATTATGTATAGCATGTACGTATATATCCTCTGATGTAACAAAAGGTACTCCTGTTTATTGTAAAGTTTACACTGTACTTCAGAATCTATCTACACACATTAGACATGTGCACAACAAAAAAATTTGTTTATTTTCGTTTCGTTTTTTTTTTTCGTTTCCGAAAAAATTCGTTTTTTTTTTTTCGTTTTGTTTTTTTTTTCGTTTCCGTTGATTCGTAACGATTCGTACATTCGTAAGTCGTCGGTGTTCGGATTCGTAACGATTCGTACATTCGTAAGTCGTCCGTGTTCGTATTCGTAACGATTCGTACATTCGTAAGAGTTATTTTTTTCGTTGATTCGTTTTTTCCTTCGTTTAATTTTCGGACGCATTCGTATTTATTCGTACATTCGTAACATTCGTAACATTCGTAGATTCGTAATCGGAGCATAATTCATAATTTTATGTAATGTGTATGCTATTATTACATTTTAATAATTTACGAATCGGAAAAAAAAGTTACGAATCGAAAAAAAAAAAAGTTACGAATCGAAAAAAAAGTTAAGAATGTACGAATTTTTTTGTTCAATAGAGATACTGAAATTACAAATCGAAAAAAAAAAAAAAAAAAGTTACGAATCGAAAAAAAATGTTACGAATAGAAAAAAAAAAAGTTACGAATCGAAAAAAAAGTTACGAATGTACGAATTTTTTTGTTCAATAGAGATACGGAAATTACAAATCGAAAAAAAAAAAAAAAAGTTACGAATCGAAAAAAAAAAGTTACGATTTGAAAAAAAAAGTTACGAATGTACGAATTTTTTTGTTCAATCCATTCAAAGCACGTTTAGCAGCACCATTGTAAGGGACACGGAAAATTACCAATTCAACAAAAAAAAAAAGTTACGAATGTACGAATTTTTTCGTTCGTTTTCGTTTTTCGGATTTTCTTCATTAGTACATTCGTTGTTTCTAATTATTTTTTTCGGATTTTCGTTGTTTTTCGGATTCGTTCGATTCGAATGATTCGTTAATCGGATTCGTACGATTCAAACGATTCGTTATTCTGATTCGTAAGATTCGAACGATTCGTTCATTCGTACGAAAACGAACGAACGAAAATAACGAAAAAAAACAAAAAAAAACGAAATGAATTGCACATGTCTAATTGTTATGTTTCTGTTACTACTATCTACCAGAAATAAAAGTTTTATTGAATTAAAAAAAAAAAAAAAAACAATTTTTACTTGACTTGACTGAGTTCCTTACCCTTCTTAGTGGTAATCCCGAGTGTGGCTTGAGGTGAATTTTCCATACCAAGAGCGGTAACCCCGAGCCACACTCAGGGCTGCATTGCAGTATCCAGGGAAAGTAACTTACCGTGTCCCCTGGATCCTGTGATGTCTCCCCGCTGTGTGGGGCGGCTGTGTCTTCCACCCGATGCTCTGTATGCTGGGCTCCATTTCCTGCGAGCGGCGCGACGCACAGGGACAGAGCTCGGCGGGAAATTCAAAAAGTGCAAAACATATACAGTACACTGTAATCTTACAGATTACATTACTGTATTAAATAATTTCACCTCCCTTTTGTCCCTAATGCTTTGTCCAGTGCCCTGCATACAGTATATATGTATATATACAGTATATATACATTATATATACTGTTCTTTCTGCCTGGAAACTTGAGATTGTCCATGGCAAACAAAAAGTGTCCCTTTACGTCAAAAGCGGTTTTAGACCAGCTAGAAAACAGCGATAGTAAATTAGAACATTTGCAGAATTGAGCAATAGTGATTTGTGTGGAAATTTATTTTATTATTAATATATTATTATTTTTTATAATTATTTATAGTTATTTATTATATTATAATTACTGACTTCGTGTTTCAAACTTTATCATACCCGGGATGTCTACTAGACAGATTTGGACAGATTTAAATATGTTATTACTAAGAATTACAGGCCTACAATATAACATTTCTATGCAAAACAATGTACCATCATCTCGTGCCTGGCCACAGCTAAGGCCCCGGACACAGGTGCCTCCCACTAGAATTCTATTCCCAATTCGGGGAGATCATAGTGCCCAAACTTCAGGAGTTGTTTCAACACATTTTTGACACATCCACTATCCCACAATCCATGCGAGAAACCCTGATAGTCTTGATACCTAAACCCGGAAAGGACCCCTCCCTCCCAGAATCCTACCGCCCCATTTCACTACTTCAATTGGACATTAAAATCCTGGCCAAAATCCTTTTGATCTGTTTAAGTAAGATTATCCTCACTCTAGTCCACCCAGACCAAATAGGCTTTATGCCCAACAAAAATGCGGCCTTTAACCTAAGGCGCCTGTTCCTGAACCTGCGGGCTGCCCACGACTCGGTGGGTTCCCGTGCAATCATCAGTATCAATGCCGCTAAGGCATTTGACTCGGTGGAGTGGGACTATCTATGGGAGTGCCTATGTAGATATGGGTTTGGGCCCAACTTCATTGCATGGATCAAATTGCTGTATCAGTCCCCCGTAGCTAGGGTCCAGGTGAATGGCAAAACCTCAGATACTTTTCCATTGTCCAGGGGTATACGCCAGGGGTGCCTGTTATCCCGTTTACTATATGCCCTGGCGGTGGAGCCCCTGGCCATAGCCATCAGGCAACATCCAGACATAAGAGGCCTTAGGGCGGGCCCCCTGGTTAAAACAATTAGTCTCTACGCCGATGACATGTTATTGTAAATGGAAGATGCGGGTCCCTCATTGTCGGCAGCCCTAAACCTCATCGAACGTTTTGGAAAGTTCTCTGGTTTCTGGATCAATTGGGACAAATCACAGATTCTTCCCCTCGACTTGGGTCCCCCAGGCTCACCTCCCTCTAATAAGGACCAGTCAAATCGAATACCTGGGGATCCAAATTATCCGTTCTCCAGAGGACTACGCTAAGCTAAATATAGAATCCTTATTTGCACTAATTAAAAACAAAACACAAAATTGGGCACATCTTCCCTCAGAGTTATGGGCCGCATAAATCTGCTTAAAATGATCCTTCTACCCAAACTTCTATATATTTTTTGGCACTCCCCAACCTGTCTGCCACTTCAAATATTCGAAACCATGGACTCAATCCTCAATTCTTTTGTTTGGGGCAATTCCCGCCATAAGGTATCTTGGAGAGTCCTAAAGAAGCCTGTGGAGCTGGGTGGGGCTGCACTACCCGATCTTCACACCTACTACCTCGCCCTCAACTATCTCAGTTTTTCTACCTCGACAAAGGAGATAAGTATAGGTAACTGGACCTGGCGAGTTTGGCGGCTGCCACCCAAGTTGCAAACCCCTTTCAGATCATCTTCAGCAACCCACGTAACCTAACTAGACTGGGGGGGCACGGGGGACAGGTATATCACCATTGTAAGATCTGGGTGTTGGCACTGCGTCGACTGAGGGTCTCCCCCATACATACCTACACGCCACTCTGGGACAATTTTAACCTCCCCGAGTTACTCACCATACCAGACACAGACCCCTGGTTCACCCGGGGGATATTATACCTTCATCAGGTAATGGATAGTACGGGAGTTAAACCGTTTCAAGCCCTAAAGCTGGCCTTCGACTTACCTAACTCAATGTTTTTTCGTTTTCTCCAGCCTCGCCATGCTCTGCAATCCCAATTTGGAAGTACCACATTTGACCTTACATCTGTACACCTAGTTGATACACTAACTGGGGAAGACCCAAAAAAATGTACCTGTGGGGGAGCTGGAGGAGGACGAGTGGACAGATGCTTTGGCGGTCGGTAAGCTGGTCTCCCCCAGACTGGCCGATAGACTCACCCATCTATACATACTCTACAGATCCTATCTGACCCCAGCTCGAATAGCAAGATATAACCCTCAATGTGATCCTGGGTGTCCCAGATGCAAGGACCATAATAGCTCCTTTTACCATCTGATCTGGTCTTTTCCAGCCATACAGCCCTACTGGGAGCAATTGGTTAGGTTCCTCCATGATGACATGGGCTCTCCATTAACACTATGCCCCAAACAATGTTTATTTGGAATACTCCCAGACAATGAGCAGAACAGGTCCCTTCACATATTCATGCAAGAAACACTGTTTGTAGCCAGACTGTTAATAGCCAGGAAGTGGTTGCGAGCCAATACGCCAACATTTCGGGAGTCGGTAGCCACGGTCAATCAATCCCTACCATATAAAAGTATTATATATAAACATAGAAATTGCCCAGCAAAATACCACAAAATCTGGGACCACTGACTGGAATCATCATTAACAGTATTAGACCTCGGAGATGACTGATTCGGCTTGTTGGTATTGGAGGGGGGACCTCCACTGCAGCACACACATCCGTTCCTGGCATTGGTATACCTATATTGATTGAAGTTGCACGCCTGTATTAGCCAAAGATGAATGCCCTAAATGCCCACCTGAGAACCATTGAAGCATGCCGCATTATGTATAGCATGTACGTATATATCCTCTGATGTAACAAAAGGTACTCCTGTTCATTGTAAAGTTTACGCTGTACTTCAGAATCTATCTACACACATTAGACATGTGCACAACAAAAAAATTTGTTTATTTTCGTTTCGTTTTTTCGTTTCCGAAAAAATTCGTTTTTTTTCGTTTTGTTTTTTTTCGTTTCCGTTGATTCGTAACGATTCGTACATTCGTAAGTCGTCGGTGTTCGGATTCGTAACGATTCGTACATTCGTAAGTCGTCCGTGTTCGTATTCGTAACGATTCGTACATTCGTAAGAGTTATTTTTTCGTTGATTCGTTTTTTCCTTAGTTTAATTTTCGGACGCATTCGTATTTATTCGTACATTCGTAACATTCGTAACATTCGTAGATTCGTAATCGGAGCATAATTCATAATTTTATGTAATGTGTATGCTATTATTACATTTTAATAATTTACGAATCGGAAAAAAAAGTTACGAATCGAAAAAAAAAAAAAGTTACGAATCGAAAAAAAAGTTAAGAATGTACGAATTTTTTTGTTCAATAGAGATACTGAAATTACAAATCGAAAAAAAAAAAAAAAAAGTTACGAATCGAAAAAAAATGTTACGAATAGAAAAAAAAAAAGTTACGAATCGAAAAAAAAGTTACGAATGTACGAATTTTTTTGTTCAATAGAGATACGGAAATTACAAATCGAAAAAAAAAAAAAAAAAAAAGTTACGAATCGAAAAAAAAAGTTACGATTTGAAAAAAAAAGTTACGAATGTACGAATTTTTTTGTTCAATCCATTCAAAGCACGTTTAGCAGCACCATTGTAAGGGACACGGAAAATTACCAATTCAACAAAAAAAAAAAGTTACGAATGTACGAATTTTTTCGTTCGTTTTCGTTTTTCGGATTTTCTTCATTAGTACATTCGTTGTTTCTAATTATTTTTTTCGGATTTTCGTTGTTTTTCGGATTCGTTCGATTCGAATGATTCGTTAATCGGATTCGTACGATTCAAACGATTCGTTATTCTGATTCGTAAGATTCGAACGATTCGTTCATTCGTACGAAAACGAACGAACGAAAATAACGAAAAAAAACAAAAAAAAACGAAATGAATTGCACATGTCTAATTGTTATGTTTCTGTTACTACTATCTACCAGAAATAAAAGTTTTATTGAATTAAAAAAAAAAAAAAAAAATTTTTACTTGACTTGACTGAGTTCCTTACCCTTCTTAGTGGTAATCCCGAGTGTGGCTTGAGGTGAATTTTCCATACCAAGAGCGGTAACCCCGAGCCACACTCAGGGCTGCATTGCAGTATCCAGGGAAAGTAACTTACCGTGTCCCCTGGATCCTGTGATGTCTCCCCGCTGTGTGGGGCGGCTGTGTCTTCCACCCGATGCTCTGTATGCTGGGCTCCATTTCCTGCGAGCGGCGCGACGCACAGGGACAGAGCTCGGCGGGAAATTCAAAAAGTGCAAAACATATACAGTACACTGTAATCTTACAGATTACATTACTGTATTAAATAATTTCACCTCCCTTTTGTCCCTAATGCTTTGTCCAGTGCCCTGCATACAGTATATATGTATATATACAGTATATATACATTATATATACTGTTCTTTCTGCCTGGAAACTTGAGATTGTCCATGGCAAACAAAAAGTGTCCCTTTACGTCAAAAGCGGTTTTAGACCAGCTAGAAAACAGCGATAGTAAATTAGAACATTTGCAGAATTGAGCAATAGTGATTTGTGTGGAAATTTATTTTATTATTAATATATTATTATTTTTTATAATTATTTATAGTTATTTATTATATTATAATTACTGACTTCGTGTTTCAAACTTTATCATACCCGGGATGTCTACTAGACAGATTTGGACAGATTTAAATATGTTATTACTAAGAATTACAGGCCTACAATATAACATTTCTATGCAAAACAATGTACCATCATCTCGTGCCTGGCCACAGCTAAGGCCCCGGACACAGGTGCCTCCCACTAGAATTCTATTCCCAATTCGGGGAGATCATAGTGCCCAAACTTCAGGAGTTGTTTCAACACATTTTTGACACATCCACTATCCCACAATCCATGCGAGAAACCCTGATAGTCTTGATACCTAAACCCGGAAAGGACCCCTCCCTCCCAGAATCCTACCGCCCCATTTCACTACTTCAATTGGACATTAAAATCCTGGCCAAAATCCTTTTGATCTGTTTAAGTAAGATTATCCTCACTCTAGTCCACCCAGACCAAATAGGCTTTATGCCCAACAAAAATGCGGCCTTTAACCTAAGGCGCCTGTTCCTGAACCTGCGGGCTGCCCACGACTCGGTGGGTTCCCGTGCAATCATCAGTATCAATGCCGCTAAGGCATTTGACTCGGTGGAGTGGGACTATCTATGGGAGTGCCTATGTAGATATGGGTTTGGGCCCAACTTCATTGCATGGATCAAATTGCTGTATCAGTCCCCCGTAGCTAGGGTCCAGGTGAATGGCAAAACCTCAGATACTTTTCCATTGTCCAGGGGTATACGCCAGGGGTGCCTGTTATCCCGTTTACTATATGCCCTGGCGGTGGAGCCCCTGGCCATAGCCATCAGGCAACATCCAGACATAAGAGGCCTTAGGGCGGGCCCCCTGGTTAAAACAATTAGTCTCTACGCCGATGACATGTTATTGTAAATGGAAGATGCGGGTCCCTCATTGTCGGCAGCCCTAAACCTCATCGAACGTTTTGGAAAGTTCTCTGGTTTCTGGATCAATTGGGACAAATCACAGATTCTTCCCCTCGACTTGGGTCCCCCAGGCTCACCTCCCTCTAATAAGGACCAGTCAAATCGAATACCTGGGGATCCAAATTATCCGTTCTCCAGAGGACTACGCTAAGCTAAATATAGAATCCTTATTTGCACTAATTAAAAACAAAACACAAAATTGGGCACATCTTCCCTCAGAGTTATGGGCCGCATAAATCTGCTTAAAATGATCCTTCTACCCAAACTTCTATATATTTTTTGGCACTCCCCAACCTGTCTGCCACTTCAAATATTCGAAACCATGGACTCAATCCTCAATTCTTTTGTTTGGGGCAATTCCCGCCATAAGGTATCTTGGAGAGTCCTAAAGAAGCCTGTGGAGCTGGGTGGGGCTGCACTACCCGATCTTCACACCTACTACCTCGCCCTCAACTATCTCAGTTTTTCTACCTCGACAAAGGAGATAAGTATAGGTAACTGGACCTGGCGAGTTTGGCGGCTGCCACCCAAGTTGCAAACCCCTTTCAGATCATCTTCAGCAACCCACGTAACCTAACTAGACTGGGGGGGCACGGGGGACAGGTATATCACCATTGTAAGATCTGGGTGTTGGCACTGCGTCGACTGAGGGTCTCCCCCATACATACCTACACGCCACTCTGGGACAATTTTAACCTCCCCGAGTTACTCACCATACCAGACACAGACCCCTGGTTCACCCGGGGGATATTATACCTTCATCAGGTAATGGATAGTACGGGAGTTAAACCGTTTCAAGCCCTAAAGCTGGCCTTCGACTTACCTAACTCAATGTTTTTTCGTTTTCTCCAGCCTCGCCATGCTCTGCAATCCCAATTTGGAAGTACCACATTTGACCTTACATCTGTACACCTAGTTGATACACTAACTGGGGAAGACCCAAAAAAATGTACCTGTGGGGGAGCTGGAGGAGGACGAGTGGACAGATGCTTTGGCGGTCGGTAAGCTGGTCTCCCCCAGACTGGCCGATAGACTCACCCATCTATACATACTCTACAGATCCTATCTGACCCCAGCTCGAATAGCAAGATATAACCCTCAATGTGATCCTGGGTGTCCCAGATGCAAGGACCATAATAGCTCCTTTTACCATCTGATCTGGTCTTTTCCAGCCATACAGCCCTACTGGGAGCAATTGGTTAGGTTCCTCCATGATGACATGGGCTCTCCATTAACACTATGCCCCAAACAATGTTTATTTGGAATACTCCCAGACAATGAGCAGAACAGATCCCTTCACATATTCATGCAAGAAACACTGTTTGTAGCCAGACTGTTAATAGCCAGGAAGTGGTTGCGAGCCAATACGCCAACATTTCGGGAGTCGGTAGCCACGGTCAATCAATCCCTACCATATAAAAGTATTATATATAAACATAGAAATTGCCCAGCAAAATACCACAAAATCTGGGACCACTGACTGGAATCATCATTAACAGTATTAGACCTCGGAGATGACTGATTCGGCTTGTTGGTATTGGAGGGGGGACCTCCACTGCAGCACACACATCCGTTCCTGGCATTGGTATACCTATATTGATTGAAGTTGCACGCCTGTATTAGCCAAAGATGAATGCCCTAAATGCCCACCTGAGAACCATTGAAGCATGCCGCATTATGTATAGCATGTACGTATATATCCTCTGATGTAACAAAAGGTACTCCTGTTCATTGTAAAGTTTACGCTGTACTTCAGAATCTATCTACACACATTAGACATGTGCACAACAAAAAAATTCGTTTATTTTCGTTTCGTTTTTTCGTTTACGAAAAAATTCGTTTTTTATCGTTTTGTTTTTTTTCGTTTGAGTTGATTCGTAACGATTCGTACATTCGTAAGTCGTCGGTGTTCGGATTCGTAACGATTCGTACATTCGTAAGTCGTCCGTGTTCGTATTCGTAACGATTCGTACATTCTTAAGAGTTATTTTTTCGTTGATTCGTTTTTTCCTTAGTTTAATTTTCGGACGCATTCGTATTTATTCGTACATTCGTAACATTCGTAACATTCGTAGATTCGTAATCGGAGCATAATTCATAATTTTATGTAATGTGTATGCTATTATTACATTTTAATAATTTACGAATCGGAAAAAAAAGTTACGAATCGAAAAAAAAAAAAGTTACGAATCGAAAAAAAAGTTAAGAATGTACGAATTTTTTTGTTCAATAGAGATACTGAAATTACAAATCGAAAAAAAAAAAAAAAAAGTTACGAATCGAAAAAAAATGTTACGAATAGAAAAAAAAAAAGTTACGAATCGAAAAAAAAGTTACGAATGTACGAATTTTTTTGTTCAATAGAGATACGGAAATTACAAATCGAAAAAAAAAAAAAAAAAAGTTACGAATCGAAAAAAAAAGTTACGATTTGAAAAAAAAAAGTTACGAATGTACGAATTTTTTTGTTCAATCCATTCAAAGCACGTTTAGCAGCACCATTGTAAGGGACACGGAAAATTACCAATTCAACAAAAAAAAAAAAAAGTTACGAATGTACGAATTTTTTTTCGTTCGTTTTCGTTTTTCGGATTTTCTTCATTAGTACATTCGTTGTTTCTAATTATTTTTTTCGGATTTTCGTTGTTTTTCGGATTCGTTCGATTCGAATGATTCGTTAATCGGATTCGTACGATTCAAACGATTCGTTATTCTGATTCGTAAGATTCGAACGATTCGTTCATTCGTACGAAAACGAACGAACGAAAATAACGAAAAAAAACAAAAAAAAACGAAATGAATTGCACATGTCTAATTGTTATGTTTCTGTTACTACTATCTACCAGAAATAAAAGTTTTATTGAATTAAAAAAAAAAAAAAAACAATGTACCACTTTGAGATTCAAAAATCTGGCATAATCATACCGCCAGGGAGGCTACAACAAACCCATTTTTCCTCCGTGTTCTTTGTTCCTAAGATTTTATCCCATTTAGTATCTTCTAGCAAGGATCATAGTTTAGGGAAGTTGGCTCTTTTGAAATTCAATGTCTTTGTATTCCCCTTGTTTTTCCTATTTGTGTGATTTATACTGAAACAAATTGACCTGTGATCGCTTTTTCCTAAATCGCCCTGTATTTCCACATCCGTGATCAGGTTTGTATTGTTGGTAATCAGTAGGTCTAGTGACACTTTGTTTCTAGTTGGTGCATTTACCATCTGACCCATAAAATTGTCCTGCAAGACATTTAGGAACTCGCGAGCCTTAGATGAATGCGTGGTTCTTTCTGCCCAGTCTATGTCTGGATAATTAAAATTCCCCATTATAATGGCACTTCCCATACTTGCCGCTAATCCAAATTGTGAAATGAGTTCCACCTCCTCCCTCTGGTTAGGAGGCCTATAGCATACTCCCAGTATTACTTTTCCCTTAGTTTCCTCCCTTTGTAGCCATACCCATAAGGATTCCACCTCCTCCCTTGCTCCATTAGTGATGTCGTCTCTCACATTTACTTATACATCATTTTTGATATACAGGCAAGAATTGTGTTAAAAGATTATTAAAATGTTATTTTTACTTTATTTTCAAGATTTTAAGTTTTAAAATTGTATAATTAATTATTCTACTATCTTCATAAAATCTTGGTTTTCCAAATAAATATAATCTATGGCTTTCCAAAGAGAGCTCACATCAGAATCTGTTCCCTTTCAGACACCATTTCTCTGAATAAAGCTCAGTGTGCCATGTTTGACTGCAGCTGGAATAAGAAAGGAATGAAGGGGTTGAGTAACTCCTCTGACTTATCCACTTATATGTGTAAAGCGGACCATACATGGATTGAAATTCGGTCTGTTCAGCTGAACCATTTATGGCCAGCTTTGGGTTTCAACTTGAGGTATTAAGCTGGGTTCACACTAGTGCGAATTGGATGGGAGTTTACCCGCATCCAATTCACATTACATGAGTGTGTGTCCAGCTCTTAATGGAGCCAGTTCACACATCTCCAGTGTAGCGCCAAAGCGAATTGCACAGGGGTCCTGTGCATCTTTGGCTCCACTTCAGGTCCAAATTCAGGCAAAAATTTGGGCCTGATTACTCCCTAAAACAGAGAACAGGGAAGCACTGGACCCCTGCTGTGAGCCCCATCGGTATTAGGTGTGAACCCAGCCTTAAGCTCTGTATACAGCACAGCAACAAAAACAACATAGAAAAGCATATAAAATGGCACCCAGAGCTCCACATGCTGGCTAAAAATGAAAATTCTAAATATTTTTCTGTACATTTACACATTTACTTAACTTAAAAAAAAACATTACAGCTTTAAATATTTGCCTTTATGAACCATATGAATTAAAGAAAATATATAGAAAACCACTATGTATTTTCTTTAAACTTGTAGCATATTATTCCCATATCCCAATTTTTTCTATTGTAATGAAGGCAGCAAATACTGTAGCCTATCTTTTGTTCACGACCTGGAAGCTTCTTCCCTCTCCATCCTCAATCTATTACAAATGAGAAGGCAAGTGATCAATGGTGACTGTATTTATACCTAAAAACAAACAAAGCACATTGCAAGGGATTTAGATGTAAAAGGGTTTGTATTTGATCATTTATACTAAGTCTGTAATATTTGTGTCTTGTGCGCGTAGAGGTTACAGCTATGGAATAAACTAGAACAGCCGGTTACTGTAATGTGTTTGTGTTAACAGGCTGTATCTGTGCTGAGCAGATGCATTTTATGTATGCATCGTCCCGCTGCGCTGTGTCATTTGTTTCCCGCTTAAAAAAATTACACATTATTGTGTCATTTATTTATTTTCCTCCATACGACAAGCATTTGGGGAAAGAGCTTATTGTATTGGTTGACCAGCCACCGGATAGGCTTCTATTCAATGACCTGTATGTCCTAGACTGGTGCCTCTACTTAGGTGCTCAAGGCCAATAAATGTGGAGTCTTGTAATTCACACTCGCCCCTCGACCTGAGCCCCCCTCCCCCTGACCACTAGTCATAGGGAGGCTTGAGCTGCTGCCAGCAAGTATTGATTTTCACTTCCCAATCTCCAAGCTGGATGGGAAGAAAAGATTAAAAACACTTTGTCAGGCTGAAGTTGAATAAGAACCTGCACTGGGGATGCCTTTGTGTGAAGAGGTCAAGGATGGTGCAAGCTTTTTTAAGATTAACTATTCTCTTCCCATGCTATCAACTAAAGGGTTATTATATTTTGCCACATGTCCGAGGTGATCTAAACATAGTATTTGTCCTAAGTGTCATTCTGTGTTACCTATTCAAGGAATGTGACCAATTATTTACATTTATTTGATAAGGGAGAGCAAAGTGCAGTTACTATGTTCAAAGATCAGTAACCCATTGCAACTAATCAGATTTAAAATATTTTCGATTTCTGATTGCAGAAACCCAATATTAGGCATGCTATTGGTTGCTGCATTGCACTTTGCACAAACCTTGGACTATATTGCGATATCTGAATTTCAGAGAACATTAGAATTGCATGGTTGGTATTGTGCAATGTTTGTGCAACTCTGTGCCATATTGAACCACATTCCAAACCCTCATTTCTATATAATTGTTGTTCCAAAAAGGACTAGTTTACATAAGGGGTTGGGCTTAAGTGTCTTTTGGAAGTATTTTCAGAGTCTTGAGCATCATAGTTAAAAATAAATTAAATCTAATGCACCAACGTACACACGGTCAGAAATTCCGACAGCAAAATCCGTCTGATCATTTCCGACGGATTTTGTCCGACACTGGTGTTGCATACACACGGTCGGACAAAGTTGTCGGAAAATCCGATCATTCTGAACGTGGTGATGTTCGTTGTGTACGACGGGACTACGTAGAGGCTAGTAGCCAATAGCTTTGGTCTTGTAATGTGATCTGAGCATGCGTGGCACTTTGTCCATCGGAATTCGCTACACACGATCGGAAAAAGTCCGATAGGACTTTGTTGTCGGAAAATTTGAGAGCAGGATCTCAAACTTTTTCCGTCGGAAATTCTGACGGAAAAAGTGCAATGGAGCCCACACACGGTCGGAATTTCCGAAAACATGGTCCGATAGGACATTTTCCGTCGAAAAATCCGACCGTGTGTATGGGGCATTACAGTGTATAGGCAAGCCGCAAAGACACAAAGCATTATTACTGTATACATATGCTTCTAATGCCACGTACACAAGATCGGAATTTCCGACAACAAATGTTCAATGTGAGCTTGTTTTCGTAAATTCCGACCGTGTGTAGGCTCCATCAGGCATTTTCTGTCGGAATTTCCGACAACAAAAATTTGAGGGCGGGATCTCAAATTTTCCGTTGTCGGAAATTCTGATCGTGTGTACACAATTCTGACGCACAAAATTCCACGCATTCTCAGAATCAAGCAGAAGAGCCGCACTGGCTATTGAACTTCCTTTTTCTAGTCCCGTCGTACATGTTGTACATCAGCGTGTTCTTGCCGATTGGAATTTCCGAAAACATTTGTTTGACCGTGTGTATGCAAGACATGTTTCAGCCAACATCTGTCGGAAATAAATCCACGGTTTGGTTGTCGGAAATTCCGATCGTCTGTACGCGGCATTACTCTGACACCCTTGTACACAAACCCTAAGATAGAGTTTCTTCTTTTAAATGTGCTATTCTACAACACCTGCCTTTATATGTTTATATTGCTGGCTGGGCATGAAGACTGGGGAAGCATCTCATTGGGTTTCTAGACCCATCACATGGTACTGGTAAACATCTAGAAAGACTAAGGCCTCTTTTCTACATAGGTTGCAGACTCTAACATACCTTTAAATAATAAAAGGTTCAGGACTGCTAACCTGGTTTTCAGAACCAACAGGCTGGTTTCTCATTAAGACTGCTAAAAGATCTATGCATTTTTAATAGATGCCTAATGTACTTTTGTACACCATGGACCCATACAACAAGAGCCAAACTGGTTGTAGGGTAGGATAACTGCTTGCCCTACTGTCACTTTCAGATCACCTCCCCCCACCCTGCCTGATTTTTGCGGTGAAGACGTATGATGCTGTTAGTGTGATATTAAGACTGGCTAGTCGATTGGGGTGGGAGGAAAATGAGACAAGACAACTGACATATGGAGGCATAAAGCATAAATCTGGCTCTGGGAATAATGCTGCAATGTCCTTTGCTCTATAAATTATAGTGGATTGTATGCAGTAGAGACTTAACAATAAGAAGGCAATAGTTGTGAGAGCTCTTTTGCTACACAATCATGCTAAGAGGATGTATGTGGCACTCGTTGTACAATACTGGGAAGATGCTGTAAAATATCCCTAGATGCAGAGCTCATTAACCAATTCTAGCAGTTTTGTTTTAAGATCAAAACTATGGATTTTATTAGGCTGAACTCCAAGAAAACATTTTATCCTTAAATGGATGTTTCCTGCTTCCCAGAATATCTAGAAATATTTTACCCAATGATTATTGGGTAGACATGGACAATTTAGAGGTGACCTCCTGGCAGTGGTCACCATGATTAACACTTCTGATTTATTAGTACAAACGAATAAATAAATTTGGACTCTTTTATCCTTTGGTCTGGCACTCCATTCCTTTTTTACTTGTTTGCCTATGATTTCGTGTCTTCGATCCCCCTGGTGCTTCCCTCCCACCTATTCCTAACTCAGCTTTATTTTCATTCCCAGCCTAATTACCTTTTCATCACTATCCAGGGCTATGCTCCTCAATGTAGGTCCCTTTCTTTTCTCCCCTTTTTACTTATCCAAGTTACATTTCATTAAAATCTGGGAGGTGTATAAATTCAAACTCTGATTATTATAGGAGCAGGAAATCTCCTAGTTTTGAATATGTTGGCCTGGTATCTGTGAAATATCGGGTCTTATTTCACATATAGTACGAATACGAAGAATATTGATTTTGCAATCCTGTAACAATGTGTTTTTCCTGATGAGTGTTTTTTGTATACTGGAATGGGTACTCAGCTGCAACTGAGTTGATTTGAGAATGAGACTAAAGTCAAGTCAAATTCAGGTACACACACCAATTGACTTTAAAAAAAATGTTGATTTATTAATGAACAGAGAGCTACGTTAATGTGTGAATATTAGAATTGTCATAATATATAATATAATATAGTGTAAATAATGTCAATATCGACTCTGATGTGTTTAGAGTGGTCAACTTTTTCTATGTCAGACAGTCTTGAATTATGCTGGTTATTACTATTTATACATTCTGTATAATATGCATGTTATATTGCTTTCTAGTTTGTGTACTTTCTAAACAAACCAGGTTTCCTATCAGAGGATAGCATGCATGCATGATGACATCATTGCAGTCAGTATAATGACACTAAAAAAAAATCTATTGTAGTAACAGGAATTGGAACAGAAGGCACGTATTGGACTTTGGCCTGTGATGATAATCACATTAGTAAAATAATTTAAAGAGGAGTTTTCATATAAAAAATACTGCAGCTGCTGACTTTTAATAATCGGACACTTACCTGTTCCAGGGTCCAGCGATGCGGGGGATCGAAGCCCCACTCGTCGCCCCCTCCGCTCAGTGGCGCCGGCATTGTAACTGTGGCCACTGCACATGCGCAAGCGGTGCCGCGTGCCGTGATTGGACGCGCAGTCATCTGGGGCCTGTCACGTGTCCCAGATGACTGACAGGAGGGCGAGGGCAGAGCTGAGCCATTCCTGCGCCAAGGGGAAGTGATGTCACCAGCCCAGGCACTGAAGGAGGCAGACTATGAGGGACTCCCTAGCAACATGCATTTGGAGGTGAGTTAAAATAAAAAAAATTCCAAATGTTTTTCTTTTATTTTTTTTAGGAATTTTAATGATTTTTTTTTTTTTGTGTGCAACACCACTTTAAACTAGAACTATAGGCAAAACTTTTTTTCATTTTGGATAGAGTAAGGAAGAGTTATAACCCCTACCATCTCTGTTACATTGGGGAGATTCCCTTCATTTTCTCTCCCATACCAAACAGGAAGTTAGAGGATATCCCTGTAAAGTAAGGGAATTTCTTGGGTTCCCCTAGGAGAGCAGAACTAATGTCCCCATTGGAAGATTTCCCCTCTATTACTTTTCTGGGGACAACCCAAAATGTGGGATTTTCTTTTTTTTTTCAATGATAATGGTAAACAGGACAAATAGGGGTTGATTTACTAAAGGCAAAAAGACTGTGTACTTTGCAAAGTGCAGTTGTCCTCTGAAAGTGCAGTTGCTCTAAAGCTTAGCAAAAGCTTAGCAAATGAGGTAAGGCTTCACTTTGCAAAGAGTACCCAATCACTTGCAAGTAAAATAAAAAAAAAAATGCATTTTTGCTTGAACATGATTGGATGATGGATGTCAGCAGAGCTTCTGCTCATTTACTAAGCTCTGGAGCAAGTGCGCTTTTGCGTTTTTGATCGAAGTCTATGGGACCAAGAACACAACCTGCTGGTCCCTAGCCCTTTCTATAAAATGCACAGATGTGAATGTGACTCATAGGAAACCATGTTAAATGGACTGTAGTGTGTTTCTGCAAAACTGAAAATGCACAAAAAAATGCATAGGTGTGAACCAGGCCTAACTGGATCACAGACAGCAATAAAAATTGACAAGTGTTCTAATCCCTCTTCACTCCAAAACTAAAAAAAAAAAAAAAAAAAAAAAAAGCCTTTAGTTATACTTTACCTTTTGGTGCCTGATTCCAGGAGGCGGAGTTGGGTTTATGATCATGTGACTGCTGTAATCGGCTGTCACAGTGGTCACATGATCGGAAAGCTCCTGATCTCAAGTAGCGATCAGGAGCTTTCCGTTAGCCGCCAGTAACTGCACTGGGAGCACGCTCTCAGCACAGCTGTATTTACACGAATTCTCACAAAACACGTGGCCACTCGGTGCCAAGGCCCACCCGCCGAGAGGTCGCATATTTGCTTGGGACCAGCGCCAAGGGGGTTTTGTTATTCTATGTAATGAAAGCCTTGTTTACTTTTTATTTGCTAAAACTTGTGTTCTCCGTATTTATATATAATTTCGCCTATGTGACGAAAAAAATGTCTTGTTATATTTATTATGCCGCATTATACTGTCTGTATCATTTTTATATTTTCATTACGTTAATTCAAGAAAACCCAAGCATAGACTGTGATTGCCGGGTTCCTCTGAAATGCTAGTTGTCTCTGGCCCCTAAACTTTCTAGGTCACTGGAATGAGTATGTAACACATAAAGCTAGAGTAGTCAGAACTCATTATTATTATACAGGATTTATATAGCAGCAACAGTTTCATGATCTTAATAACAGCCTAGAAGACCATATGACTGCTATAGGGCCCTGAAGCATGGGAGCTTGCAGCTGTCTGGCTATTTATTGATGCATGCAGGCTCCAACAGCATTTGACAAATTCACTTGGATGAAATTAATGCATATGTTATGTGTATAGGCTTGGAAACCGCCAAACAATTGTCATTAAAACAACTAATATTTTTATCTCTAGAGAAACTGTCTAACAGAAGGAGATTAGAGAGGCAAGGGTCCTTTGGTGGTTATACTATTTGGCCCATATTTGCAGCACTGACCTGAATACTTGTTCTCTGTCCCTGATTCAGAAAGAACTGAAACCAAATTCTCTAATGGCAGTTTCTCCTATAACATATTTCCTTTCAAGGGGCTCTGTCACATTGTTTATTAAGAGCAAAGTGACAGTAATTGTGAAATGTCCCCCCCAGGACCTATCCAGAGTTCCATCACTGCACTTTATTCTGGGCTTTCATTGCAATATACCCTGTACTTTCCAGAATGGGGGAACCCACATGACCATCTTCCACGAATCCATACTTGGGACTAGTGGTCAGTTGCATAACAGAAAGGGTGACATCACTACTCTTTCTGAAATCTATGGGCATTTTAGTAGCAGCTGCAACAAAGGAGGGAGCAGTGGGGGGCACTGGAGAGTATAATGTGGTCAGTTGGTAGTTTAACCAGATGCTGTCCATATGCCTAAATGAGCAGTGTGGCAGTGTCTCTTCAAAGGCATTATAAATCTTCCTACTTGCACCGTGTGATTTTCACCTACATAGGATGAGCATTGATAATGTAGTTTTATTTGGTGTAATTTGTTGCTCTGTATGCATGGGTAGAATAAATCTTCACATTCTGCTGTTAGCAATTTCTGTTTGTGTTCAAACATGAGGTATGAAGCATGGCACTGCAAAGGTTAATGCATGACCCCTGTCATGTGAGAACTGACATTTCCTGTGAATAAACTACATACTCCACAATCCCTGGCTCTCTCAGTCTGGAGCTCTGCATGTGAGAGACAAACAGTTATTAGATCTGATACAGCCACGAACAGTCAGAGCAAACAGAGAGATCATAATGCAGTCTTTCATCACATTAAAGGAGAAGTACAGCCAAAGCTTGTTTGGCTGTACTTCTCCTGTGAATCGCAGAAGTGTAGTTCGTTTTGCACACCTGTGACCCATTTTCAGCAGACAGCAGGCTGAAGCCTGCTGTTGGCTGACTTCGCAGGGCTGGTTGAGGCTGGGGCAAGATCATGACAATGAAGTCGGTATCTGCCCACATGCCTAGACCGGCGCCTGGCTCAGCCTCTCAGCGAGCCGTTGAGAGCCTGAGCCGGCCACTCCCACCCCCTCCACAGCCCAGTGCTCCAGTGAGCAAGGGGGGGCAGAGCAGAGACTGACAGTCATCAGATCTCTGATCAGGGAGACCTGAGAACTGAGCATAAGGCCGTGTTTAATCCATCGGTTCTCAGTCGTAGGCCCCATTCACCCCTGAGCATTTTGTAGCTTGAAGCCTGAAGCCACAAATCGCTGGAGGGAAAAAAATCTATTATTCTCTATGGAGATGGCTCCCATCTCCACTCCAAAAACGCCTGAAGCCAGAAGATCCAAAATGCCTGAAGCTCAAACAAGTTCTGGAATTTTTTTTATGCAGATTTGGGCGTTTTTTTTTTTTTGCTTTTGGTGACCTTTTACAAAATCGTGGCAAAAACACTGTAAAAACGCAGCAAAAATCGCTGTAAAGTTGTGCGCCTTTCTGCCTCAAAACGCTACACTCAGGTGTGAATGGGGCCTTAAAGCCAGCAGGAGACAGATGCAGCATCGGATCGATGCTGCATCCACCTAGGCATGTATGATTCTGAAAAAAAAATAAAAAAACACAATCTCTTTTAACACTTTCACAGTTGTGATGCAACACAGAGGAAATTGCAAGGCATAAATTGGACACTGTGACCTGGAAAAAGAAGTTGCCTGGCCCTTTAGTAAATAGAGACAAGTTTGGTGAATGAATACTTGAACATAGGAAAATTTATCAGCCATGGCGCTACAAACTGTAGCCACAACATGTAAGCCCATCATTACAAGTTAAAGCAAACAGACAGCACAGAAGTGGCGGCTGGTGGTAAATTTTTTGGCGGGGGGCGGCAAAAAATCCACCCCTCATCAACCCCCCCCCCCCTCGGTCGGTCAGGTAACAGCCACCCCTCTGGTCAGTCACCAGCCCTGCACTTACCCCATTTAGGTGGCGGGCAGCGCTTCCTCCGGTCGGCGGGCGGCGGCTTCACCCTGCATCTACTCCTCCTCCTGGGCTTCACAGTGTCTTCCTCCCTCCTCCTCCTTGGCGCAATAGGATTGCTTCTCCTCTCCGCCAATCGGGTTACGGGTCTCAGGGAGGAGAATCAGAAAGACAATAGCGAATATTAATTCACTATTGTCACACAGCACTGCCCCCCGAGCCCACCCTTTTTTTCTAAGCCAATTAGAGCTTCAGGCTCTAATCATGTGCTTCTAAAAAGCCCCCATTGGAATTCAGCGCCCTGAATGTAGATTAGGGGCCGGGCACATGGATTAGGGGAGCGGCGCCTCTGCGCCCCGTATGGACGGGCTGCCACTGCAGCACAGCGAATATAACTACAATAATATTCAGTTAAAACAACAAAAACATTAACAAGTGTACAAAGCCTTTTAAATGTGGCACAAGCCCAAGCCTAGGAAAGAATCCTTGGAGTATACAAATTGTGTTTTAAGCCTGAGAAGTAGCTGGATGTACCGAAGGAGACAGCAATCACTTCCCACTTTCTTATTGCAGAAAGAAATACGAAGACATGGGTTTAATTAAAAGAAACCATGAAGCTGCACATATATAGTTAATAGTACACATAAAAGCACTCCGTTTTCAACTGCCGGGTGACAGAAACTTTCCCATGAGGCAAATACCCCAAGCTAGCCACACACACTTATCCCGCCGTTTATCACGAGGGACTGTTGCTGCACAGACACATTTTTCCTCTGCCTGCTGCCCTTGTCCACCTCCCTTTCCTGCCAGCCACTGTCACTTGTCACATAGAGCGTTATCGTGTCAGGCTGTCCTTGTCAGCATAGGCGGGAGAGCCCCTGAATTGCCCTGCGTCACTTCGCTATGGCCGGGCACATCTGAATCCATTGCCTCACGGATGATAAATGAGCGGCAGCTTCTGTGGGCCTGTGAATTGGTTTGGAGTAGATAACGTCCGATCGTATCATCTCCTGCAGAAAGGGACTGACTAGGATCATCCATTACCTCTGAGAGCTGGGACCTGCAGGGCTGACACACACATAATGTGATGCTTGACCAGGACAGTCCATAACCCTCTGCTTTCTAAGAAGCAGCACTAACTGCTTCATCCCCTCACAGACATTTTGCTTCCTTCAGTAATTCTTTACATTTTGCGCGGTAATGATGCAGCGACTCCGAAATGTGCCGGCCTACGCGCGTTTATTGTCTCAGATATGTCTGATTTTAATAAATGAGCATAATAAAAGCAATTTAGAAGAGATCTATACATATCGGCTGGCTCTGAGGTGGACCTGGCACCGTTGCGCGTGTCAGCCAGCAAGAAAGAAACCATAACAATTGAAAAATGGTTGCTCCTTTCACAATAAAATATTTCTTCACGCTGAAACTCTCCAATTTGTTTTGTCGTGAAGCACTGGTGTCAGTACATATTTAAAAATGTCCGCCTGGTGAATCTTGTTTCACGGTTTAATAAACAGCTCACATGCCTTTTGACGCAGAAGATGAAGTACTGTAGCTGTCACTCTGTGTGGGGTTAATGCAGCCCTTTCACAGATAGACTCCAGGAGATTATGTATTATTTACACATTGTGAGTTTTGTGCGGTGGAAAGCAGATAGGAACCTTGCCACCTGTGCAGGACAGAGGGGAGCCAGACCAGATATCTACCTGTCATTTAGCACGGTGATGTAGAGGAATGTGGAACAGCCACCCTGACACATGATGTTTAAGCTCACAGCGGCTGTTGCTCCAGTTTTAATGCTGGAGAACAAATGAAATAATCATGGCAGCTTTATGACGTCGCATGAATTTTTCATGAGCGTTCATAAAATTTCACGATGCCCTCAGCTGGGAGAGATAATTTTTAAATACTGTGTTGATGTCAAGCGCGTCCTAAATATTGCATGTTTAGAAAGCAGCGGGGCTGAACTTTGAGGGGCGAGGGAAGAAAGGTAAAAATGTAATGAGATTAGAAAAGCGCACAGGTCATCATTGCCTAATGGCACTTGTGAGCAGGAGATTTGTTAAAGAAAAAAAAAAAAAGAGTAATAGCTGAAGATAGCAAAAGCCTATGTATATGTGGTCAACACAAGATTAAAGTAAACTCTGGCCAAAACTTTTCTCCAGTGTTTGATATAATAAAATATAATAATATAATATTTTTATTATTATTATATTTTATTTAATTATTATAATTGTATTTAATTATTATTATATATTTAAAATGTATTGACGTCTTTATCGGCATATACCACACACCTTCATTTTAGGAGGGAAGTTTCAGGAAAAAAACTTAAATTTTAAATAAAGAACTTTGAAGCAAAATAAGGGTCAGTGCCCATCAATGCAGCCTCACCATTACCCATATGCAGCCTGATCAATGCCATCTGCAGTCTCACAATTGCCCATCAATGCAGCTTGATCAATTCCCATCTGCAGCCTCACAATTGCCCATCAATGCAGCTTGATCAATGCCCATCTGCAGACTCACAATTGCCTATCAATGCAGCCTGATCAATGCCCATCTGCAGCCTGATCAATGCCCATATGCAGCCTCACCATTGCCATGAATGCAGCCTGATCAATGCCCATCTGCATCCTCACCTCAGATTACTGCTGCCTCGTAGGGGACAGGGAGGGGGGCAGAACGAGTGCCATCAGATTACAAACAGCGAGAATCTCCTGTTTACTCGGAGGCCTCTTTAATGCAAAGTCCCGTCTCCTGGACCGGCTTCTATGATAGACAGAACACTTGTCCAATGCCGGCCCAGGAGACGGAACTTCTTATTACAAAGACCGCTGAGTAAACAGGAGATTCTCGCTGTATGTAATCTGTTGGCACTCGTTCCGCCCCCCTCCCTGTCCCCTACGACACTGGGTGCAGGGTTGTTGTCACTGTCACCGCATCTGCTGCATTGCTGATCAGGTCTATCTCTACCTCACACCCACGCAGTCATCGCTGAACTTCTGGGCCTACAAGTTGCCAGTCGCACACCTCCCACCTGCTTTCAGACATCCAAGAGCTAGGCAAAGACATCCTGTCTCCAAGGACCCATGTATCTGCAGGATTGGTGAGCAGGCCAAAGCCCATCTTATCTCCGACACTTCACTTAAAGACTCTGCATGCAGACACCTTTATACCCGACCACCTGCTCCTCTTTAGCAAATTACACTTCCTTGGCCTCCGCGATTTTGCTTTATCCTGGTTCTCCTCCTACCTATCTCAGCGCACTTTCAGTGTCACTAACAACTCCATCTCCTCCGATCCCCTTCCTCTTTCTGTTGGGGTACCCCAAGGTTCCCTTCCTTGGGCCCCTCCTATTCTCGCTCTATACCTCTTCCCTGGGCCAGTTGATAACCTCCCATGGTTTCCAATACCACCTCTATGCCGACGATACCCAGATCTACCTCTTCACTCCTCAACTCACCCCCTCGATCTCCTCACAGATCTCAAACTTACTGAATGACATATCAGTATGGATGTCACTCCACTTCCTCAAACTCAATCTTTATAAAACTGAGCTTGTTATATTTCCTCCTTCATGACCCCCCCCCCCCTGTGACTTTACCATTAATATCAATAACACAACCATTGGTCCCTCCACACATGCCAGGGTCCTGGGTGTAATCCTTGACTCTGACCTCTCCTTCAGCCCCCATATCCAATCACTGGCTAAATCCTGCCGCATTCACCTCCGCAATATCTCCAGAATTCGACCCTTCCTGACTAATGACACCACAAAGCAACTCATCCACTCCCTGATTATTTCCCGCCTTGACTACTGCAACTCCCTCCTTAATGGCCTACCCTTAAGCAGACTACCCCCCCTTCAATCTATTATGAATACTGCTGCTAGACTAATACACCTCACTAATCGATCTGTGACTGCCACCCCTCTTTGCCAATCCCTTCACTGGCATCCCCTACCCCACCGTGTAAAATTCAAAATGCTAACCATAACATGCAAAGTCATCCACAACATCGCCCCCATCTACATCACCAACCTCATCTGCAGATATCGCCCAAATCATCCCCTCCACTCCTCCCAGGACCTCCTGCTTTCTAGCTCCCTTGTTACCTCCTCTCATGCTCACCTTCAAGACTTCTCCAGAGCCTCTCCCATCCTCTGGAACTCCCTGCCCCAGTCTGTCCGATCAGCCCCTACCCTGTTCACCTTTAGAAGATCCCTGAAAACTCATTTATTCAGGGAAGCCTATCCCACAAACACCTAACAACAATTGTCCCATAGCCACCCCCATCAAATCATTCTCTGCAGCTATTACCTTTTGTACCACCACCCCCTCCCTTTAGAATGTAAGCTCTACGAGCAGGGCCCTCCTGTACATTTTGTATTGAACTGTACTGTAATTGTGTTGTCCCCCCTATACATTGTAAAGTGCTCCGTAAACTGTTGGCGCTATATAAATTGTGTATAATAATAATAATATATTCCAAACAGTGAATTGGATGTGACCTGGCACACACATTATAGCACACATGGCGATCTCCATCCCTAAATTAGTTTATAGAAAAGAAGAGCTGTGGGACTTTAAATGAGGCGACCATAAAACCATGGTTTTATTTCACATACATTTCCTCATGTAGTCCCCTTGTGGGAACACATAGATATTTTGCCACATTATTTTTACACGGTTACACATTTAATCAATCCTTTTTGACACATTTTCTCTAGGAACACTATGCACTTTTCGTGCACACATAGTCTATTGGATCATGCCGTGACCACCGTGTTGGGCTCCGGGTGCTGTTCTCCGACCTTGAAGGGTTCCCTGTCTCAACCCCGGGGGAGACATCATGCCTGTTACCCCCGTCTTCCTTGGCGGATACTGGACCTGGCCTTGAGGCTGTTAGTAAGTATCCCAATTTATCTCCACCTTGTTGGGATATAATCTTTCTGTCCTCCATTATTATTATTAACCCCTGTCCATTTCCTTTCCAGTATATTATTTCACAACACTAATGATGAATGGCTGTAATACCAGGAAACGCATTAAGTGCTACTAGATGCCCAAAGTTACTTGTTCTTATAATATATGATTTCTAATTCATTTATCTCTCATGTACATTTATTATGTCTAATTCCTATTTGTATTGCATGCTATGTAGTAGCATATTTAATGTAAGTCATGTGACTACCTATCTATTTGATACAATACTTTTCTTCAATGTAACAATAAATCATGTACTGTAACTTCAATTTTATGTTGTTTTTGTCCATATCCGACATGGCGGTCACCTCATTTAAAGTCCCCCAGCTCTCCTTTTCTATCTTCTAACAAAATATATTCCATTCAGCTTTATTGACCTGATACTGCACAGTAACATCTATGTTCCCCACCATAACTAGCTGAAGATATCGGATACCCATGTTACAAGGATCCTTTGTCATCTAAGAATTCTGCTTGTAGAAGGCAGATTAAAACCCCCTTATAGGTATACAACCGTTTTATTAAAGGGAAACTCCTACCTAAATTGTATAGATTGTTTTCTTCATATTTCCTATGGCATCAGGGCCTAGAGAGCTGACTGACTAACAGTCTTCTCTTTTCCCTCTTGCTTCTGGGGTCATAAATTTGACCGAGACTCTTTTTGAGATTTGTTAAAATCAATAAGAGTTAAAATCAGGTTTATTTTGCTAGAAAATTACTCCAAACATTATATATTTTTTTCAGACACCCTAGAGAATAAAATAGTGGTCGTTGCAATACTTTATGTCACACCGTATTTGTACAGCGGTCTTACAATCACAATTTTTTTGGTAAAAATATACTTTTTTTAGTTAAAAATTAAGAACACAGTACAGTTAGCCCAATTTTTTTCTATATTGTGAAAGATAATGTTATGCCGAGTAAATTTATACCCAACATGTCATGCTTCCAAATTGCGCCCGCTTGTGGAATGGCGACAAACTTTGGCCCTTAAAAATCTCCATTGGCGAAATTAAAAAATTTCTACAGGTTACCAGTTTTGTGGTACAGGGGAGGTCTAGTGCTAGAATGATTGCTCTCGCTCTAACGATCATGCCGATACCTCACATGCGTGGTGTAAACACCGGTTTCATACACGGATGCGACTTACATATGCTTTCGCTTCTGTGCGCAAGCTCAGTGGGACGGGGCAGTTTAAATAGATTTTTTTATTATTTATTTTACTTTTTATTTTTAATTTTACACTGTCCTTTTTAAAAGAAAAAAATATGGGTCACTTTTTTTCCTATTACAAGGAATGTAAACATCCCTTCTAATAAAAAAAAGCATGACAGGACCTCTTTAATGTGAGATCTGGGGTCAAAAAGACCTCAGATCTCACCTTAACACTTAACCTCCCTGGCGGTATGATTCTGTCTGGAATTTAGTGCTGAAAGCGGTACAATTATTTTGCATGGAAATTTGGCGTTTTTATATTGTAGGCATGCAATTCTTATGAATAACTCACTTAAATCTGTCCGAACCAGAGTCTAGTAGACATCCCGGGTATGATAAAGTTTGAAACACAAAATAATAAATTATAATATAATAAAAATATATATAAAAATGATTCAATAATGTAATCAAATCAAAAACACTGAAATTTGCTCAGTTGCAGAATAGTCGCTGTCATTAAATTTATTGTTTGATGATAAATTGTGATTTAAATTTTTTATCTGTGTTTTCTAGCTGGTCTAAAACCACTTTTGACATAAAGGGACACTTTTTGGTTGCTATGGACAATCTCCAGTTTCCAGGCAGAAAAAAAATCTTTTTATTATATAAAATGACATGCAGGGCACTGGGCAGACCACTAGGGACAAATGGGATGTGTATTTTTTTTGTATACAGTACTGTAATCTGTAAGATTACAGTACTGTATGTGTTGTGTGTTTTCAAACTTTTTTAAATTTGGCGCCGATCTCCGCTCCCGTGCGTCGTAACGTCGCAGGGAACGGAGATCGGCGGCACTCGGCACTGTGTGAATCGAGCGAGCGGACGGCTCGCTCACACAGCGAGGAGACATCGCAGGATCCAGGGGAAAAGGTAAGTAACTTCCCCCCTGCATCCTGCACGCAAGCCCGAGCCTGGCTCGGGGTTACCGCTCCCAGCACAAAAAGCTGGACCCGAGCCAGGCTCGGGGTTACCGCCAAGGAGGTTAATGCAATAAGAAAAAATTAATAAATAGCTTTTTGTTTTCAAAAAAATAAAAATTCCCCTTTAAGACCATTGGTCTTAACGTCACTTCCATCATCCAATGTTATGGAGCTGAGTTGCCTGTGAGGGGATAGGATTGGATTGTTTCGGTCGATATCGGCGGGTCTGGTAAGTGCCGGAGAAGACCGGAGCGTGGCGGGGGGCCCCTCTCCTGCCATGGATAAAAGTGATCTTGCAGCGAATCCGCTGCAGAGACCACTTTTATCTGAAAGCGGACCATCTGCCGTTTAAGAGGATACCGGGGTTATGGCAGCTATCTGCTGCCATAACAACGGTATTCCACGTCAAAATACCGACATATAACAACGGCAGCTGGTCCATAAGTGGTTAAAGCCATTTAACCTATTGCTATTGTTATTTCACTGTGTATCCTGGTGATTTCATTTTACTGCAATATTATACGAGTTGGGTCATACCTGTAGCTTTTATAGTCTTGTTGTCTTAATTTCACAATAAAGTGTTGATTTACAAGTCCTACTAATTATTGGTGTCTTTGCATTTTTATCTTCTGCTTGAAGTATGTCGGAACCCAGAGTTTCAGAGGTGTCGGGGCGGCTTGCAATGTCAGGGCAACCACTAGGGACAAGCAACTTCCAGTGGTCATTGCGGGGGTAGCGCTACGCATACATGAAAAGGAAAGCATATTGGATGCTGCAAAACATAAGGATATTGAAGGCCCAACAGGCTTTCCATGACCGCTTACAGATAGGCCCTGGAATCCTTTGGGATACCTACAAAAATTTCTATTAATCTGGCCTTAATTCAGAAAATATGATAAATCTGGAGTTGTAGAGGGTTCCAACAGCTAGAGTCTCATGATTGTTAATCATATTAGTCACAAAAGATGAAACCACTCCTAAGACCTTTGCTCAGCTTCAGCTTCACAGGGGCTCACCCTTCCATGGTCTGTTCCTCCTACACGCCATTTAGCAAAGTTCCAAAGCTGCAAACCATGTCCAAAAGGGTAAATTCAACAAATTTTCAGACCCGGTGCCCACTCTCTCTTCTTTTCCAACCACAATGCTTCTTGTTTTCTGCCCTGTAAAGCATTACTGTGTATAATGACAATAATGTAAAATAGTATCATACACACAACACATACACACATGTGCATATGAGCAAACATTCTTCTAGATCACGGAAAGGCCAGCCAGTCTTTCATTGCTTCTGCGATTCACACTGTGCCAATCCACTTTAATGTCTGAACACCAAGTAATTCCCTTTGCCATGGATATCATAAAGCCAGAACCCACATGCTTATAAACTTTTGGATTCATTATATTGGTGGCCAGTCAGATTAATTAGCAAGTGGACATTAAACAGATAAGAACGGTTCAGATTACAGTAGTGGTGTTTTTTAAGACTTCAGTGCAAAATACATGATTTTCTCAGCTCTACACATTACTGTGTTCTCTAGCCAGTGCACACATAATACTAGCAGGCTGATTTACTGAAACCGGAGAGAATAAAATAGAGCACAAAAACAGAGGTATTGTATTGCCAATAGCAATCAATGAAGTTTTACCCTTCTTTTTAAAAATAAGAATTCTGATGGGTTTCTGTGAGCAGCTATTCCACTTTGTGTTCATTTTATGTCTGCAGTATTTATCAATCAGCTTCTGTGTGTATTCCAGTGTACAGTATATGTTGCCAATCAAGCTAAGCAATTCTATTGTGAAAACTCATACCAAACCATCCCCACTATGTTTGCAAATATATTTATAAAATTAGATAGGTGTATCAGCTCCTCCTGCTCATTCTTTTACTTATATACAGCATTTTTTTTTTTTTTTTTTATTACACACCTGATGCATTTTTTTTTTTTTACTTACCTAGCCCAGGAATACTGAGAACCCTCTTTATAGCACCAATGTAACCATCAGAGGGGCTTTCATGATCTCCTGGCCACAGGAGAGGAGTAGAAGGGCACTGCAAATCATTTCCATTACTCTTGCCCCCAAGAAGCAATATGGCGCCAATCACAACATTTAAGGGAGGAGACTGGCATGGCCAGGTCTTACTGACACTTCTACCTTAGTGATGGCGCAGTGTGTTGTCAGGTGTAGTGTACTTAAATAGTTGCCACTCAGCTGGTAAGGTAGTGGGTGGGGTTAGTGCCCTTTTTATACCAACTGTTGGTGGAGCCTGGCAGTTTGGGCATTGAAAAAGGTCACCCCAACCAACAGCATGTAGGTCTGTGCATAAATGGGAGAGAGCCCTCTTCAGAGCAAGACTGCCAGGAGTATTAGATAAGAACACTCAAGGGAGAAGGTGGAAGAGACTTGCCACCCCTGACCTTCGACACTAAGGAACGCCTTGTGTGTGGAATTACTTTTGGGGGACTTATTGGAAACAGCTGGAGAGATGGAGAGATGGCTGGATGTTATGGCACCATGTACTACTACTGAGTGTTTTTCAATGAGATCATGTATTTTTTAGATGTATTGCTGTGTGTGCCTAAATTGATGCAGTAAATCATTGAAAAGCATCTGGAATGGACATTCTTTATTCCAGGTAACAAGCCTCAGGTCGGGAATATGTAGGCCAGGAAAGTGAGTGACACAAGATGGCAGAGTGTCTTTAAAAAGGCAGGTGTATGACTATCCCACCTTGAGAAGATGTAAAAGGGGTTGAAATGAAAGTGCCACACCACTGCTAAGAGGTCCGTTATATATAAGAGGTTATATTATTAAAGGTCGTGGTACAAATGTTAGCCAATGTGTTTCAGGGGTCCAAGTGTCCCCTTCATCAGTGCTTGACTGGCAACAAAGTGAACAAACCAGAAGTAGACTGGACCTACAATATTATTTTCTCCAGCATATATTCAAAAATACCATTGTAGGGCCAGTCTTCTTCTGGTTTGTTTACTTTGTTGCCAGTCATGCCCTGATAAAGAGGGCACTCTGACCCTTAAAATGCCTTGGCTAATTTTTGAATTGTACTCCTTACCTTAAATGGAATAAAGCTGTATCTGGACCTCTTAGCAGTGCGTGGTGCTTCAATTTCAATCCTTTTTACATCACACTACAAGCCAAGGAGACCCTGGAAATCCTCTGGGGTGTAGAAGCCGACTGCCTAGGAACCAGATCATTTACACCAACTGTAATACCTTAAGATAACAATAACAGTAAAATAAGCCTACGGGTCCAGTGCTATCTTTCCACTTTCCTCAACCATCTTGAGAAGAAGCTGGGTGGGACCTTGGCCAGCTTGGCAGGAACTGCTGTCTAATCCAGGTCTCTTACAAGCACTCACCAGGTTGACAATACTGCAGTGATTTCAAAATAAAGGAATTCTGCGTTCTCCTCCTGTTGAAGGAAATCCAAGGCACTGTCAAGATCACCAGGTATGTGTAATCAGATGAAAAGTAAAAATATCAATGCTGTTTACTATTTTTTTATTATCATTTTATGGTGTAATTTTTTAACATTGTCTATGATTATACTTTAGGCAAATGTAAAACCTTTGAGTGAACACAAATTCTATAGTTCAGTAATAAACAGGAATGGTGGCATAGACAAGTGAATTGGTAGCAATAGTATACCACTGCCCCCTTTCAAGTGCACAGCTGTTAGAAGGAAAAACTGTGCAGCAAAATAATAGTTAAATATTGCTGTCACTATGCTTGTTAACAATATTTGTGATGGCACCTGTGACCAGAGAATGGGCCCTCACTTAATGTTATTTTTAACCTCCTTCATCCTCGCTGGCAGAGCCCACTCTGCAAAAAATATCTTCAGAAAATGGAATTTAATGATTCATGGCAGGGTGACATTTGTGCATGAAGCAAAGGCCTAAACACATACTGACATTTGGTAACCAAGTAACGGCTCCCATACCTTTGCATGCTTTACCAGAGGATAGCAAGGCCTGCTCTTGGCTTGAAAGGGAGGCTGGAGAACAAGTCTTCACAGTGAGGCTTGTTAGAGATAGAGCCAGAGAGGTTCAAAGAAAGGCCATGCTTCCAAAATACTGTAGACCTGCAGGCATTAGATAGACAAACACAAAAACAGAAATCAATACACAGAGAGTTGCAGATTTATGTTTTTATACATCCAATTTCATGCCCTAAAAGACTAAGCTTATGGGAGTAGACAAGAAACTATCTGGAAAATGTATGTCTAAGATAACCAGTCAGTCGCAAATCAAAGCCAAAACTATCTGAGTCTGTAGTTGAAATAAAGCTTTATGCAAGATGGATGTAAACCTTTGATGATCCAATTACCCAGAGAAAGCATTGCACATACTAAGATATGCTTTGTTAAGATGAGATATTTTATTGCAAGTACATAACTGTGGGCTGATTTTGAACTTTCTGATTAATCCAAATCATGGTGTAGTTATTCATATTCCTCTGGACTTGTTACATAACGTTGAAAATTTTTTGCTGCTTGTCCAAGCATCTTCTTCACTGCTAATGAGTTTCAAGAGCATACCCCAGCTTTATTAGTCATTTGGGTAGATAAGTATGTTACAAAAGATCTAATTTCAAGTATAGTTAGATACATTTTCAGCATTGAAGACAACTGGCTTTCAAGAGGTAGGAAAAAGGCCTTCTGCATAAACTGAATCAGCCATACAACAGAGGTGGAGGCTCTGGGCCCCATCTGTCACCCACATACAGGCATACCCCACTTTTAAGTACACAATTGGGTTTATTTACTAAAGCTGTAAAGTGCGAAATCCGTCTCACTTCTGCATAGAAACCAATCAGCTTCCAAGTTTTATTACCAAAGCTTAATTGAACAAGCTGGGGTTAGAAGCTCATTGGTTTATATCCAGAAGTGAGACTTATTTTGCACTTTCCAGCTTTAGTAAATAAACCCCATTGTGTACTTAAATGTGGGGTATGCCTGTATAATAAAAAAAAAGGGGATACAGTCCCCAAAAAAAGCTGGTGCTTAGCGAAATACAAGTAGTTTGACAAATAGAAAAATAAATTATGTAAATAGAAAAATACCTTTATTAGGACTTAAAGTGTTACTAACCCAGGGCCATGCATTCACCATATCTGGTCTCCCACATTGCACAGAACATGGAAATGCAATTATTTTATTAAATATAAACTGCTAACCTTTTTTCATCAGCAGCTAGAGAAGTCTTGTAAGTTCTATCAGTGTGTGGGTAAAGCTTGTAGGAGGAGGTTTCATTTTCCCCTAAAAGTCCTCAAAGACAGCCCTTACCCTCTGTCTGGACAGTGCTGATTGGCCCTGTGCTGATCACATGCACTCTCCCAAGAAAAAAAAACTCTCTAACAATACATACCTAAATGAGCATGCTCTGTTCTATCAGAAAATGGACTGAAGTCAATGGAAGAAGAGGAGGATCAGAGAGAAGACGGGATCACACAGCCTTTTTTACACAATGCAAAGGAATAACCCCTTAGATTCCACAGTGAGTATAACAAGTATGTTTTACTGCATATATAGACTGATTTTACTGTTGTGGGTTTAGTAACACTTTAATGCAAGAAAAAAAACAAACACCACTAACAAAATTCATACTAACCTCCACCCCACACACATAAAAAACGGACAACATTGTCAATCAATTCAAAACCCAGGGTCCGAACTAATGAGTGCAGGCCCTGGGTTTTTGAAAGTACCTGGATTTAGCTAAGTACCAGCATTTTTAGGGAACTTTGTCCCCTTTTTTTTTATATCTTTTTTGTTTTCTCAGGTGCATTAATCTATGCTCTGGCCTCGTTTTGGATATTGCCGTAGGCAATACACTGATTGATTTTTCACCCACATATTTAACTTCTCCATCCAGGGCATTCCACAACAATTCCCACCTTCAGCCACATATATTAAACAACTAACACATGTACCAGACATCATGGCACCGTGGAATTAAATTATGCAATTAGAAGAAAGTGGTCTCACAAAATTTCACACTTCCTATCATATTCCTAGACAATCAATGTCTACCTTTGCACATTCCATGGTGATAGGTGATCGAGTTACCAATGTGGCTATAAATGCTGGGGTATGTCCTGACACTCATTGGAGCTGTGGAAGCTGCTTGGATAAGCAATGAAACATCTTCAACATTGTTGAACAAGTCAGTTTGAATGTGACTAACTACTGCTAGATAAATCCATGGGCCACACAAACATCTAATGAGTTCCAAGCCTAGAAAGAACAAAGTATCAGCCCATTGAGTTTTTTGGTTAGGTTCAGTAGATGTGTGCAACATGCAGCCAAAGTACAGCAGCTGGAATTGGAATGAACACCTGGTGAAATCTTCAGGAATAATTTGAATTGTTTGTGTTCAAGATCTCATTTGTGGAGGTATTTAGAAAAAAATTATTCCGTACATGTCAAAGGTATAATACTATGGTCTCTTAAAAGACATAATTGATAATCTGTCAAATTGAAAAATGTGGTATTCATGAGACATAAAATGGGCCTAACAGAGCAGAAAGGCAATAACCAATTATTACAAAAACCAAGATGTGGCGCTGTGATAAAGATAGACTTAATATATAAAGTCTATATAAAAAAAACAATAGTTCAAATATAATGGTGACAGTCCATCAATCAAACATAACTGGTGCTGTGTGAAGGCAAAATCTTCTAACAAAAAATAATGGTGCATATATATATCCTTTCTGGAATAAAAGGTGGTGCATAAATCCAATTAAGAGTGTTTGTATCTGCTTACCAGATAGAAGCAGAAAGGAGGCGATGTTAATCACGTGAAGACATAAAGGAAATGAATGAAGGTCTGATGAACCGATGGGTGTGATCGAATCCAGTACTCATCGATGGAATATAGGAGACCAAAATTTCTCAGCCAAATGATTTCCTCAGCCAGAACAGGTGTAAACTAGAAAAAAACTCTCCCACGGGTTGGAGGAAGAGAGTGACAATAATAGTGAAGCCCGCCAGCTGAAGTTTAACAATTTTATTGGTAATCTACTTACAACAAAGGCAAAACATCAGGGCATGGATAAAAAGCAATTCCGCATACTTGCATCAGCCCGCCTGACATGTTTCATCCTACAACGGATATCAATAACCAATTATTGGCATTACCTTCAGTTCTGTCATGAGTGGGTTTTGAAAAAGCCATGGATGTCCTGGTATATTTGTCCCCAAGGTGGCCTAATGATTTTGCCTACACTGTGATAAACAGAGAAGCGACTATTACAAAGAAATTTGTTGACTGTAAAGAACATAAGTCTAGTAATTATGAGGACCATTCCAATAAAATACTGTTCTAAGCAGAAGCCTGAGAAAAGTATATGTTAAGATGACATTTTAATATTGAATTTAGGATAAAACTGACTTAAGAGCTAACTCTTTACCTTAGTTAATTGATTAATATAAATGTTATTTGCTATAATGGCATTCAAAAGTTCTACAAATCTTCAGCATGTTCATGACTGTGGGGGGAATTCTGTCACATCCACCATTTGTAATTTGTATGGGCATAATACAAATGTAATGTTTGTGTGATTTTTTGTAGCCTCCCTGGCGGTATTCCCAAGTCTGGCTCGGGGTGAGATTTCAGTACCAAAAGCGGTATTCCCGAGCCAAACTCGGGATCGCATCGCAGGATCCATGTAGAGATTACTTACCTTGTCCCCTTGATCCTGTGATGTCTCCCCACTGTGATCTGTGAGACGCCGTCTCTTGCTCGATCTGTCACAGTCCCGAGCTCCATTCCCTGCGAGCGTTGCGACGCACGGGAACGGAGTTCGGCGCCAAATTCAAAAAGTTAAATACCCAGTACAGATTCAGTATACTGTAATATTACAGATTACAGTACTGTATCAAACAATTACACACCCCCTTTGTCCCTAGTGGTTTGTCCAGTGTCCTGCATGCAGTTTTATATTATAAATACTATTCTTTTTGCCAGGAAACTGGAGATTGTCCATAGCAACCAAAAAATGGCCGTTTATGTCAAAAGTGCTTTTAGACCAGCGATAATAAATTAGAATCACTTGCAAAATTTAGCGATAGTGATTTGTGGGGAAATTATCATCAAACACTGAGACCCCCTTTACCCCAAGGGCGTTTTGCAGGCGCTATAGCGTTAAAAATAGTGCCTGCAATCCGCCCTAAAACAGCTGCACCATTGTCTGCAGTGTGAAAGCCCGAGGGCTTTCTCACTGCAGCGGTGTGCTGGCAGGACGTCAGGAAAAGTCCTGCCAGCAGGTTCTTTGGAGCGGTGAAGGAGCGGTGAACTCACCGCTCCTCCACCGCTCCTCAAGCGCTCCTCGAGCGCTGATCCCCATTGAAATCAATGGGGCAGCGATGAAATACCGCCGGCAAAACGATGCAATAGCTTTCACCGCAAATAGCTTTAACCCTTTCACCGCAAATCCGACTGTAAAATGCCGCTAAAAATAGCGGCGTTTTACCGCCGACGCTATGGGCGGTGTGGTGTGAAAGGGGTCTAAAAGTAAGAACAGCGACAATTCTGCAACTGAGCAAATTTCAGTGTTTTTGATTTGATTACATTATTGAATAATTTTTATTATTATTATATTATTATTTGTTATAATTATTTATTTATTTATTATATATATATATATATATATATATAATATTAGGATGTCTATTAGACTCTTGTTTGGATGGATTTAAGTGAATTATTTCTAAGAATTACAGGCCCACAATATAAAACGCCAAATTTCCATGCAAAATAATGGTACCGCTTTTAGCACCTAAAATCAGAAATAATCATACCGCCAGGGAGGTTAAAAATAAAATGAAATATCTTTAAAAAAAGTGTCTGGTGCTCTGTGATTTACAATATGGTATCCATATGAAACTACACAAAACTTAATCAGTGAAAAGTGCATTCAAATAAGTTTGTAAAGTGACAAGATATTTGGTAAACAGTATACTCTATAACAGTGCAAATGACCAATTTGTGTTCTGTGCCAGAAAATCCTTGGGTAATCAGTTTATATATACATTACTATGCATTAACTTAAAGAGGAAGTAAACCCTAATGGATTTACTTCCTCTTTGTTTCCCTGCAAAGGTAAAGCATGATGGACTACTATGCATCGCATAGTAGTCCATTATGTGTCACTTACCTGACACAGAAGTGTCATGAAGATCCTGCCAGAAATCTAAACCCGGGCCGTCCTGGCCCTCAGATTCCATTGCGCATGCGCATGCGCGCCCGGGCGCGGGCACGTGCACAACCGCGCACAGGGAGACGGGCGCGCGCCCTAGTTAGCACCAGCCGGCCTATTTAAGCCTGACTTGAGCAGACGGTCTTTGCTGTCTGCTCTACAGCGTTGTGGTGTAGTAAAGTGAAACCTGATCCTGTTATACCTGTTCCTTTGACCCGGCTTGCCATTAAGACTATCCTGCTTTCTGCCTGTACCCGACCCCGGCTTCCAGTGACCATCCTCCTGCCTGATCCATTGTACCCTGCCCTGGTTCAGATCTATTACCTGACTTTTGATGAACTTTGGTTCCTTGTTCAGCCTTGTCCAGTCTGCAGTCTGACCCTCTGTAACGAGCCTGTTCACCTGTTGGTTCCAGTCCAGTCCGTGGTTCCGTTTCCTGTGTCCAGTTCCTGTCAGCTCTGCTATCCAAGCTTACCTGTGAACCTGTTTGCCAAGCCATTGTCCAGTTCCTGTCAGCTCTGCTATCCAAGCTTACCTGTGAACCTGTTTGCCAAGCCATTGTCCAGTTCCTGTCAGCTCTGCTATCCTAGCTTACCTGTGAACCTGTTGCCAAGCCGTTGTCCGGTTCCTGTCAGCTCTGCTATCCAAGTGTACCTGTGAACCTGTTTGCCAAACCGTTGTCCGGTTCCTGCCAGCTCCGCTATCCAGTTTACCTGTGAGCCTGCTTCCTGTGATCCTGCCAGCTCCGCTATCCGGTTTACCTGTGAGCCTGCTTCCTGTGATCCTGCCAGCTCTGCTATCCAGTTTACCTGTGAGCCTGCTTCCTGTGATCCTGCCAGCTCCGCTATCCGGTTTACCTGTGAGCCTGCTTCCTGTGATCCTGCCAGCTCCGCTATCCGGTTTACCTGTGAGCCTGCTTCCTGTGATCCTGCCAGCTCTGCTATCCAGTTTACCTGAGAGCCTGCTTCCTGTGATCCTGCCAGCTCCGCTATCCGGTTTACCTGTGAGCCTGCTTCCTGTGATCCTGCCAGCTCTGCTATCCAGTTTACCTGTGAGCCTGCTTCCTGTGATCCTGCCAGCTCTGCCATCCAGTTTACCTGTGAGCCTGCTTCCTGTGATCCTGCCAGCTCCGCTATCCAGTTTACCTGTGAGCCTGCTTCCTGTGATCCTGCCAGCTCCGCTATCCAGTTTACCTGTGAGCCTGCTTCCTGTGATCCTGCCAGCTCTGCTATCCAGTTTACCTGTGAGCCTGCTTCCTGTGATCCTGCCAGCTCTGCTATCCAGTTTACCTGTGAGCCTGCTTCCTGTGATCCTGCCAGCTCCGCTATCCAGTTTACCTGTGAGCCTGCTTCCTGTGATCCTGCCAGCTCTGCTATCCAGTTTACCTGTGAACCTGCTTCTCAGAGATCCTGCCTGCTCAGCTAACCTGTTTCCTTCCCACCGGTCTGTTGATCCTGACAGGCACCCGTGCTCCTCCTCACTCCTGTCTCCCCTGTTCCCACACCAGGGGACCAGGAGTGGGAGACGCAAGGGAGGCCTCTCCCTGCAATCTCGGGCTCGCACCACCAGGTACGTGACAGTAGCAGACAGCCATGTCTGAGCCCGAGCAGGGAGCCCCCGCCATGGAGGGGCTATGCCAACACCTGGCAGGTCTGACCGAAGCGGTGAAGAACCTCCAGCAGGGTTACACCCGGCTGGAGGAACGGGTACTGGCCCTGTCTGGTCCATCCAGTACCCAAGGAACTCCTCACCCAGCAATACCCCCAACGGGGCCTGCACCTACCCAGACTATAGTGATGCTACCACCTGAGCCCAAGGTACCTACCCCAGAGAAATTTACGGGTGCCCGTGGTAGCTTCAGAACTTTCCGTAACTCTTGTGAACTCCATTTTGCCCTGCAACCCAGGACTTTCTCTTTAGAGACCACCAAGGTGGGTTTTGTGATAGCCCTATTGACTGGGGATCCCCAAATCTGGGCCCACCGTCTCGTGGAACAAAAGGATGCAGCATTGACCAGTCTCTCCACCTTTTTTGATGCCATGGCGCAGCTTTATGAGGACCCCCAACTCTCAACCACTGCGGAGGCCGCCTTACGTTCTCTCCAACAGGGTCGAAGACCAGCAGAGGACTATGTGGCTGAGTTCAGGCGTTGGGGTGCCGACACCGACTGGAACGATGCTGCCCTCCGTCACCAATTCCGCATGGGCCTCTCAGACGCACTCAAAGACGAGCTCGCCAGAGTGGGGGTACCCCAGACCCTGAATTCCCTCATAGACCTAAGCATCCAAATTGACCGGCGCCTACGGGAGCGTAGGGCCGAACGAACTTTGGGGTCCCCAAAACCTACCTGGATGCTCCCCAGGGGTCCAAGTCATTTCCGCACTGTTCCCCCTGTTAAACCTACTCATCCCTCTTCAGCATCAGAACCCATGCAACTTGGACTCCTGCGGCCTTCTCTCACCCCAGCAGAACGCCAGAGACGCCGCAGCAACAATCTGTGCCTGTATTGCGGAGAGCCTGGTCATTATGTCCGGAACTGCCCGGCTAAACTCCGTAAGTTCCCTACTATCCTCTCCAGTTATGTGGATCCTGTGACCGGGGTTTCATCTCATCTTGCCCTTTCTGTCTCCTTCCAGTTCTCAGGAAGGACCCTACAAACCACAGCTATCATTGACTCTGGTGCCTGTAGTTGCTTTATGGACTCTGCTTTTGCTGCCCGGCATCGAATTCCTCTCCGTCTGAGAAAACAAGGCCTGTCTGTCCACCTGGCAGATGGATCTACCATCAAATCTGGCCCAGTGACTCAGGAGACTGCCCCGCTGCACACAGTGATCTCAGAGTCACATCAAGAACTGTTATGTTTGGACATAATTTCTTCCCCCTTGTTTCCAGTCATTCTAGGGATCCCCTGGCTGCAAGCACACAACCCGGTCATCAACTGGTCCACAGGAGAGGTGGCCTTTTCTTCTCCCTACTGCCAAAGGTCCTGCGGCTTCTTGGTCCCCGCAGGACCCTCTGCTCTGCTCTGCCTCGAAAACGAGGCAGGTCTACGCCAGTCCATCCCTGAAGTCTACCATGCTTACCTGGATGTGTTTAGCAAACAAAGGGCAGATGTGCTGCCACCCCATAGGCCTTATGACTGTCCCATTGAACTTCTTCCCGGGGCCAAGATTCCTTTCGGTAGGGTCTTTCCATTAACAGAGGTGGAGCAGGGAAAATTAAAGGACTATATAGATGACAACCTGAAAAAAGGGTTTATCCGCCCGTCTACGTCTCCTGCAGGTGCAGGAATATTTTTTGTAGAGAAGAAGGACCATTCTCTCAGACCCTGTGTGGACTACCGTGCCCTAAACGAGGTCACAGTTAAAAATCGCTACCCGCTTCCCCTGGTACCTGAACTGTTTCAGAGGCTTGGCACGGCCTCCATCTTTTCTAAACTGGACCTCAGAGGGGCATACAATTTAATACGTATAAAGGATGGGGACGAATGGAAGACGGCATTTCGGTCTCGATTTGGGCACTTCGAGTACCTGGTGATGCCGTTTGGACTCTGTAACGCCCCCGCTACCTTCCAGTCCTTCATAAATGATGTGCTTCGGGACTTCCTTGATGTTTTTGCTGTTGTTTATCTTGATGACATACTAATTTTCTCTTCCTCCCTAGAGCTGCATCGTGGACATGTTAAAAGTGTGTTGGGCCGTCTTCGGCAACATGGCCTTTATGCCAAGGCAGAAAAGTGTCTCTTTGAGGTAGAAAGCATACCCTTCCTAGGTCTGATCATCTCCAGTAGAGGCATCCGGATGGATCCCCAGAAAATCTCAGCCATCCTGGACTGGCCAGTTCCTGCAGATAAAAAGGGGATCCAGCGATTCATTGGCTTCGCCAATTTTTATCGCAAATTCATCAAGGGATTCTCGGCCATAGTGACGCCCATTACTCAACTCACCAAGCAAGGTACCCGTTTTCATTGGTCCCCTGAGGCCCAAGGGGCCTTCGAGGCCCTCAAGGGGCTCTTTACCTCAGCTCCTATCCTGAAGCATCCAGATCCTTCTCTGCCCTTTGTCCTCGAGGTGGATGCTTCAGAGATAGCTGTAGGGGCCATCTTGTCCCAGAGACAGGGCATCAAAGCCCTGCTACACCCCGTGGCATTCTTCTCACGGAAATTGTCCCCAGCCGAGAAGAACTACGATGTGGGGGATCGGGAATTATTGGCCATAAAGACCGCCCTCGAGGAGTGGCGTTACCTGCTAGAAGGGGCTATTCACCCAATCCTGATCTTCACAGATCACAAGAATCTAGAGTACTTAAAAACTGCCAAGAGGTTAAAACCTAGACAGGCCCGTTGGGCCTTATTTTTCTCTCGTTTTACTTTTCACGTGACATATCGTCCGGGTTCCAAAAATGCGAAGCCGGACGCTCTGTCTCGTATGTATCACAAATCCCAGGATGGTTCCCCTCCAGACACTATCCTTGCCCCTGGAAACTTTCTCCTGCTACAGGAAGACCTACGGTCCCAGCTCAGGCGGGCTTCCAGTGGCCTCTTACCCACTCCCGGTCCTGGGTTGCAGGCCAAGGATGGGCTATTGTGGCATGGGGATAAAATTTTCATTCCCGAGGGTCTGCGGGTAACCGTCCTGGAATTGTGCCATGATCACAAGCTTGCTGGACACTTTGGTGTCACCAAGACCACTGAATTGGTACAACGTACCTTCTGGTGGCCCCAGCTAAGGGAAGACTGCAGGAAATTTGTGGAAACATGTACTGTGTGTATTCGGAGCAAAAGTCACAGAACCAAAGCCTGGGGCTTACTCAAGCCATTACCAGTCCCAGATCGTCCCTGGAAAATGCTGTCCATAGATTTCATTGTGGAACTGCCCCCAGCAGAGGACCACACTACGATCTTCGTGATAGTTGATCGTCTGTCAAAAATGGCACACTTTGTTCCCATGAAGGGTACCCCTTCTGCCTCAGAAACTGCACAAGTGTTCATCCGAGAAATCATCAGACTCCATGGGGTACCAGCCAACATAGTGTCCGACCGAGGGGTACAGTTCACCTCTCGGTTCTGGAAATCACTCTGCAAGGCCCTCAACATTGAGCTATCGTTTTCTTCCGCTTATCACCCTCAAACCAATGGGCAGACCGAAAGAACCAATCAGACTCTGGAACAATATCTTCCATGCTTTTCTTCCTTCTCCCAAGACGATTGGATCTCTCTGTTACCGGTTGCCGAGTTTGCATATAACAATGCGATCCACTCGGCCACCCAACAGACACCTTTCTTCGCCAACTATGGCTTTCACCCCTCATTCCTGCCCAATTCTCTTCCTGAATGCACTGTGCCCGCAGTCCAGGAGAAGATTGACTTCTTTGCTTCCAATAACCAACTCCTGCAGGATACCATGGCTCGGACCCAGGAACATAACAAAACAGTCTTTGACCGAAAGAGGCGTGGAGAATTGATACTGGCACCAGGTGACACAGTGTGGCTCTCCACCTTGAACCTGAAGTTGGCTTGTCCCTCAAAGAAACTGGGCCCTAAGTTCTTGGGTCCCTTTCCAGTCAAACGAAAGATTAATGAAGTAGCCTATGAGTTGGAACTTCCTGATTCCCTCAAGGTCCATCCAGTCTTTCATGTTTCCCTGTTAAAACCTTCCACTTCCAACCCCTTTCCCAACAGAAGGACGGTACCCCCAGATCCAGTCTTGGTAGATGGCGAGGAAGAATATGAGGTAGAGGCCATACTAAATGTTAGAAAAAGGAGAAATCAGAACCAGTTCTTAATCAAATGGAAAGGATATGGTCCTGAAGAGAATTCCTGGGAGCCCGAGTCTAATATCCATGCTAAGAGTCTAGTTCAAGCCTTCAAAAGAGCTCACCCTGAGAGATTTGCCCAGAGGGGCACCCGGAGGTTGCCCCTAGGAGGGGGGCAATGTCATGAAGATCCTGCCAGAAATCTAAACCCGGGCCGTCCTGGCCCTCAGATTCCATTGCGCATGCGCATGCGCGCCCGGGCGCGGGCACGTGCACAACCGCGCACAGGGAGACGGGCGCGCGCCCTAGTTAGCACCAGCCGGCCTATTTAAGCCTGACTTGAGCAGACGGTCTTTGCTGTCTGCTCTACAGCGTTGTGGTGTAGTAAAGTGAAACCTGATCCTGTTATACCTGTTCCTTTGACCCGGCTTGCCATTAAGACTATCCTGCTTTCTGCCTGTACCCGACCCCGGCTTCCAGTGACCATCCTCCTGCCTGATCCATTGTACCCTGCCCTGGTTCAGATCTATTACCTGACTTTTGATGAACTTTGGTTCCTTGTTCAGCCTTGTCCAGTCTGCAGTCTGACCCTCTGTAACGAGCCTGTTCACCTGTTGGTTCCAGTCCAGTCCGTGGTTCCGTTTCCTGTGTCCAGTTCCTGTCAGCTCTGCTATCCAAGCTTACCTGTGAACCTGTTTGCCAAGCCATTGTCCAGTTCCTGTCAGCTCTGCTATCCAAGCTTACCTGTGAACCTGTTTGCCAAGCCATTGTCCAGTTCCTGTCAGCTCTGCTATCCTAGCTTACCTGTGAACCTGTTGCCAAGCCGTTGTCCGGTTCCTGTCAGCTCTGCTATCCAAGTGTACCTGTGAACCTGTTTGCCAAACCGTTGTCCGGTTCCTGCCAGCTCCGCTATCCAGTTTACCTGTGAGCCTGCTTCCTGTGATCCTGCCAGCTCCGCTATCCGGTTTACCTGTGAGCCTGCTTCCTGTGATCCTGCCAGCTCTGCTATCCAGTTTACCTGTGAGCCTGCTTCCTGTGATCCTGCCAGCTCCGCTATCCGGTTTACCTGTGAGCCTGCTTCCTGTGATCCTGCCAGCTCCGCTATCCGGTTTACCTGTGAGCCTGCTTCCTGTGATCCTGCCAGCTCTGCTATCCAGTTTACCTGAGAGCCTGCTTCCTGTGATCCTGCCAGCTCCGCTATCCGGTTTACCTGTGAGCCTGCTTCCTGTGATCCTGCCAGCTCTGCTATCCAGTTTACCTGTGAGCCTGCTTCCTGTGATCCTGCCAGCTCTGCCATCCAGTTTACCTGTGAGCCTGCTTCCTGTGATCCTGCCAGCTCCGCCATCCAGTTTACCTGTGAGCCTGCTTCCTGTGATCCTGCCAGCTCCGCTATCCAGTTTACCTGTGAGCCTGCTTCCTGTGATCCTGCCAGCTCTGCTATCCAGTTTACCTGTGAGCCTGCTTCCTGTGATCCTGCCAGCTCTGCTATCCAGTTTACCTGTGAGCCTGCTTCCTGTGATCCTGCCAGCTCCGCTATCCAGTTTACCTGTGAGCCTGCTTCCTGTGATCCTGCCAGCTCTGCTATCCAGTTTACCTGTGAACCTGCTTCTCAGAGATCCTGCCTGCTCAGCTAACCTGTTTCCTTCCCACCGGTCTGTTGATCCTGCCAGGCACCCGTGCTCCTCCTCACTCCTGTCTCCCCTGTTCCCACACCAGGGGACCAGGAGTGGGAGACGCAAGGGAGGCCTCTCCCTGCAATCTCGGGCTCGCACCACCAGGTACGTGACAGAAGCCAGCAAAGTCACCGATGTCCCCTTGTGTACGGCGCCTCTTCTTGGTGGGTCTCAAGGCTCTGTCGCTGTAATTCGACGGTGCAGCGATGACTTCACTCCCGCGCATGCGCCCGGGAGCTGCCACTCGCGGCATATCGCCGCTGAGAGCGCCCTTCTCAGTGCACCTGCGCACCGCTGTCTACGACGCATGCGCTGTAGACAGTGGTGCCTGTATTTTGGCAAATATCTCCTAAACCGTGTAGGTTTAGGAGATATTTATTTGACCTACAGGTAAGCCTTAATCTAGGCTTACCTGTAGGTCCAAGTGGTTTGTAAGGGTTTACAACCACTTTAATAACTTTGAAAAGTGACAGGTGCTCTTATGGACCAGATATTAAAGTGGTTGTTAAGCCACTACTATAAAAAAAAAACAATATGTGTCCCTGTGCCTGTGTTAAATAAAAATATGGCAATCTGTACCTAAATCAGAGCGTCTCCCATCGCTCACGTGACTCCTCGGCTCTCTCCTCTGCCCGGCTGCCAGCTCCAGCAGGTGGGGCCCAGCACTCCCACTGACGTCAGATGAGGAGTAGAGGAGAAAGAGACCCGAGGAGTCACGTGAGCGCCGTGAGACACTCTGATATAGGTACAGATCAGCATATTTTTTAATATAACATAGGCACAGGGGCACATATTGTTATGTTACAGAGGGGATGGGAGTTTTTTTGTAGTTATGAGCAGCAGGAGGGGAGGGGCGGGCACTGACACAAGCAGACAGGCAGGGAGGGAGGGGGAGAGAAGGACAGAGAAGGACAGAGCAGGGCTGCGTATGATGGAGGCATGTAAACTGACCACGGTGTCGAGGCTCAGCAACCATGATATACCGTGGTCAGTTTACAGAGGGGAGGGTATAGCCAGACAGAATCAGCCAGGTTTTTTTAGGTGATAGAAAGGGCCAAATGACACAGCACAAGCACTTTGCTGTATAACATGCTTAAGGTAACAGGATCTGTTTTTTTTCTTAGGGTAACAAACTTTTTAAGTAAACCTCTGTAACAAATAACTTGTGATATGTGCAAGAAAGTCCTTGAGTAAGTAATCAGTTCATATATTATTGAAAAATAAAGTGACCAGTGCTCTATATTAGTGTTCAAAGAACAATAGGGTGGCCCCTAAGAGTTGCACATCTAGGTATCCTGGAGTGGTGAGTAGAGTGGCAATCTCAGCCTGGACTCCCACTAGGCCACAACCCCAGCACGTTTCACTCAACCCCTGGAGCTTAGTCATGGGGATCAGAGATTGCCACTCTACTCACCACTCAAGGACACCTAGATGTGCGACTCTTAGGGGCTACCCCATTGTTCTTTGAAGCCTAATAGGAACCAGGATGGCTTCTATCCCCTGTCAGCACTCTAGCAGCAACTGAAGAAGCATTGATTACATACCCCTTTACCACCGAGCCTGAGCGGTACACACACAAACACACACACACACACACATTTCCTAGCTCTCTATTAGTGCATGTCATAAATTCATGCTTGTGCAGGTGCCCCACTTTGTTCTCCCCTTATGACATTGCACTCACCAGAGAGCTATCCCCTCAAGGGAGTATCTCGCATTTACAGTTACACTGCTGTATGGCAGGACCCAGATCCATGCATGTATACGTCTTTCCTCTCCTTTCCCCCTTAGAAAGTTAGCCTGGCCGCTCTCTGTAGAGAGAAATTAAATCCCATAGCACAATACCGTTTTTACTATTTATTTTGTTCAAAAAGTTAGAATTGCACTTACACTTTGCCAGCATTCAATAGGCATAGGAATCAGGAAGTCCAGAATGCTATGCGCTCCATGGACCCGACAGGAAGTGACGTAATGACCCTGGAAGCTCCGCCCCTATGAATTTTGTCAGCACGACTTCGTCAGGAGCAGCTTATGCCTATTGAATGCTGACGAATTGTAAGTGCAATTCTGACTGAACTAAATAAATAGTAAAAATGGTATTGTGCTATGGGATTTAATTTCTCTCTACATATGGATGAGATGAAGGGGCTAACTTTCTAAGGGAGAAAGGAGAGGAAAGACACATACAAGCATCGATCTAGGTTCTGCCATACAGCAGTGTAACTGTGAATTTGAGATACCCCCTTGAGGGGATAGCTCTCTGGTGAGTGCAATAGCATAAGGGGAGTACAAAGTGGAGAACCAGCACAAGTGTGAATTTATGACATTCACAAATAAAGAGCATTCGTCACTTTATTTTTCAATCATATATGAACAGATTACTTACTCTTTCTAGCACATATCACAAATTGGTTATTTATTACAGAGGTTATGTTTACTTAATATCTGGTCCATAAGAGCACCTGTCACTATACAAAGTTATCAAGTGAATGCATATTAACCGCTTCCCGACCGCCTCATGTAGATATACGTCTACAGAATGGCACGGGCAGGCAAAAGCACGTACCTGTACGTCCCCTTTAATTGCCTGCCCGTGGGTCGCGCGCGCGTGCGCCAGCGGCGCGCTCGCGACCCGGTCGGGAGCTCCGTGACCCTGGCCGCGGGACCAGCTGACCCGATCGCCGATGGTGTCCCGCGATCGGGTTACGGAGCTGAAGAACGGGGAGAGGTATGTGTAAACAAACCTCTCCCTGCGCTTCCTACTCTGTCTGTCATTGATTGGCTGTTCCCGGTCATCGGGAAAGCCGATCAATGACGTCAGACGTCAGCCCCGCCCCCTAATGTAAAAAAACACACACACGTCACAGCCCATAAACCCTCCCCTCCCCCTAGTGGTTAACTCTTTCACTACAACTGTCATTTATACAGGAATTAATGCATTTAAATAGCATTGATTGCTGTATAAATGACAATGGTCCCAAAAATGTGTCAAAAATGTCCGATGTGTCCGCCATAATGTCGCAGTCACAAAAAAAATCGCTGATCGCCGCCATTACTAGTAAAAAAAAAATATTAATAAAAATGCTTTAGAACTATCCCCTATTTTGTAAACGCTATAACTTTTGTGCAAACCAATCAATAATCGCTAATTGCGATTTTTTTTTTTTTTTTTTTTACCAAAAATATGTAGAAGAATACGTATCGGCCTAAACTGAGAAAAAAAAAAATTTTTTTTATATATTTTTTGGGGATATTTCTTATAGCAAAAAGCAAAAAATGTTGCATTTTTTTTCAAAATTGTCGCTCTATTTTTGTTTATAGCGCAAAAAATAAAAACCGCAGGGGCGATCAAATACCACCAAAAGAAAGCTCTATTTGTGGGAAAAAAAGGATGCCAATTTTGTTTTGGAGCAATTGTCAGTTAAATCGACGCAGTGCCGAATCGCAAAAAGGGGCCTGGTCCTTTGGCTGCCAATTGGTCCGGGGCTGAAGTGGTTAATGTATATATGAACTCAAGAACTTTCTGGCACACAACACAAAACTTTACAAACTTATTTGAATGCACTTTTCACCGATTCAGTTTTTGAAAACTAAGTGTGTAGTTTCATATGGATACCACATTGTAAATCACAGAGCACCAGACACTTTAAGATATTTCATTTTATTTTCTATGTTAAAAGAAATCACACACACATGCACATCACATTATTAGCAGAGCAGCGCCACACCCACTACTCCCTAATCCTTTATCACAGACTCTACCCTAGGTAGTTGTGCCAGTGGAGACAGCAGCTCCCATGGAAACTAATAACAGCCATTTACGTGGAACCACCCCAGTTTTTCCTAAATGTTTATATAATGCTAATTAATAAAAAAATAAACAATTAAAATATATATTTGTGAAAGCATTCCTAATTTACAGCATTTCTTCACACCTGCCTAAAACTTTTGCACAGTAGATATTTTTTTTACCTTACCTTTTTGTATGCAATACTTTATCTGTGTTAGCCCAGGTATTAATATAGCACTGCCAACCTATAGAGCATTTTACATCTACATCAGCCTACACCCTCAAGGATATTACCATCTAAAGTCCCTATTTCACATACTAGGAGAGTGTGGAGGAAACCAGCACAAGCACAGGGATAACATGCAAACTCCATGCAGTTTGTGCTTTACTGGGATTGAACCAGGGACACCAGTGCTGCAAGCCAAGGGTGCTAACCACTAAGCTACAGTGTTTTTTCTGTCCCTAATGCCAAATATACAATATATTTCAATGGATATATGTATTCATGTGTCATCATTCATTTTAGATTGCAAAACACATATGCATTTGTAAGTTTATTCGTATTGTTATTCGGTTTTAGACACTGATGAAAGATGTGCATTGATCCCCCAAAATGCCTTGGCTTTATTTTTCTGAACACCAACATTAACCAGTAGCTGACCGCCCACTGTCAAATGACGGCGGAGCGGTGCAGCTACTGTGGCGGGCCGCCGTCATATGATGGCGCTCGCTTTTTGGCCACTAGGGGGCACGCGCGTGCCAGCCACGTAGCTGGGGACCTGATGCGCGTGGCCGGCGGCCGCGATGTCCTCCAGGCACCCGCGATTGCCCGGTAAGTGAGCAGGACGTGGATCAGTGTGTGTAAACACACCGATCCACATCCTGTCAGAGGAGAGGAGACCGATGGTGTGTCCCTTGTACATAGGGACACCGATCGGTCCCCTCCCCCAGTCAGTCCCCACCCCCCACAGTTAGAATCACTCATATAGGGAACATATTCACCACTGCAGCGCCCCCTAGTGTTAACCCCTTCCCTGCCAGTCACATTTATACAGTAATCAATGCATTTTTATAGCACGGATCGCTGTATAAATGTGAATGGTCCCAAAAATGTGTCAAAAGTGTCCGATATGTCCGCCGCAATGTCGCAGTCATGATAAAAATCGCAGATCGCCGCCATTACTAGTAAAAAAAAAATAATAATAAAAATGCTATAAATCTATCCCCTATTTTTGAAGACGCTATAACTTTTGCGCAAACCAATCAATATACGCTTATTGCGATTTTTTTTACCAAAAATATGTAGAAGAATACGTATCGGCCTAAACTGAGGAAAAAATTTGTTTAAAAAAAAAATAAAATTGGATATTAATTATAATAAAAAGTAAAAAATATTATGTTTTTTCAAACTTGTCCCTCTTCTTTTGTTTATAGCGCAAGAAATAAAAACCGCAGAGGTGATCAAATACCACCAAAATAAAGCTCTATCTGTGGGGAAAAAATGATAAAAATGTTATTTGGGTACAGCGTTGCATGACCGTGCAATTGTCATTCAAAATGCGACAGCGCTGAAAGCTGAAAAATGGCTTGGTCAGGAAGGGGGTGTTTGTGCCTGGTAGGCAAGTAGTTAAAAAAAGACATTGAGTCTATAGTATGAGGTCTCAGTCTGTTTTTAACGGACCAGATCAGATACTAGCGGGTGACAGTGGACGCATGTCCGCTGACATTAACCGCCCCATAGAGAACAATGGGTGGTCCAATCAGGTCAGCCTGAAAAACGAACAGTCCGCTGGTCCGCTGGTGTGAAAAGGGGCCTTAGTAGAAGGAGCTCCTCCTCCACCACACACTCACCCACTTTGCTGATCAACCATGTGCTACATAGCACCATCTTAAGTAAGTGTCCAGCACAACTCTACACATCAAAGCTTGTAAGGCCCCTTTCACACATGCGGACCGTCCGTTTTTGAATGAAAAACGAACATACATGCACCCCTATGGGATAGCGGGTGTCAGCGGATGAGCATCCGCTGACACCCGCTATCGTCCGCCTCCGCTATTGTCCGATTCTGCAGACGGAGGAAAACCCTATTTTTCCATCCGTCTGCAGAGCGGATCGGATGAACACGGACAGACGGTCCGTGCTCATCCGATCCCTCATAGGGGAGAGCGGAGAACTGACAGGACGGTCCCTGCACAGTGTGCAGGAACCGCCCTGTCATCAGCTGGCACAGCGGGGATCAGCTGAGCGATCCCCGCTGAGCAGCGGATCTTCATGGGGCGGATCAATACGGATCCGTCCCGTGTGAAAGGGGCCTTACAGCTTCAAGCTTGGACAATTGCAATATTCCCTGAGATCTGATTGCTGACTTCATTTAAATCTCCCAGCCAGCATTACTTGCAGGTGCCCAGAGATGTGATTGTCACCTGGTCTTACCATATCATGATGCTTTAACCTGTCTAGCCCCCTTTAAATATACCTGATAACAATACATGCCTACATTGGCATAAAACTGCATATATATATATATATATATATATATATAGAGAGAGAGAGAGAGATATATAGAGATATATATAGATAGATAGATAGATAGATAGATAGATAGATAGATAGATAGATAGATAGATATATATATATATATATATATATATATATATATATCTATATCTATATATAGATATATATAGATATAGATAGATAGATAGAGAGACCTTGCACAGTATTAATATTATTATTATTCAGTATTTATATTGTGCCAACAGTTTGCGCAGCGCTTTACAACATGAGGGCAGACAGTACAGTTACAATACAATTCCATACAGGAGGAATCAGAGGGCCCTGCTCGTTACAAATGAAATTTCCTTTGAATTCTCTTTTTGAAGACAGACCTCTCATGAAAAATACATACATACATAATCCAAATGTTAATATCAACAGAATATTCCTACATAAGGGGACAGACAATTACAACAATGCCAGCAAACAATAAAGACTATAACATGTCATGTACTGGTAGCCCAACACCTGTACTGTTTCATGTTCTAAACATTTGCAGCAGAATCTCCAGTGCAACCAAGCAAATATCTATAGCAACCCAGCAAAATGCAAAGTGATCTCATTTGCCATGTATCTAGGGCTCATTACATGCAAATGAGCTCCGGCATGTGTCGCGAAGATGTGCAGAAATAGCAGACCTGTTAATGCAGGGAAGCAAGCTTCACTGTCTTAGAGAAATTGGCTTTAGCTGTCCAGATAAACCTGTCACCCTGTGCCACAGAAGGCTAAACAGAGAGCAGTTTCCAAGACTAAGAGAATATCAAGAAAGGCCGTCCAGCATAATTATTTTCATAAAGGCATGTGTATGAAAGAAAGGCAGGAAGCGAAGCAAAGGAACGGTATGCATCCCTGAAAAGAGCTGTACTGGTTGTATATTGGTGTCATCCTCAGCTTTGTATACAATTTATGTGTATAAAAAAATGGAATAAATGTTTGCATCCTTTGATCCTTGATGTTGGTTCCAATTATATTAAATAATGTACCTTTAAAGTAATGACTGCTTAGAAGCACCCCCTGTTGTGTGTCTCTAATACCTCCAAAGTGTGTATATTTATTGCCAGTAAGCCTATATACATACTGTATATACATTTTCAAACATTTGCTTGTGTGTAAAATACTTGAAATAAGCATTTTTGTTTTTGACATAATGGTTAGAATAGACCTTCTCTAGAGCTTTAACAACCACCCCCCTGTTTTTTCCCGCTGTCTGTATATTAATGTGCTCAGTATGATGCCCTATGCTAGGAATACATTAATAAATGCCCTCCCTTTCAGAGACACCAGCTAAAGCTCCACATGGCAAGTGGCCCCCAATCACTGAGAGCGTTGTCTCCATTGATAATATAGAACCAATCAGAGTGGTTCCTGATCATTTGATCACTATGTCAGCTATGACATATTAATCATATGCAAAGTGGAGACTTTAAAGTGGATGTAAACCCACTCTCATCAGTTGCTACTGCCATAGTGCTGAACTATAAGGATACAGTGCCTTGCAAAAGTATTACCCCCCTTGGCTTTTTAACATATTTTGTTACATTACAGCCTTTAGTTCAATGTTTTTTTTTAATCTGAATTATATCTGATGGATCAGAACACAATAGTCTAATTTGGTGAATTAAAATTAGAAAAATATATACATAAAACTATTTTTCAGAAATAAAAAAATTATAATTGGCATATGTATGTATGTATTCACCCCCTTTGTTATGAAGCCCATAAAAAGCTCTGGTGCAACCAATTATCTTATCACATAATTAGTAAAATGATGTCCACATGTGTGCAATCTAAGTGTCACATGATCTGTTATTACATATACACACCTTTTTGAAAGGTCCCAGAGGCTGCAACACCTAAGCAAGAGGCACCACTAACCAAACACTGCCATGAAGACCAAGGAACTCTCCAAACAAGTAAGGGACAATGTTGTTAAGAAGTACAAGTCAGGGTTAGGTTATAAAAAAATATCCAAATCTTTGATGATCCCTAGGAGCACCATCAAATCTATCATGACCAAATGGAAAGAACATGACACAACAGCAAACCTGCCAAGAGACTGCCGCACATCAAAACTCACGGACCGGGCAAGTAGGGCATTAAATCAGAGAGGCAGCACAGAGACCTAAGATAACCCTGGAGGAGCTGCAGAGTTCCACAGCAGAGACTGGAGTATCTGTACATAGGACGACAATAAGCCGTACGCTCCATAGAGTTGGGCTTTATGGCGAAGTGGCCAGAAGAAAGCCATTACTTTCAGCAAAAAACAAAATGGCACATTTTGAGTCTGTGAAAAGGCACGTGGGAGACTCCCAAAATGTATGGAGGAAGGTGCTCTGGTCTGATGAGACTAAAATGTAACTTTTTGGCCATCAAAGAAAGCTCTATGTCTGGCGCAAACCCAACACATCACATCACCCAAAGAACACCATCCCCACAGTAAAACATGGTGGTGGCAGCATCATGCTGTGGGGATGTTTTTCAGCAGTCGGGACTGGGAAACTGGTCAGAGTTGACGGAAAAATGGATGGTGCTAAATACAGGAATATTCTTGAGACAGAGGCTCCTCTACATTCATAGACTGAAGCAGAGTTTGCCCTGCTCAGTTACCACAGGACATAGAGAGCATTCGGTAGCGAATGCTCTCTATGTCCCATTCAGCTCCACTCTCCATCCTGACAGATCCCCCCCCCCCCCAGTCTGCGGGAGGGGAGGGAAGCCAGCTGCTGGGGACAAGGGGGGCTGAGGACACAGAGACACAGCAGGCCGGATGAGGACACGGAGGGGGTCCAGAGAAGAGGAGGAAGACACAGAGGACAGTTAGGTATGATCAGTGCAGCGGGGGGACAGCTTTGAGCACCGATCTCCCTGCATGGCTTTTCATCAGCTGCTTCTCCTTCTCTCCCTACCGTGGCTGTCAGCTGAAAAACCATGCAGGGGGATCTGTGCTCACAGCTGTCCCCGCTGCACCGATCATTCCCAACTTCACTGGACATGTGTGCAGGACTCAGCTTTTGCCCAGAACGCGTTCTCCCTCTCCTGTGCGCGCTCTGGCCAAGGGGAGTGTAGATGTGGGCGGGGAGTCAGCTGATGCCATGACTCACAGAGCGCCGCACAACAGACCCACCCACTGAATCCAGAGTTTTGCGGGGCTCCAAATAGAGAAAGCTGAGGTATTTGAAAGGTAAGGATACATGCAGGAGGCATGTATACAGTGCCTTGCAAAAGTATTCACCCCCTTGGCATTTTTCGTGTTTTGTTGCCTCACAACCTGGAATTAACATGGATTGTTTGAGGATTTGCATCATTTCATTTACAGAACATGCCCACGACTTTGAAGATTGTTGTTTGCTTCACATTAAATAAATAAAAAAAATAACAGAAAAAGTCAATGTGCATAACTATTCACCCCTCTAAATTCAATAATTTGTAGAGCCACCTTTTGCGGCTATCACAGCTCCAAGTCACTTTGGATAAGTCTCTATGAGCTTGCCACATCTTACCACTGGGATCTTTGCCCATTCCTCCTTGCAAAACTGCTCCAGCTCCTTCAAGTTGAATGGTTTGTGCTTGTGAACAGCAATCTTTAAGTCTGACCACAGATTTTCTATTGGATTGAGGTCTGGGCATTGACTAGGCCATTCCAACACATTTACATGTTTCCCCTTTTAACCACTCAAGTGTTGCTTTAGCAGTGTGTTTGGGGTCATTGTCCTGCTGGAAGGTGAACCTCTGTCCTAGCCTCAAATCACACACAGAGTGGTACAGGTTTTGCTCAAGAATATCCCTGTATTTAGTACCATCCATTTTTCCGTCAACTCTGACCAGTTTCCCTGTCCCGCTGAAGAAAAGCATCCCCATAACATGATGCTGCCACCACCATTGTGCCGTTACACTAGTTGTGTAAAATGTAATGCTATGCATAGTTATGTTAATGTTTATATACCTTATTTATCGTTGTATAACACGCACTTTTCCCCCCTGAAAATCAGGGGGAAATCGTGTGTGCGTGTTGTACGCCAATCCCTGCTGCCTCGGAGTGGAAGGAGGGGACGAGCGCCGCTGGATTACACACAGCCGCAATCTCCTATGTATACACAGTCCCGCCCCCATGGCCCGGCATTGGACCACTGCTCTGTCCATCATATGAGCCGGGCGGGACTGTGAGCACCGGATACACAGGAGATCGCGGATCTTTGTCATCCAGCACTGGCGCGAATGCAATCATCGACAAACTTCCCTTTGATGGGCTCAACTCATTGTTTCTTCAAAGCACAGTAATGCATCATCAAGAGTGATGAAAGAGACAGAGAAACCCTTTTCTTTCCAAGACGATTACTCTGAAATATGTAAAATTGCCATATGGCAGCAATGAAATAAAACTGCTACAGTATTGGTGAGAATGTTGGAGACATTTTGAGAAGTGAGGACATTATGAGGAATGGACTGAGCAGGATAGAAGACCTAACACAGCGCTACAATGAAAGACAGCTCAGGTTAAACCAAAATGACCCTCCTTAGAACACTTTGATACCAATATAATTGTACATGTGTACTAAACAGGCTGCAATGATGGGCACTAAACAGGCTGAAATAATAGGCACATTAGAGGCTGCAGATGGGCATGTTAGAGGCTGCAGATGGGCACTAAACAGGCTGCAATAATGGGCATATTAGAGGCTGCAGATGGGCGTAGATCGGGCTACATTGATGGGCACTGGTGAGGCTGCAGAGCACTGACCCTTATTTTAAAATGTAAAACGTTTTTTTTCTGAAACTTCCCTCTTAAAGTTAAGGTGCGTGTTATACGCCGATGCGTGCTACATGCCGATATATACAGTAATTGGTTATTATACTGCCATCTTGAGGTTATTTTGGTTGTAGCACTATCCTTTTCTTTTTATCTGTGTCCCCTCCCACATTATGATGTATTTCCTTTTCCTGTTCCTTCACTGTCTTGGAAGAACAGAGATGGCCACTTCTGTATAGGCCACGTGCAATCTGCTCGCATCCTGGAACACATTACCATGTTTTGACCTGCAGATACCATCTTTCAAACATCTGCCACATTTTGTTGTCTGCTATACCTGTTGCTTGCAATAAAACCCATGCTTATGGAAGAAATATCTGTGTCTGGTGAGTTCAAGCTATCTGATAAAGACTGTCTGCTGTGATTACATCTGCTTATACAGGCCAGGCATAGAGGTCTCAGCAAGGGATAAGTCACTTTTAAAACAGTTGGAGTCAGAATAACCATGTTTCATGGTGGGGATAGTGTGTTCAGGGTGATGTGCAGTGTTAGTTTTACGCCACACATGACGTTTTGCTTTTAGGTCAAAAAGTACCATTTTGGTCTCATCTGACCAGAGCACCTTCTTCCACATGTTTGCTGTGTCCCCCACATGTCTTTTTGCAAACTGCAAACAGGACTTCTTATGGCTTTCCTTCAACAATGGCTTTCTTATTGCCACTCTTCCATAAAGGCCAGATTTGTGGAGTGCATGACTAATAGTTATCCTGTGGATATCTTTCTCCCACCTGAGCTGTGGGTCTCTGCAGCTCCTCCAGAGTTACTATGGGCCTCTTGGTTGCTTCTCTGATTAATGCTCTCCTTGCCTGGCCTGTCAGTTTATGTGGGCACATTGTCGAATGATGGATTGAACAGTGCTCCGTGAGATGTATAAACCTTGGGATATTTTTTATAACCTAACCCTGCTTTAAGCTTCTCCACAACTTTATCCCTGACCTGTCTGGTGTGTTTCTTGGCCTTCATAATGCTGTTTGTTCACTAAGGCTCTCTAACAAACCTCTGAGGGCTTCACAGAACAGCTGTATTTATACTGAGATTAAATTACACACGGATGGACTCTATTTTCTAATGAGGTGACTTTTTAAGGCAATTGGTTCTACTAAATTTTAGTTAGGGGTATCAAAGTAAAGGGGGCTGAATACAAATGCACGCCACACTTTTCAGATATTTATTTGTTAAAAAAAAATTGAAAACCATTTATAATTTTCCTTTCACTTCACAATTATCTGCCACTTTGTGTTGGTCTATCACATAAAATTCCCAAAAAATACATTTACGTTTTTGGTTGTAATATGACAAAATGTGGGACATGTCAAGGGGTATGAATACTTTTTAAAGGCACTGTACTCAGTCATGCAATACTGTACCCAAGTTGTTTTTTTTTTTTTTTTGAGACATAGAGCTTTCTTTTGATGGTATTTAATGACTGTTGGGTTTTTACATTTTTTACTATATACATTTTAAAAAATCAAAAACAAGTTTTTCTTAGTTTTGTTAGAAAATTTTGAAAACAAATAATACTTCCTCATAAATTTAGGCAAAAATGTATTCTGCTACATTTCTTTGGTAAAAATAGCCCAAACTCAGTGTATATTATTTAGTCTGTATAAACGTTATAGAGTCTACAGTCTATCTTTCTGTAAGGCATAGTGAGTCGTAATTTATTTGCCACAAGTTTTAGAAAAATGCAGGAAAGAAAATGAAAATGTTTTTTTTTTTTTTTTTTTTACACAAAGTTGTCAACTAATAAGATATTTCTAACATGTATCATAGGCATACTTAGGATTACACCCCAAAACACATTCTTCTACCTCCTTCGGAGCATGGTGATATCACATGTGTGAGACTTTTTCATAGTCTAATCAAATAGAGGGGCCCAAAATCCAAAGAAACACCCTCAGGCTTTCTAGGGGCATAAATTACACATCTAATTTTCTGATGACCTACAACATTTTTGGAAAACCTGGAGCATCAGGACAATAGAAACACCCACAAAATTACCACATTTTGGAGCGTAGACACCCCAAGGTATTTTTTAAGAGGTGTGATGAGTCTTTTGAAGACTTCATTTTATTTTAACAAGTCTTTGGAAAATGCCAAAAGAAAATTAAAATAATTTTTTTTACACATAGTTGGCAATTGAATTAAATGTTTTTCACACGCAGCTTTGGCATACTTAGAATTACACCCCAAAAGACATCCTGCTACTTCTCCCGAATATGGCGATACCACATTTTTAAATACAAGTGATCAGGTAATATAGCTTAGTGTAGTGTCACCTATAGCTGTCCCAGTTCCTATAAGCCAAGCAAGCCTAGCCTACTGGTATATGACTGCCCCCAGGAATGCCCTGTTTACTGTTCTGGTGTATCACCAGTGGCCCCCCCACATCCATGCGTCCGGCCCCTAATTTACATGCAGGGTGCCGGATGCATGGATTTCAATAGGGTTTTTTTTTTTTTTTCTTGAAGCATGTAATTAAAAGCGTTTGCTCTAATTGGCTTAAAAAAAGGGTGGACTCGGGCGCACCCACTTGTGTGACAATAGCGAATTAATAATTCTCCTTCCGGCCAATCAGGAAGCAGCTCCTGAGACCCGATTGGCCAGGGAGTCCCGTGACTCACTTCCTGTTTGGCTGGGAGGAGAAGCCCCGGACACTTCTTGTTCCCCCTGGAGGAGAAGCCCTGGCTCTTTCCCGACTCTTCCCTCGGTGCATCCAGGCTCCCGGCTCGGCTCTCATCTGCCTCCTCACAGTAAGTTATATAAACAAAGAAACGGCGCTGGAATAGACGTGTGCAATATTGAACGAGAAAAAGAAAACACAAAAAATGTGCAGCTGCTGATAAGAAAGTGCTATAACCTTCAAAAAATGCTCAAACCAATAAAACAGCGCTGGCAAACAAAAATTGTGACAAAATAATAAATGATCCCACAAAATTGACAAACATCAATAATGTGTGTGAAGTGGTTACATGTCTGACACAAACCAATCCCATAAAAAATAAACTAGCATCAAATAATATGTGTGATAAATTATTACATAAGTGACATGATTGAATAATAACCATAAAATTATTTCATAGATACCAAAATTGAATAAGTGATCAATGTGGTAAGAAAATATATAAAAAAAAAAAAAAAAAAATAATGTGAGTAAGTCCAGTTATTGTCCCAAAAAAACAAGAACCAAAATAAATGTACATATGAGCTCCTTCTTGGAATAGACTCACCGGGCTAGCAGACAGACAGAGCAGCAAAGCAGAGGGCAGATATGCAGACAAACTGTGGTTCGGCAAGTAGGCACAAAAGCAGAGCTGAATAAACAAGCCAGTGGGATGAGAGGATCCAGGGAGCGATGCATGCACACAAGGCACAGTGATGTTCTTGGAGATATTGTACCGATAATAGAAGAGAGCAAATTTTAAAGTGTTGTAGAAGGATTTTTAAAATGCGCGCTCTGCGCTACTTACAGGATGCATAAAGGAAGGCAAACTTCTCAGATACTTCCGCGGTTGCAGCTGGTTTAGCGTGCGCTCCACGGGAACAGGAAGTGGCGTCAGTGGTTAGATCCTTGGCCGGAAATTACGTCCTCACAGTAAGGCCTCCTATCGCGGCCTTCTGACTGTCTCCCATGGGGGGTAGGAGGGGGAGGGGCCTCCCGACTGTCTCCGACTTGGGATCGCGGCCTCCCAACAGTCTCCCATGGGAGGGGGGATTGTATCCCAGCCTCCCGACTGTCTGCGGCAAGGGGAGGTGGGGGTGATGGATCGCAGCCGGCGGTGGTGGTGCAAGTGAGGGGTGAAGGTTTGCCGCTCCCCCCCAAAAAAAATTTGAGCACCTGCCGCCACTGTGTCTCACAGGAACACAGTGAATGGGATGTGCAGGTGGGTCAGTTCAGGTGGCAGGCAGAGGCATGGTCAGCAAACAGGCAAAAGACTGGTCCTTGCAGCAGGAAGAAATTAGATCATTAAACAGGTCAGGGTTGGTACAGGGAGCAGTCAGAGGCAATATTAAACTGGTGCGGTGGTAATCAGAGACACAGTAACTAATGTGGCATGATTAGGGACAGTATGACTGGTGTGGTGGTGATCAGGAACAATATGACAAGTGTGGCAGGGATCCATCTCCCCTTCCCTGAGGAGCCTACATTGGCTAACCGTAAAGAATCGGATCACATTCAAGACCCTCTGCCTCACCCAAAAATGCACACATGGAGTCGCTCCTCAATACCTAATCGATTAAAATAAAACACTACACACCCAATCGCAGTCTTCGATCATCTAAACAAAACCTCCTCATCATTCCCAAATCCCGCTACAAATCAAAGGGAGAACGGAGATTCGCTGTCCAAGGACCTCGGCTATGGAATGCTCTACCGACCAACATCCGCATGGAAGAAAACCATCAGGCCTTCAGGAAAAAACTCAAGACCTACCTCTTCTAAGAAGCTTGACAACAAAGCATGAATACAGCGCCTTGAGGCAATTCAGTTTGCATTGTAGCGCTATACAAATTATTCATTCATTCATTCATCAGTGACACAATAACTGACTGGTGTGGTAGCGATTGTGGATACTCTGACTGGGTGGCAGTGATTAAAGATGCTGTGAGTGGACTGTGGTGATTTAGGACACTGGGAGTTGACTGCGGTGATTAGGCTGGTTTCACACTGGGGCGGTGGGGGCAGCGGCGGTAAAGCAGCGCTATATTTAGCGCTGCTTTACCGTCATTTTAGCCGCGGTATTCGGCCACTAGCGGGGTGGTTTTAACCCCCGCTAGCGGACGAAAAAGGGTTAAAACCCCCCGCTGCAGCGCCGCTTTGCTGGCGGTATTACTGCGGTATCCCCGTGGTGTTTTAGCGCTGTAGCTCCTGAAAGACGCTTCAGTATGAAAGGGGCCTTAGGGATACTGTGAGTGAACTGCTTTGATTAGGGACACCGAGTGGATTGCGGTGATTAGGGACACTGAGTAGACTGCAGTTATTAGGGACATTGGGAGGGGACTGCAGTGATTAGGGACACTGAGTAGACTGCAGTGATTAGGGACACTGGGAGTGGACTGCGGTGATTAGGGACACTGGGAGTGGACTGCGGTTATTAGGGACACTGAGTGGATTGCTGTGATTAGGGACACTGTGAGTGGACTGCGGTGATTAGGGTCAAAGTGAGTGTGTGGTGGGGATTAGGGATAATGACTGGCAGCACTGATCAGGTGCCATTGTACCACTGTGGTCAGTTGTTTGTTACTGATGTAATATTAATGAGAGGACACAATGGACACCTTTGCTGCCATTGTGCTGGGTGTCCAGTGTGCCCCTGTGCCTTTAAGAAGAGCTGGGCTACCTCCAGGCTTACCCGCCCTCTATCTATCTATTAGAATGCATGTGCTTCCACTGTGGAGGCTCTCATAAATTTACTTGAGTTAGTACTGCAGAAATATTGGGGTGCCTTGGAGCGGCTCTGCAGCTTATGCATGTATTTGCAAATGTGTGCTAACTAAACCCCTGTTTTTAATGCAAACTGTTAGATAGGGTAATTTGGTTGGTAGCAGATTAGCTGGTGAGTTGAGCTGGGAATTCTCTTTGGTTTTGTTTTGTGAACCTTGTGGACAGCCTTCCCAGAAGAGTTGAAGCTGTTATAGCTACAAAGGCTACGGACTAAGACTGGGATGTCATTAAAGTTCAGGGGCGTGTAAAGGCAGACATCCCAATACTTTTGGTAATGTAGTGTATATACAGTATATATAGATTGTGGGGACTTCAAATGATAGAGCTTTACGGAAGCATCCACTGGATTCTTCTTTTTAAGGGTTTTTTTTTTGCCCATTTTTTATTAAAACAAATTCAACATACAGTTCCAGAAATCAAAATCAATGAATTTCCATCACTAGATTTTTCAGCATTGCTCTTCCATCAAAAAAAAGAAATGACATTCAGCCTTCTGGCTTAGAAATTTAGCCCTACTGCTCTGGTCTTATCCTTTAGGCCAGGGGTGCCCAACCTTTTGAAGAGCGAGGGCCACTTAAGCGACTTGGTAACCGGTCGCGGGCCACAATGAGCGGAGCGGGTGGATGGCATGTCTGTGTCCACTCTGCATTTGGAGATTTGGACACAGATGCAGCCCACGATACTTTTTAGCGGATCGTATTGGAGGTAGGACACAAGTCGGTGGTTTATGTCTGCCACTACTTAGAGGTGAATGGAGGGTCCAATTGGTCGGACTGTCGGACTGACCGTGTGAAAGGGGTCCAAGGCTGCTTTCACACTGATGCGCTGCGGTTTACCCGCACCACGTGTGCAACGAAGTGTACCTTTGGTTTTCCTGCAGTTTGCAATAGACTTCTATTATATTCTGCAGGTTTGGTGCACTTTCAGAAAGCTCACCAAACTCACATGTAATAATAGAAGTCTATGACTCAGTGCAGGTGACCCGCAGATAAACTGCTCTGCACCTGCGGATCAGTTTGAAAGCAGCCCAGTAACCACTTCAGAAAAGATATGCCCATTAATACACTGTGATTTTAGTAATAAACTGACCTTTAATAACTGTATTCTTTCTATTCTATCCCAGAGCAGGAAGTCGCGGGCCACATCAAAGGGCTCCGCGGGCCACATGTGGCCCTCGGGCCACTGGTTGGGCACCCCTGCTTTAGGCCCTTAGCTGTCTCTGTCCTCTACACAATCTTCTCACAAACTCTACACACAACTCGCAGCCTCCTGCTGCTCTGGCTCCCATCTGTCTCTCCTAGGTGAAGCCCTCCTTACTCCTGGGCAGAAACCTCGTCTGCTTGCTGGGGTGCAGCCCAGAACCATGGTCAGGTGTCTACAAAAAGCCCTGCACACACCTGGACAATCAGTGTGCCAGTTGCTCAAAAACCTAGGAATGGAGATTTCATCCGATCCTCATTTGGGGTGCCATTGAGGATTGGCATTGAGAATGACACCCAAACACACTATTCTATATGCGATTTCAAATCACCAAGTTTGAATGGGGCCTGTTTTTTTTAAATTTATGTTTATTCTTTGGATTCAGTAACAAAATGTTATATTTTTGGCATATAATCCATGACCCTGAACAAAAAGTCTCCTTTGCTCATTCATTTTGGCTTGCAATGAATCTCAAAAGCGGCAGAACATAATTGCTAACCTTTGTCTAAACAGTTTTTACATGTGCCCCTACTGTATATTTAGATGCTTGTTAATAATTAAAAAAAAGAAAAAAAAATGGTGGCAACTCCTAAATAGCCATCCATGCAAAATATCATCAGACTGCTTGTGGAGTGCATTATTTCAGGTTCACTGTAATTATAACAGTGAAAAACATGCTGATCTATTTATTTGAATTAACAGCAGTGTCTTGGGAATCAGCTAATTTTACTAATGGCCTAGCTATACACAAGTATGTATGTATTTAGAAGGAAATTTTTTTTTGCTTAGAGAAAAATTAAATATAAAAGCAGCACACTAGTAGTATGAATAATAGACACAAAATAAATAGTAAAATACAATAGGTGTGCTATCCCTTTAAACAAAACTCAAAAATACAAGTTAACTGTAGACAACACCATATAAAGTGAAAAGAAACACATTTAAAATCATTGGTATAAAAAAAAAGCATATTCATTCAAATAGAACTATAGGCAAAACGTATAAAAGTTTATAACCCCTGTCAGATATTTTTTCGCCATCTGTGTCCCATTGCGGGGATATACCTTCACTTCCTGTCCCATAACCAAACAGGAAGTGAGAGGATATCCCTGCAAATTAAGAGAATTCCTTGGGGGCAGGCCACCCTCACCACGTTTCATCACAAGGAAGATATTGTAAGAGGACAGAATGGGTCCCTCATCACCCATTGTGAGTATTTTTTTATTTTTTTTTAATAAAGCTTAGGTGAAAAACTAAGTGGAAAAGCAGCACATTAGCAGTCTGAATAAAAAAGACAAAAAAAATAAAATTTTAGTGTAATGAGGGACTGAGCAAATAGAAAATGGGCATGTAGAACACTGCAGCACATTGGCCGGCGAGCATAATGACATCACTGCCAGGCCCTTCCCAACACGTTTCATCACAAGGACAGCGTCGCCAGGGAAGAGAATGGGTCACTCATTACCATTATAAATACCTTTTTTAATAAAACGTTCTTGATTGTTAAATGGTATGTAGCACACCCAACGTAGGAGCTGCTGAGTTAGGGTTCCCCACTGCTACAGGGCAAGGCACACAGCATTGCCTTCATGCATTCCAACACAGAAAACAGTCCTTGGCTTGTTTTTGATGTTTTATTAGGGGTTGATAACTTGGATGGGGTAGGGAATTATGGGTTGTCCAACTCGAACAATGTCTAGAACTATGAACAAAGACAACTTTCTCCCTATTTATTCTCCCTATTTTTCTCCTTCCTCCTGTACAAACTAGATTCAAATGTACGGCACCTGCTGATCACTCCAGGGGACCTAAAAATCTTTAGTGTTAATTCAGCAACTGCCCATTACAGGCTGGGAACCTCCTGTCCCTTTGTAAGTAAAGTACTATAATATGGAGTGAACAGCATCTCCTTCTGCCTTCTTATAGACCAGTGATGGCGAACCTATGGCACGCGTGCCACAGCTGGCACACAGAGCCTTCTCTGTGGGCATGCAAGCACACACTGACCGGCCATCGCTTTCACATCACCTCCCTCAATATCCTATATGCGAGCGAGCCTTCATGTCAGCCTTGCTCTGTGCTCTCCCCTCTCCATGCTCTCCAATGTTGTCACCCTAAAAAACACATTCAAGGACCCAGGCACCATACCCATGCGTTCCACTGTCAAACAAAAAAAAGGTTCTCAATCACTGCTATAGACCCTAAGCCAAGTTCTACTGCTGCAGAAGATGCCAGCAAACCTGGCTGCTTGCATCCCCAGTCCTCCTGGCTGGCACACACTGTCCCAGTCCTTCCTGACTGGCACACTTCCATTTAGACTCCCCAGGGCAAGGATGAAGACTTAAGCACACCGCTGTCTTCAGAGAGCACTGCTACAGCTGACAGTCTCTCCCACTTGTGTTGTCCCTGCACTGTGCTATTACTCACTGTCTCTGCATGCTCTTTACCGCTACCACTTCCCACCCGTGAATCCCCCCCATAGCCTCCTATGGTGGGATTCTTCAAGGCGAGCTCCAGCTCAAGGTAAAGCCCCTCCTCAGCAGGGGTCCCTCAAGGGCCACCGACAGCCTCTCCTCAGCACTCCATCTCTACCTTCTACCTGGCTCCCCTGCTGGCATGGCCCATGTCTATTTATGTGAATTTCTCCCTCCCCTGCCAGCCCACTCCTGGAGATTGGCTGAGGTCCCATAAATATTCATAGCAGCCCCTCCTAGCCTCTGCCCACTAGATCTAGAACATTCTCCAATGTCCCAAAAACAGGGGGCGGAACCAGAGAGCTGCTAGGAGTCATGATCTAGCCCTAGCCTCTAATAACCACAGATCTGCATCCTATGAAGTTCCTTGTCTGCACATCCAGAAGTGGTATGCCCACTGACTGTATTACTATTAGTTCTGTATGGCGGCACTGTCATACCTGCCACCTGCCTATATCACCATACATACTGAACCACATTGGTAACAGTATTGTTATATACCAACATAGAGGATTTGTGCAGGGACACCGAAGAGCATAGGAGCAGCATCAAGGCGGCACATAGTGTTACTCCCAGATTTGTCCTTTTTTACTATTAGAGATATATATATATATATATATATATATATATATATATATATTGTGACGATCCGGGGTGATTAGATTCAAGTGGTGCATGCGATTTTTCAGAAACGTGCCACTCCAGACTTGTGTTTTAGGGCATGGCAGCCCACTTTTATTTAAAGGAAACGAAAAAAAAGTTCAAATCAACAGAAATCTTCCCTCGCAGGGGGTTCCACCATCACTATATATATATATATCTTTTTTACTATTAGAGATATAAATATTATATATATATATATATATATATATATATATATATATATACACCCCTAAAATTTTCCACTCGCCTACTCGCATTTTGCGAGTGGAAAATTAGGTCTGGCGAGGAGCTGGGCTACCTGGGAGTGGGGGGCATTTATAATTCTTTCCCGCTATCCCGCTGTACAAGGACTTTGTCCCGCATCACTCCATCTGTTTACTTATGTAGTAACTTACAGCGCAAGTGTGAATATCAAGCACAGCCAGGGATTGGACAGAAAACCTGCTGGATGTGCTCTGTGCAGCTGTCAGATTAAAGCCCTGATGTCGGGAATAGGCGGGACTGCTACTCACACCCGCCCCTTTGTCAAGAAATCAGCGTATAGGGAAACAGCATGCTTATACATTGCTGACTGGGGTTTTTTTTCAGACATGTGGAAGCCCTGCACTCACAGCATGGCTTCTGCCATTAAAAGTAACAGCTGAGCTCTCCCCCACAGCTCCTATAGCAGCCTCCCTGCTCTGCACTGAGAGCTGGAGAAGAGCTGGTCTGTGAGTGCAGCATGATCAAGAGAAGTAGGGGGGGGGAAGAGGTGAGCTGCATGGTTATCCTTATCTCCTTCCTGCTTGTGGAGGGGAGATTGGGAGCTGGAAATGAGAAGAGTGTACAGTTAGTGCACAGAAAAAGTAAACAAGGCTGTGACAGAGCCAGCTACAGAAAGGTACTTTTACAAAGATAACCATGTGCAAGCTGGTAGTGCTTTGGGGAGGGCAGAGGAGAGGTGTTGTGTTTTGAATGTGTATGTGTGTGTGGGGGGGGGGGGGGGGGTTGTATGTATGTGTGTTTGTGTGTGTGGTTTGTATGTGTGTGTGTGTGTTTGTATGTATGTATGTCTGTGTGGTTTGTATGTATGTCTGTGTGTGTGTGTGTGTGTGTGTGTGTGTGATTTGTATGTATGTGTGTGTGTGTGGTTTGTATGTATGTGTGTGTGTGTTTTGTATGTATGTGTGTGTGTGGTTTGTATGTATGTGTGTGTGTGTGTGTGTGTGTGTGTTTGTATGTATGTGTGTGTGTGTGTTTGTCTGTATGTATGTGTGTGTGTGTGTGTGTTTGTATTTGTATGTGTGTGTGTGTGTTTGTATATGTATGTGTGTGTGTGGTTTGTTTGTATGTGTGTCTGTGTGTGTGTGTGTTACTCCAGAGCCCACCTTTCTGTATGTAACACTCTCCAGAACCCTGCACTCTGTAGGTAACGCACTCCAGAAGCCCACAGGTGAGGCTGCATAATGGACACAGGTGAGGCTGCACGGGTGAAGCTGCATGATGGACACAGGTGAGGCTGAACGGATGAGGGTGCAATGATGGACACGGGTGAGGCTGCAATGATGGACACGGGTGAGGCCGCAATGATGGACACGGGTGAGGCCGCAATGATGGACACGGGTGAGGCTGCAATGATGGACACTGGTGAGGCTGCATGGGTGAGGCTGCAATGATGGACACAGGTGAGGCTGCATGGGTGAGGCTGCGTTAGTGGGCACTGGTCACGCTGCGTTGATGGACATGTGTGAGGCTGCATTGATGGGCACGGGTGATAAAGTTGATGTTATATTTATTAGTTTAACTTAATTCTGCATAAAACACTTAAGTGTCATTTCATGAGAATTTTTTGAGGTTGTGTATAGGGGCGGGATTAGGGGTGGGGCATGGTAGGGGTGGGGCGGGGCAACTGGTGGCGAGTAACCCTTAAGGCCTGGCTAGTAGCTCAAGACTTGAAATTTTGAGGCCTGTATATATATATATATTGTGGCAGAGCGAAGCTCTGTCCCTTTGAAATTGGAGGTAAAGGAGATCCAGAGTTTGCATATCTGCAGACTATAGAATTTTAAATGGAGAAAACTGCTCTGTCAGTTTTCTCCAGGTTTTGCTAGTCCTGGATGGGATCTCAAACTGTGTCCAGGTCTTGACGATGGCAAGCAAGGTGTGTGCCCAGCTGCACACAGACCATATAATGAGGGGCTAATGAGTGGAGGATGGTGGAGTGTGAGCAGCTTGCTGCTGCTGTATGAAGACCGACCTGTGGAGGGGTCATCCCTGTGTAAGGGGTATTCTTTGCCCAGAGACTGGGAAAGGAGGGACAGCCTTGAGAGTCGGGAAGACTAAGGAAGCCAGTGAGTCCAGGGGACTGGAAGGAATCCACTCTGTTGAGATCAAGCAGAGGAACTGCTGACAAGAGAGCCAGGTGGCTTGGTATGTTTTTCATTTATGAATGCTTAATGAAGTTAAACCCCTGCGTGGGACTTCTGGATGGACTTTTGTTTTTTCAATAAACGTGGGCTACCAGGCCCTTAACTATATATGCCTGTCTGATGAGGACTCACTGCATTAAAAAAAATGCATCTTTTCACTTGAGTTAAACACCCCCCATGTTACAATATATATATATATATATATATATATATATATATATATATATATATATAGTGTGTATATATATATTTTTTTTACATTATGGTTTACATAATGAGACTTATGAATAGAGGATTCAGAATTGTATATATCAATGCTATTGTTAACCATATTGTTTATCATACTTTGCTTATAATAATTTTAGCCTTCCACCATTGATCATTTTAAACTACTGTAAGTTAATGAGATAGATCTATATGAAGTTAAATATTAAATAAAAACTACTGACACCGTCAGTATATCTACAAATGCACAGACACACATACTGTATGTGTTTGAACTTTGAGGTGCACACCCTAATGCAATAGGCTGTGCACACCTATACACAAAATGCAAAGGCATTTTTTATATATATACACATATGAACTGCACTGAAGCACTTTGCATAAGGAGCACTATGAGATGAATTTTTTGAAGCACTTTAATATACAGTATATTGTGTGATGTATATCTTTTGATGCATGAAGATCACATTACATACGTACATTTATTACTTGGACTGTAATGCCCCGTACACACGATCGGACATTCCGACAACAAAATCCATGGATTTTTTCCGACGGATGTTGGCTCAAACTTGCATACACACGGTCACACAAATCTTGTCAGAAATTCCGAACGTCAAGAACGCAGTGACGTACAACACTTACGACGAGCCAAGAAAAAAGTTCAATAGCCAGTGCGGCTCTTCTACTTGATTCTGAGCATGCGTGGCACTTTCACACTTTCACACTTTTTTACACACGATCTGAATTTACACAAACGGATTTTGTTGTCGGAAAATTTGAGAACTAGATCCCAAATTTTGTGCGACGGAAATTCCGATGGAAACTGTCCGATGGAGCCACGGTCGGAATCTCCGACAACAAGCTCCGATTGCACATTTTACGTCAGAAAGTCCGACCGAGTGTACGCGGCATAATAGCAGTATTGTTTGATGGCACACAATATTTACGGTAGGTTATATTTTATTAATTTTTGTTGCATGAGCATATTACACATTTCTTTGTTACAACATACCAACAGGATTCTGGGACAGCGCTGTGAGTAGAAATTTCTAAATGCTGCAGATCCCTTATCACAGGCATGTCCAAAGTCCGGCCCGCGGGCCAATTGCGGCCCGCGTTCCAGTTTCGGACGGCCCGCCTGGTAATTTTGACATGTATATCTTTTGTGGCCCCCAACGAATCCCTGAGCGCCGGGGGCCACAAAAGATAGATACGCTGGCTACCTTGGAGGGGGCGAGACGAGTGCCGTGCATACAGGAGAGGATTATTTCCTGTTTACACGGCGTCCTGTGTTAAAGGAAGTCCCGTCTCCTGTGCTGCCATTGGACAACTGTTTTGTCCATCATAGGAGGCGGGACTTTCAATTAAAGAGGCCGCCGATAAAAACAGGAGTTTCTCCTGTATGTCTGTTGGCGCTCGTCCCGCCCCCCTCCCTGTCTCCTCCAAGGCTGCAGATGGACATGAATCAGGCTGCAATGGTGAGTCTGCATTCATGTCAGTGTGGGGGCTGCATTCTTGTCAGTGTGGGGGCTGCATTCTTGTCAGTGTGGGGGCTGCATTCATGTCAGTGTGGGGGCTGCATTCATGTCAGTGTGGGGGCTGCATTCATGTCAGTGTGGGGGCTGCATTCATGTCTCTTGTCAGTGTGGGGGCTGCATTCATGTCAGTGTGGGGGCTGCATTCATGTCGGTGTGGGGGCTGCATTCATGTCTCTTGTCAGTGTGGGGGCTGCATTCATGTCTCTTGTCAGTGTGGGGGCTGCATTCATGTCAGTGTGGGGGCTGCATTCATGTCAGTGTGGGGGCTGCATTCATGTCAGTGTGGGGGCTGCATTCATGTCTCTTGTCAGTGTGGGGGCTGCATTCATGTCAGTGTGGGGGCTGCATTCTTGTCAGTGTGGGGGCTGCATTCTTGTCAGTGTGGGGGCTGCATTCATTTCAGTGTGGGGGCTGCATTCATGTCAGTGTGGGGGCTGCATTCATGTCTCTTGTCAGTGTGGGGGCTGCATTCATGTCAGTGTGGGGGCTGCATTCTTGTCAGTGTGGGGGCTGCATTCTTGTCAGTGTGGGGGCTGCATTCTTGTCAGTGTGGGGGCTGCATTCTTGTCAGTGTGGGGGCTGCATTCTTGTCAGTGTGGGGGCTGCATTCATGTCAGTGTGGGGGCTGCATTCATGTCAGTGTGGGGGCTGCATTCATGTCTCTTGTCAGTGTGGGGGCTGCATTCATGTCAGTGTGGGGGCTGCATTCATGTCTCTTGTCAGTGTGGGGGCTGCATTCATGTCAGTGTGGGGGCTGCATTCTTGTCAGTGTGGGGGCTGCATTCTTGTCAGTGTGGGGGCTGCATTCTTGTCAGTGTGGGGGCTGCATTCATGTCAGTGTGGGGGCTGCATTCATGTCAGTGTGGGGGCTGCATTCATGTCAGTGTGGGGGCTGCATTCATGTCAATGGAGTGCGGGCTGCATTCATAGCAATGGAGTGGGTGCTGCATATGGGCACTGTTTAGGCTGCATTGATGGGCACTGACCCTTATTTTGCTTCAGTCCTTTATTTCAAATTTAAGATTTTTTTCCTGAAACTTCCTTTTTAAAGTTAAGGTGCGTGTTATAAGCCGATTAAATACGGTATATCCAAATAACACACCTGAGCTCATCAATTCACCACACACAGCACAAAGGCAAGAGAATTCTTGTTGGGCAGTGTATTAGTGCTTGGACGAACACACTTAGACCGAGTTTTAATGGTTTAAAGAATGTCAGGCAAAATGGTCGGCCCTCAAGCATGTTCACTTCATCAAATCTGGCCCTCTTTGAAAAAAGTTTGGACACCCCTGCCTTATCACATAGAGATCTTTTATATCTGATACGGCACTGGAGTATTTGGAGGTGGGAGGAGGCTCTAGATCAGTGGTTCTCAACCTTTCTAGTGCCGTGACCCCTTGATAAAATTTCCCAAGTTGTAGCGTGGGTTGTCAGCACCCAAGGCAAGACAAGTAATTTGCGCCCCTAACCCAAGGACATTTTCTTGTTCTCTCTTATTCTTTCTCTCCCTTTTTCTTTGTTCCTCCCCCTCTTTTCATCTCTCTTCCATGCATTCTCTATTTGTATTCCTTCACTTACTCCTTGGTGGGGGGTGGGATCAGTGGCAGTGCTGGTGGGGGTAGGGGGTGGGATCAGTGGCAGTGCTGGTGGAGGGGGATCAGTGGCAGTGCTGTTGGGGGGATGGGATCAGTGGCAGTGCTGGTGGGAGTTCTAATCAGCCAATTTGGGTGCTCTTGATCAAGATCAGCTGCTGTAGTGAGGACTTTTAATAGCAACTCTAATCACAAGTAGTGTTACTCACCGTGTCTCCGGCTTCACTGTGTATTTGACTTTGTGGTGTCTTGTAGCCAAAATCAGGAGATAGGGTCTCCCTCCAGCCCCTGCCACTTCACATTCCTCACCAGTCAGCTGACCTCTAGTCTTTGCACCCCAGCCATGCCGTGAACTGAATGGGTGGCTGCAAAGGGGCTGAGTGGGCGGCCGCGGGCTCCAGGAACTGCCCAGCTGGATGGCCACAGGCTCCAGGGACAGCCCTGCTGGGCGGCCAGGAAAAGGCTGGGAGAGTGATGCAGGCTTCAGGAACAGTCCAGGATTAGGTGACCCCTGAAAATCGTCATTCGACCCCCAGGTTGAGAACCACTGCTCTAGAGTGTTTTTCGGAACTCCACATTGTGTGAATAAGGACTGTTTGCTTTCACAGAGAACTTTTGTTTATTTGATTTCACACGTAAAAGGATTTGCACTTATTTTTATATCACTTATTTTAAATGTGATTCTTTTCACTTTATACAGTGTTATATACAGTTAGATTTATTTATTGTATTTTTTAGTTTTTTGTTTAAAGATATAGAATACCTATTTTGCCTTACAATGTATATGTATTTAGGATGTGCTTTTGTACAGCCAAAACTTCTGTAATGTATACTTTTTTTTCACTGAGCGAGCGTGGCCATTGAACATCATAGGTCACAAAACACAAATGTGTGGAGAGCAAAATGGAATGGAATAGGAAATAACACAAAGGTGTTTAAGAGATTTGCGTGTGGTGGAAGGAAGCCATGAATTACAGTCACTTTTCACAGTTAGGAGATTTCTGAAATACTGTCAGATGGATTGCTGTGTATAAATGGAAACACCGAACTGATGATTATTTGAGATTAGTAACTTCAGCAGCTGATCTTTTACCAAATGGAGGAAAAACACATTGGGGCTAAATTGCCCTTAACCCAGGGTTCAGACTGACCATTTTTTTTCATTATTTTCAGTGTATTCATTGACTTTTTTCACATTTTTCTTTTTTTTTTAGAAACCACACAACATTTATTTAAAACATATTTCAATAGATATTTAGTACACAAAACATTAACACATGATTTCCTTTGGCCCTAAATTAGATCTATGGTGACAGCATATACTTTCATTTTATAATCTCAGCATTGTAATACAAATGATTGTTACAAATTAGTTATTATTGACAATCGAATATATGAAAAAATTAAATGTTGTGAGTTCTGCCTGCCTGATGGCCATCCTTTTCCTCAATGTCCTGGATTCCCAGCATTATTACAGTTTCTCCTCTGTTGTTTACTTTCAATTTCTAAGGACTACATATCCCATGGTACCTTGCTGCCTGCAAGCAGCAATTCCTGTAACACATCAGTGCCTACTGACAGGGCATAGTGAATACAGTCACAGAATTCAAGGATGTAAATGTGTGGGGATCTTCGCAAAGTAAGTTTTCAAACTTTAATATATGTAAAGTGTTACTAAACCCACAACAGTAAAATCAGTCTGTATATGCAGTAAAGCATGCTTGTTATACTTACTGTGAAACCTAATGGGTTAAAGGGGTTGTAAAGGTAATTCTATGCAGTTCTATGCATTAAGGTGAAAAAACATCTGACAATACCGGTCCCCCCAGCCCCCCGTTTTACTTACCTGACGCATTTTACTTACCTTACGCGCTCGCCCCCGACATCCTCTTCGCCGCTCAGCCTGGCCGTTGATTGGTTACAGTGGATGGATTGAAAGCAGCACAGCCATTGGTTTGCGCTGCTGTCAATCACATCCAATGACACGGCGGGCCAGGGGGCGAGGCCGAGTGATACAGTGAGTGGCTATAGCTGCCGGCTGTATCACGGGAGCACGCCCGCAAGTACTCCTCACCATGCGAGGTACCCCAGAAGACCAGGTTCGGGGCCACTCTGTGCAAAACAAGCTGCACAGTGGAGGTAAGTATAACATGTTTGTTATTTAAAAACAACCACTTTAATCCTTTGCATTGTGTAAATCCTGTCTTCTCTGATCCTCTTCTCCTTCCACTGTCCCCAGTATATTTCCTAATAATACAGAGCCAGGGGACAGGCTGCACATGCTCAGTTCGGTTTGTATTGCTAGAGTTATTTCTTTTTTTTTGGGGAGGGTGCATGGTATCACAGCACTGTCCAGATAGAGGGTCAGGGATCCTGCATCCTTATAGGACAGTTGGTGCACAATGAAAACATCTCCTACACCTCCTACAAGCTTAAACCAGACACTCATAGAAGTCACAAGACTGCTATATACTGCTGATGAGAAATGATATTTAGCAGTTTATATTTAGTAAAATAATTGCATTTCCATGTTCTATATACTGTGGGAGACCAGATATAGTGAATGCAGGGTCCTGGGTTTAGTAACACTTTAATTAAAACCAAAAATAAGTCAATGAAAGCATGTAGCATCCTCTAATACCAACTTCAGAGCTCGTAGCTGGAAAGTCTTATGCCGAGTTCCGTATAGAAACGCTGCTGGAAACGGCAGAGCAGTGCAAGAAGTAGGCGAGACAGGAATAGCCTTCAGGAGACGGCATGAGATGCATCGCTTGCCAGGGACCAGAACCGGAGAAGGAACAAGCAGGATGATGTGGAATGTGTGGGGGCATGGCTATGCGTTTTGGAGCAACAGGTAGTAAGGGGTACATATAAATCTTTACCATAAGTAACTGTTATATAATATTTATTGTACTATAAGTATTAAAGAACTATACCTAATATAAAAAAAAAAAAAAAATAATAATAATACTATTTGATCCTCAAATTACACTTACCCATATGAGTATACTCTGCACACTTAGGTGATGATGCTGGCTGATTGGACAGAAGGGGAAAACACATACTGTTATCAGAATTGACGACACTCAAACCTGCTCTAAATATAGATACACTAGAAAATATTTCAGTATTTCTTAAATAACTTAGACTCATTGATACCGCAAACCCTAATCATAGCAGTGAAATCTAGTGGGACCCAATAAAAATATATTTTTTTTGCAACCTTTTTTGTTCATTAAAAGTATGGTTAGATGAGCACTGCCATGTACTACTTCTATTTCTGACATTTGTTGTTTACAAGTTAAAATTAGTATTTTTTGCTAGAAAAATACTTAGAATCCTCCAAAAATTATATATATTTTTTAGCAGATATTTAATGTCACAACGTATTTGTGTAGAAGTCTTACAAACTCTTTTTTTGGGGGAAAAAATACAAGTTTTTGACAAAAAAAGGAAAACGGTAAGCCCAATATTTTTGGATAATGTGAAAGATGATGCCATGTAAGAGATGTTACATAATATATATATATATATATTTATGGTTGAAGCCCTATGGCCGACACGTATCTGAAGGGAAATAACTTAACCAATAAGATCTATAACATGAAAAGGGAGACCTGAAGTGTGCCTTGGTCTATGGCCGGTATGCCAGAAATAAGGGGGCAAAAACTGAGGTAGGGTTTGAAGATATTTATTGCCTTTTAGTATTGACTACTGCGTGAGCTGGGCGAAGGCCCGTGACATTTCCGCCTGTGGGTCATGTATATACCGGGTGAAGCAGGCTGACTTCCATCTGCCGAGTCTCTGGATGATGTGGCCTGGGACCCCCTGCTGTGAGGCGGCTGAGGCGGCCCCAATCCGAAAAGAGTGACCGGAGTATTCGATGGGGTTGAGGCGTAAGTTGCGGAGGAGAATTCTTACGTGTGTCATGAACTGACAGGTGCTCAGGGGTTTGACTGGAAAAGGCAGAAGGGGATCGGTGTCCCTTTGTTCTGGCAGGAGTGAGAGCAGGCGGTTGAGAACCGTCACTGGGCACCAGGCATTGCCGGTTCTGTATAGATGGATGTCCACCCCGTGGCCAGCTTGCTGAGTCTTGGAGACGTTGAGGTGGAGCACGAAGTGGTCTTGATGGCGAACTAGGTGGCGTCTGCACAGGGTTTGGCTGGACGAGCTGTTACGGGTGAATTCGCTGGGACGTAGGAACCCATAGTAGGCCAGGTAGATGGCGGCTTGTATGACCTGGCTGAGGAGGACACCAAAGGGGGAACCAGCGAGTATGGCGGACATCTCGCGGAAGATGGCACCAGTGATGGGGCGACGTCTGGTTCTGTTTGCTGGTTGCTGCTTCTGGACGCCGCGTAGGACGGCTCGGACGGCGTGGGACGAGAAGACAGACGGTCTAGTAGGATCTTGAAGGGCCAAAAAGTGCTGTATGCCGGCCAGGTATAGGCGGATGGTGTTGTAGGATAGGTTTAGCTGTGTGTGACAATGTGAGACGAAGGCCAGAATGTGCCTGGTGTCTGTGGGTGCTGGCACGGCGTTGGTGGTTAGGAACTTGTTAAAGGTGTCCCAGGCTGCGTGGTAGGCTTTGAGTGTGTTGTGAGACAGGGACTGGTTGATGAGCTGGGTGGCCCCACGTAGGTATCGGTCTAGTCTAGGGTCAGCTGAGACCAAGCGGGGATAGGGGCGGACACCCGATCGGCCTCTGGTATCTGTCGGAAGAAGGAGACGAAGTTAAAGCGTGACAGCGCGTCTGCTGCCACATTGTATTTACCTGGGATGTGAGAGCAATGGACGTTGAACTGGAGCCGTAGCGACAGTTGGACCAGCCTGTGTAAGAAGGACATCACCTGGAGTGACTTGGACCTGCCTTTGTTGATGATGTCTGCCGTGGCCTGGTTGTCCATTGTGAAGTTTACCGTCTGCCCGGTCCAGTTGTGACCCCAAAGTTTGGCGGCTGCCACGATTGGGTAGAGCTCGAAAAAGGGGGGAAGTCCGGCGGAAACCTGGAATTGAGAGTATCTGCGGGGGCCAAGGGCCAGCGAACCAATGGAGGCCAAATATGGCTGCGAAGCCCGTGGAGGCCGCGGCATCTGTCACCACCTGTGGTGAGAAGGGTGAGACGGCCGGGATAAACATGGATATCCCGTTCCACGAGGAAAGGAACTCTTCCCACATCGCTAGGTCTGCTATGGCTGCGGCGTCCAGTTTGAGGATCTGATCGGGGTCTTGTGCCTGTGACAGGTGGACTAAGAGCTTGAGGGACGATCCGCATGGCAAAATTGAGCATGCCAAGTAGTGACTGGAGCTGTCGTCTTGTGCACCCTCTCGTGCGGGTGAAGTCCTGAAGAACTGCCCTGATGCGGGTCAGCTTGTCGAGGGGTAGGCTGGCCTGCATGGAGCATGTGTCCAAGACAACTCCGAGGAAGGTGATGGAGTGTGCGGGTCCGTCAACCTTGTGCTCGGCTATGGGGACATTGATATTCTGGAAGATGACTCTTAATTTGTCGAGGTCTACTGGTGAAACGTTAGGCTGCTCTATCAGTAGGAAGTCATCCAGGTAGTGGATGACTTCTGTGCATTGGGCCTTGTGTAGGAGAATCCAGGTGAGGGATTGAGCGAACGTGTCGAAGAGCCAGGGCTACTTTTGGAGCCGAACGTGAGCTTGGTGGCGAAGTAGTACCTGTCTCTCCACTTGATACCGTGCCAACACCAAAGAGACGGGTGAATCGGCAGAAGTTTGAAGGCGTCCGATATGTCGGCTTTGGACAGCCAGGCCCCTGTGCCTGCTTTGAGGATGGCCTGGATCGCCAAGTCGACGGAGGCGTATTTTAAGGAGAACTCCTCGGAGGGAATTAGGGGGTTGAGGCTGGGGACGTGGCAAGAATGAGGCGCAGACAGGTCGTACACCAAGCGAACTTTATTTGAGAATTTGCCCTTGACAAGCCCAATAGGGCTGACTCTCCAGGTGTTGAAGGGGGGTTGTGTGAAGGGACCAATGACGAAACCTCGCTCCAGCTCGGCTAGGAGTAGTTGGTCTATGGCCTGCTCGTCGGTGGCCGCTGATCTGAGATTCCTACACTCGTAAGTAGTGTGGAGCAGGGAGACAAGGCCGGTATGGAAGCCCGCCGTGAATCCTTGTATGAGGAACGTGGCTAGTGAGGGGATGGGGTGTGAGTCCAGATAGACTCCTAACCATAGGATGTTTATGCGGCTCAGTCACAGATTTTTCGGTTTGAGCTCGCATAGATTTTTCGGGTGCGCCCTGTGGCATACGACGCACACGTGGAGCATCCTGCATTGGCTAAAGTTACACGAGCCATAGTTGTAATTATTGCAGATGGCCGCTCCTCCCATGGTCCGGACGGGGCGTCCGAGTTTGTCGAGCTGGGGTTTCTGTGTCGGTGCTGGCGGGTTTTGTGCTGGAGCCGAGGTCGAGGGAAACTCGACCGAGTGGCGGAGTGTTGCACTGGAGCACCAGGCGGCGGTGTGCGTGGAGGATTGGCAGACTGCGCACAATGGTGAGCGCAGACCGGCGAAATGGCGACAGAATAACTCTGTGTCCATTAGGCTCCAATCTGTGGGTGACTGGAATTGCGCCATCCTGGCGGCTGCTTTTGCGGAAAAGGAGCGGTGGTAGTCATAAAATGAGAACCCGCCGTATTTGTAGCCCAAATCTACCACGGTGTGGAGATATAAATCCAGCTCTTCCCTTCTGCCGGGGGAAGCTGAGCATATGATGTCTCTAAGCATCCCAAATGACAACGCAAATTCTGGGACGGACAATTTGCGGTTGAGTCTGGGGTCTTTAGCTTTGAGGACCACCGAGACATCTCCCCAGGTATAGGCCTTGTTTTCGGCTAGGTCGTGGACTGAAATGAGAAGGGAGGCGAGGTTGACGTCCTTGCCATCCAGTATGTCCTTCTTAATGCTGGCTGGAACCAGGTGTGCTGGGCAGACCAGGGGACATGTCCCTGCGGTACCTGTGGCGACTGTTGTAGGTGGCTGTATCGCGGCGGGGCCGGGGACGGCCGGGGCCGGGTGAGACTCGAGGAGAGTCACTCTGGCTTGGACGTCCGTGACTGTGTTCGCCAAGGACGACACCATGGTGTGGAGTTGTGTTATGGCCGCAGATATAGACTGGAGGGAGGCTTGCTGAGTGCTGGGCCCGGCCATGGCAGGAGGAGGAAACAAGAGCCTGAAGAGCTCCGCCTTCCTGGCTGTGGCGGGGAACGGCACGCCCCTGCGTCTAAGTTCTGCCGTCAGTCTGGGGATGGTCCATCCCCTGAGGGACTGGATGCTGTCACTCATGGACACCGGGGAACGTGACAAGGGGGCGGTGAGATCCTCGCTGCCCGCTTGCGACATGGTCCTCGGATGGGCTGTGCCCTGAGGCGATGTCTTGAGGCGTCTGAGGTCGTTAGAAGGTCGACCGGAGCTGTTCAAGGGGATGAGATAAGCCAAGACTGTTTCTTTCCTTGTGTAAACATACGTACCCAACTGCTGTGCTCTGGAAAGGACAAGTGTGCGCACGTACGTGGACGTGCGCACACGGTAAGTTTTTTATATTTTACCTGGAGAAACACCGTCCAACCTGTGCAGGGTGGACCTACTGAACTTGGACTGACCTAGGGAAGGAAAAATAAAGAGAACTGGTGAGGTGTGCCTCGTGGGGTGTGTCCCCCGTCTGTGCATACACACTACTTTTTTTTTTTTTTTTTTTTTTTGAGTGAAATGAGAAACGTTTGTGCCATGTCGTGGGCGCAAGGTGTCGTTTTATGAGTGTGACTGCTGATTGCCGAGAATTTTGGAATGAAATGAGGCAAACTCGACTGGGGTACGTTGAGGCGAACTGATGCATGGTAGATGCCATCGGATTCGGATCAGGACGTTTTTGTGTGACAGCGAACTGATCGGCATGCCAGAAGTATGAAACGGTCGAGCCGCGATGGCGACTGTAGACGAACCAGACTTCTGGAGCATGTACTGAAATGAGGCCAACGGATGTTCAGGGCGCATCGGTCCGAACCGGCGCGCAGTGCGACTGGGTTCTAAGCGAGGTACGGCCTGGCGGTGAGAGAAAATGAGGGGAACCATTCCCTGAGGTGCTGAACGGTCGGTCGGGTCTCACGACCGACGACGAGCAGACTCAGGGGTGGTTACTGAAATGGGGCCGACAAAACCTGGGGTACGTTGGAGGCGAAGACCGATCCGCAAAGGTGCGACCGGTTTCGAATCAAAAACGTGACTCGTGAGGTGAAATGTTTTCCTCGTGACAGAGACGCCGAGCGGTGAGCCTAAAACTTTTCGACTGACAGCGACCGTACTTCTGGAGCACGGAATGAAATGGGGCCTGGGAGCACCTTGGGGCGTGCCGGTACGAATCGAGGCACCGGGGTGCGCCTAGACTTGAATCGGAACGTAATACGTGACAGTGAAATGATGCCATGACAGAGGTGTTTTTTTCGACCGGTGAGTCGAGAAATTGCGGCTAACGGCCACTCCCTGGGTCATGTATAGAAATGGGGTTCCACTGCTGGGACATGCCGGGACGAATCGGATGTGGCTAGATTCGAACGGCGTGTCGGTGCAGGACCGTGAAATGGTGAAATGACTGAAATGTTTTTTGAAATGGCTGAAATGTGACCGTATGGCATGATACTGCGACTGATTCCGAATCAGGTGATGCGTAAGCGACCGGCTACTGTATGTAGATAGCGGTACGGGTGCAACGTGCGGGTACTAATGGAATGACCTGTGCGTATGTGAACAGCGAGATTCGTGACAAGGTAAGTAACGTTCATAAGTGAAATGGTGGTCAAACGAGACCCCTACCTGCGGCAGCCGAGCCAGATACAGTGTACAAAACCTTCGAACGAGAGCAATCCACGAGACGTCTGGCACTCACGAACGCTAGCGAAATCGAGTAGTCGGCTTAGTGACGTAGTATATCGCGCACCGGAACCGACGAAGACCACAGGTGAGTGGGCCGGTTAAATACCCTCCCGGGCTCCTCCCATAAATTCAGGCCACCATGTTGGCCTTCCACATATATATATATATATATATATATATATATATATATATATATATATATATATATACACACACACACATCGTAGAAAATAAAATTGTAAAAAAAAAAAAACTACTACCACAGTCCACGCCTCACCAGTGCCACCTATCAGTGCCCATCAGTGCTGCATATTAGTGCCACTGTAACATGACATTAAAAAAAAAAAGTATTGTAATCGGTATTGGCAAGTACTTGAAAAAATGTATCGGTACTTGTACTCGGTCTTAAAAAAGTGGTATCGGGAAAACCCACAACCCTAGTTCTGGTACATCTAAAGGAAATTGTACAGTGACTGTACAATGAGATTGCATAGTGTATGACCATCTTTAATAAAAATACATAGGAGAGAGTAGACAGAGACACTTAGCTGTCAAGCCCCATTCACATGTCCATGTAACGGGGACTCCCGCATGTGTTTTCTTTTCTTTTTTCTTTTTTTGGTGTTTTGGAGCACTTCCACTCACCATGCATAGGGCAGGCCATTCCCTTGAATGGGCTGCCCTACACACAACAAACACCCTATAGAAGAAATAAAACAAGAGGTGGTATAGTAATGAGGGAGGTGTGGTCCAGACAGGTGAACACACCCTATCACACCCTCTTCTGGGATGTAGCAAGGAAGTGCATGCTGAGATACGATCTACAGGAAGTGATAGAATCTAAAAACTTTTAAAAAAATCCAAATAGATGAAAACGGAAAGCTTCTATAGATGAGGTAAATGAGAGATAAGCACATTGGGATGGCTGGGCCAGAAGTGACAATAGAAAAGCTTTTATTTATTATGAAAACTGACATTCTGCCCGAAAAGGTAACTTTTATTTTTCCGCAGCAAATTGCATTTTCCGTGTAATAGACATCAATGGACCTGCTGCAAAAACGCAAGTGTTGCATTTTTGATGCATTTTTACACACGTTTTAAGTTTCCATCAAATGAATCAAATTGTGGGTTAAAAAACGCATTGCAAAGTGTGCTGGAAAACCGCATCAACTGCAACCGCATATATGTGATACTAGGGTAAAATACACAAATCCTTTAAAATACATGCTTGGGGATGCCTTATATCTGCATGTGAAGCATGATTGACCCTGGATCTACAACATGATTTACGCTGGATTTACTTCAGGGCACATTGTTTTTTTCTTTTAATAAAGATTTATTTTCTACCGTATGCATCTCATACTCATGCATATAGGGGAGAAGACCAGATATATGGGGGCCCCCTTATATTAAAGTAGGAAAGTACACATTGTTTACAAAAATCTGAGGACCTCTAAAGGTAGACCACTTCTTGCTTTCAGATCACTCACCTGACTCTAGTCTTAATAAATAAACCTGGAACAATGTGATCTATATGATCAATGGTTTTATTAGAAAAGAAGCTAATATTATCAATACCTCGCCGCATTGAAAGAATACTGTATATATCAGGTTGCCAACCAATATTTATAGATGTGGTCTTCAGAGCTGTCCTCCATATAGTTATTATACTACTTGGGTAATCACTGATCCAGAACTGGCAGGCTGCTAGTGAAGTGTAAGGGCAGCTCACCATAATTTTTTCAGGTCAGTAGTTCGCCAATAGTGAAAAAAGGATCAAGATGACAGGTCCAGTGCCTACACCTTCAAAAACAAGCTAGTAATCGTAGCTCCCTTATTTAATTTATTTAATTTCTGACAAGTCCTTCTGAAAGGCTCATTGCTATATAAAGCCTGTATAATAATAAATCATGTCAACAACATCTGTATGTTACTATTTTTATATTGTTCAGTATCTCTATGTGTTGCCAACCAGCAAGTTTGAGGTCTGTTGTTAAAAAATGTAAGAACTGGATGGGATAACTACTGATACAAAAACGCCAGCATCACTGCACACAGGGCAAGTGATTGTAACCATCAGGCACAGAGAGGTTGGCTACCACCACCCCTGGACACAGTGAGGCTGAGCACCACCAGGGGGACACAGGGATCCCCATGACTAAGCTCCGGGGGATGGAGTGAAACGCGTTGAGAGTGTGGCCTGGTAGGATCCAGGCTGAGGTCGCCACTTCATTCATCTCTCTAGGATACTATAGATGTGCAACTTCCATGGGCTACCCTCTTTTTCCCTTGAATTTTCGGAGAAGCCAGGATGGGCTCCATCCCCTGGCAGCTGTGTATGTATCGTCTACATACCGCTCATCACAAAATTATATTTTTTTGCAGCACTGGCCATCTAATTCCATCCACAATCCGCCCACAACGTGTAGAAATCCACCCATCATGGACATGAACTGGCGACGGGAGCGCGTGGCACAATCTGACAGAAAAAAACAATTCTGTTGGCTATTGTGTGCCTGCGCCGTCTCGCCCTCACAACAGCTGAAGTTAAAATCAGCTGTTGTGCTGTTATGTACGGTGCATGCGTTACGCATGCGCCCTTCAGCCCGGGCACTATCTGATGGGGATTTCTCGACAGAACACCGGCTGCTTTTTTTATTTTTTTTTTGACAGCTGTGAGCAGAGAATTGCTCTGCACTCCTTATATGAAACGTTGAAATGCTGGATTAAGATGGGGGGGTTGAATCGAGATTGCGATCTTTTAACGATTAATCGTGCAGCTCTAGCCACCACTAGACACAGAGAAACTAGTGACAACTGTCACTGGACACAGCTGAGTTTTACCACCACCATTGAACAAAAAGAGACTAACCACCACCGCTTGACACAGAGAGAATGATCACAAGCACTGGACACAGATAGACTGAACATCATCAATGGACAAGCAGAGACTGATTACCACCACTGGACACAGAAAGTTCAACAACCACCACTAGATACATACAGAATGATCACTACCAATGGGCACAGAGAGATTAACCACCATTCCCTGACACAGATAGACTGGCCACCACTAAGCACAGGGAGTGTTACCACAAGAGCCAGGATCTAGGTTTCATCATCTCCTATTGGTTAGGCTGCACCCACCATTGGTCACACAGTTTGTTTTTGCCACATAGCCTTTATATTGGGTCACAAGAAATGTATGTGGCTCCTACAGTTCGCACTTGTCCACATTTTTAACCCATCCAATTGATTTTTGCTTCTATACTTTAAAAGGGGTGTTATGCATTCTATGGTATCCAATAGACAGCTCAACTTCCACCCTAACAAAATCACAGGCATCAGACAATGGCTTAAAGTGGTTGTAAACCCTTACAGGCCATTTTTCGCTACAGGTAAGCCTATGCGCATGCGCAGGAGTGACGTCATCGCGGCTATGGCCAATCACAGCGCCAGAGCCACGATACCCACAAGTAACCCCGGGGAGTGATGTCGCTGGCCAGTGCTGTTTATGGGCACCGCAGCGAGGGCTTCGATCTCAGGTGAGTATTGCATAATGAGCTAGTATGCTATGCATACTAGCTCATTATGCCTTTGTCTTGCCATTATGCCTTTGTCTTGCCTTTGTCTTTCTTTTTTTTTTTCACTTTAAGATTTATTACGCACTTTCAGGAATTATTGAAATTTGAATTCATTCAAAAGGTATATCTCTGTTATGTACATCACATTTATTTTTTGCTATTTCAAACTTTATCTCCTTATCTGTTTGTAAACTGAAGGGTTAAACCCACCTGCCAATGGTTCTGAGCCTCTTCAACCTCATAAAGAGCTGGTGATCTCTCCAGCTTTTCAACAGCTAATAATACACTGGCTGATTCTCTGCCCACAGGGAGATTGTCATCCATGCTAAAGTTTGACATTTTACACTTTAAGTAAGCATAGCCAGCAGCAAAAAAAAGGGAAAAAAAGCAGCCAAGAGACAGATCTGTCTTATTAAAAGAAGATGTCACTAAAAGAGCAAATCAACAAATATTCTCCTACTGTCCAGACACAACCATGCCTAGAGATATGGGTAGGAAGATGGGGTTAGGGTTAGGTTTTAGGTACCATAGTTTCTTTTATGTGCCATATTTAGCTGCTTAAATCCCATACTTGCTACTTGCCTCATCAATGGCGACATAAGAGAGCATCAGGATGTAGCAAGTTGTAGAGTTTCTTCCACTGGTCCGTGAGCTCCCAAAATCACAAAAGCAAAAGTCAATTTCCAAAATGAAGGCAACTCTTATGGATCCAACTATTTCTAACACTCATATAGCTTTAGTATGGGTGGTCGACTCAAGTTAATGAGCTTTAGTATGGGCATTAGACTGGCGTTTTACAAGCCTTAAAAACGATTCGCAAACGCCCTATGAGCAGTTTTGAAGCGCTTAATTAGCGGTAGGGGTAAAACCGCTCCACAAATGCCTGTTCCATTACAGTAAATTAAGTAATCTTAACACCCCTCAAGCGCACTGCAACTGTCTGCCACAGCATTTGCGAAGCGTTAACACGGGAGGCATTGAAAGGCTTCAAATACCTCCTTACTCGACACAAGGCTTCAATTTTAAAGCAACGTAATGCTAACGCTTTATGTTTTGATAGTGTCAAAAGCACTGTATCTTGTGCATAGGCATTTGAGGGGCATTTTTAATGCCCGCTTTTAACGCCAGTGTGAAATTAGCCTAAAAGAGGTGGCTTTTTCCTGTACAGTCATTAACTACACATTTTTTTCAATCATCTGCATACGACTCTATTCGATCACAAGCACTGTGACTGTATTATTATTATTATTATACAGGATTTATATAGCGCCAACAGTTTGCGCAGCTCTTTAGAACATGGAGGCAGACATTACACTTACAATACAAATTAATACAGAAGGGATCAGAGGATCTGCTCGTTAGATCCCATATAAACTTATTTACATACTCACAATATTCCTAAGGGGAGTAAAGATCAGCAAAACAAGAACAAGGTCTAAGTGATCCTAGCTAAGAGGGGTTCCTTTGACCGCCAAAGGTTGTGTGCCTAAAGATGGAAATCCAGTCATATTTGCCTATAGCCTATGCTGGGCTGCAGTAGAAACAATAAATGGAAAAGCCAGCCATAAATGGTTTAAAATTTGGCCGAATCAGCAGGGACCAGACAAATTTTGATCCATGTATGGACAGGTTGGTTGTACAGAAGTTGATTAGTTGATCAACTTCTGTACAACCAGCCGGGTGGGTTTTTCCTGATGGATCAGTGCCGCTGGCTGGGCTGCCTAACACTGTGCTGAGGTTTTTTTCATTTTATAGCATGCAAAAAAAACGGAAAATTTATATCAAATACTTACCGTAATTTTCCTTTCCTGATAGGCTCCATGGCAGCATACGTGTGGGTTGACCCCGCCTCCATAACTACCCAATAGGACCCCTCTCCCATAAATCTTTGCTCCTGGCTGCTATCCGTGTTCCGTAACTAGCCTACTCCAGACATTTGGGAGGGAACTCCTGCTGCCATGGAGCCTATCAGGAAAGGAAAATTACGGTAAGTATTTGATATAAATTTTCCGTTTTCCTGACAGGCTCCATGGCAGCATACGTGTGGGAAATAACTCGCCAAAACACACCCGGGTGGGCAAAATGTTGAGCAAAGAAACAAAAAATTTATTTAACATTGTCCAACGACAACACTTGTAAACCAAAATTAATAGAAGACAGCGCAGCTGGTTCAACGCAATAGTGAGAAAGAAAAGTATTAATTGTGGACCAAGAGGCCGCTCTACAAATAACATCGGGCGCCACATGCCGAGAAGCCGCCCACGAAGTCGAGATGCTCCGTGTTGAATGAGCCGTCACTGCCTCAGGAGGAGCCAAGCCCTTAGCTCTGTATGCCCTTTGAATCGTCTGCACAATCCACGCGGGAATTGACCTAATTGACGCACGCATCCCTTTATTCTTGCCATGAAGAAGGACAAAGAGGAATTCCGTTTGTCTGAATGGAGCTGTTGCCTCCAGGTATTGTTTTAAGGTGTGGCCTACATCAAGAGGATGGATCTCTTGGTCATCTGATGTTTTGAAGGTAGGGAGTACAATCTCCTGATTCTCATGGAAGACTGTGGTCACTTTAGGGTTTGACCCTAACATTGGAATCAGCACTACTCTGTCTTCAAAAAAGGTCAGAAAAGGTTCCTCTGAACCAAGATTCCTGATCTCTGATACCCTTTTCGCTGACGTTATCGCCACTAGGAAGATAGTCTTCAGAGTAAGATCCTTGACAGACAAAGGTTGAGACGAATCTTTCACAAGATTTGACAGAAAATCCAGAACTAATGGAAGGTCCCATTTGGGAAACCTGGGTCTTCTTTGTGGTCTGAGCCTGATGGCACCCTTAAAGAATTGACGAACTAAGGCGTGATTCGCCCATGAGACTCCCGTGAAGGCTGAGATGGCTGACACTTGCACCCTTAACGAGCCGACCGCCAGGGATAAATCCAGTCCGGACTGAAGAAAGCTCAGGATATCATGAACCTCTGGAGAGTTACACGAGTTTTCTCTTGATGACATGTGTATAACAAACCTGGACCAAATGCGCTCATACACCCTATTAGTGCTTCTTCGTCTGGCATTAAGAAGAGTTGGAATCGCTTCTTTCGGGCAACCAAGCGCCTCTAGCCTTCCCCTCTCAAGAACCACACCTTGAGGTGCAGACAAGATGGAAACGGGTGTAACGTCTTGCCTTGAGACAATAGATCCGGCCTGAGAGGTAGGGGAATTGGGTCTTGATAGCTGAGGAGCAGCAGCAGAGGAAACCACGGCCTGTTGGGCCAGAATGGAATGACAGCAATAATCTCCACTTTTTCTGTTCTGAGCCTCCGCAGAAACTGTAGAATTACCGGGACTGGAGGGAAGGCATAGGCCCTCTGGAAATCCCAACTGGTCGTGAGAGCATCTATCCCGAACGCCTGAGGGTCCCTGAACCTCGCAAAGTACTTCGGTATCTTGAAATTGCACGGGGAAGCGAACATGTCGACTTCCGGAGATACACCCAGTGTTAGGAGCCACTCGAAAACTTCTCTGTGGAGGGACCACTCGTTGTTGTCCAACTCGACCCGGGACAAGAAGTCTGCTTGCACATTCTGGACCCCCGGAATGTATACTGCCGAGATGTTGGCTAAGTTCTTTTGCGCCCAACTCATTAAAGGCTCCACTTCTTGTAACAGGGACCAGCTGTGAGTCCCGCCTTGTTTCCTTATGTATGCCACTGCTGTTGTGTTGTCCAACCTTAGCATGACGAAAGAGTTCAACACTAGATGGCGAAAGGATAGGAGTGCCTGAAAGGCTGCCCTCAGTTCCAGGATGTTGGAAACGACTCCTTGAGACTGGCATGTCCACCTGCCCTGAGCCACCTCCGAAAGGCAATGAGCGCCCCAACCCTGGTTGCTGGCATCTGAGGTCACCGTGATCCATGAGATGGGGACAATCGAATGATGGTTGTGCAGATTCTTCCCCTGAAGCCACCAGAGGAGAGATGTCCTCATAGATGGGGTAAGAAAGATGCGCTGATTCTGGTCGACAGAGTTCCACTGATGCAGAAATCCCTTCTGAAAGGGACGGGTATGCCACTGGGCCCACTTCACCATGGGAATGGTTGCAGTCATCGTACCAATTATTTTCAGGCACTGGAGAGCAGAAAGGTGAGTTGATCCACGGGCTGCCTGAATCCTGTCTCGGATTACCATGATTTTCTCCTCTGGGAGGGAGATGGAACCCTCCACGGTGTTGAATAGAGCGCCCAGAAACACGAGGGACTGAGATGGCTCTAGCTGACTCTTTTCTAAATTCAGGAGCCACCCGAACTCTTGCAGGGTAGAGATGACAACCTCTTTGTGATCTAATAGCTGATCCTTGCTCTGAGATAGTAGAAGCAAGTCGTCCAAGTAATGGTGGAGACGCACACCCTTGACCCTGAGAAGAGCCACTACCGCCAATAACACCTTGGAAAAAACCCGGGGTGACGTGGTTAACCCGAAGGGTAGACAAGTGAACTGAAGGTGTTGGTTGCCTACCGCGAAGCGGAGGAATTTGTGGAAGTCCTTTGTCACAGGCACGTGAAAATATGCGTCTTTCAGGTCGATTGATATTAACCAGTCTCCCAAGTGTACTGACTGTTGTATGGTAAGTAGGGACTCCATCTTGAATTTCTCCTTGCGGATGAATGAGTTGAGGTGAGTCAGGTCTATTACTGGCCTCCATGTGCCGTTCTTCTTCTGCACCAAAAACAGGGGTGAATACATGCCTTCGCCCCTCTCTTCCTCTAGGACGGGTACGACTGCGCCTTGTTCCAATAAACAGCTTACGTAGGTCAACAGGACCTGTCTTTTCTCTTCTGAGCTTGGAAGAGTAGTAGGGATGAATCTGTTTTGGAGTGTTGCAGAAGACCCACTTGTGACCGGACGATACTGTCTTTACGGTCCAATAGTCCCGAATTGAGGCCGCCCAAACATGTTTGAAGTGGAGAAGACGGGCCCCCACCCGACATGTTTGAGCGGGCCCAATTTCAAAAGGACTTCCCAGAATCCTGGTTCCCAGAGGAACCACCTTTAGAGGCCTTCTTAAAAGAAGACTGCCTGGACCTCCATGTCCTGGAGAATTCTCGGCCGGGTTTATAGCTGCGTGCATCCCTGGCACGATCCGCATTCTGTCTTCTTGGAAAAGAGCGTCTCTGATTTTGAGGACGCCTATCCTGAGGGAGAAACCCAGATTTCCCACCTGTGGCCCGGGATATGGCAGAATCAAGCTTATTGCCGAATAATGAGGACCCTTCAAAGGGGATGCGGCACCAAGCCTGCTTAGAAGCAGGGTCTGCGAGCCACGGACGGAGCCACAACGCACGTCGCGCCGAAACGGCTGCCAGCATATCCCGAGACATCAGGCGAATGACATCAATAGATGCCTCCCCCAAGAAGGCTGAAGCCATCCTAATCTCTTGAATAGGTGAGTCTTTAGCTGTGTCTATTGAAATGCCTCTCAGGTATTCTTCAATGCTGTCAGCCCAGAATTCTATGGCCTTTGACACTGCTGCGATCGCAAGCACTGGTTTGCACGCCATCCCGGAGGTCAAATAGATTCTCTTTAGATCTGAATCGATCCGTCTCTCTAAAGGATCCTTGAATGACACAGTGTCTTCTAAGGGGAGAGTCACATATCTCACCAGATGCATAAGTGCTGCATCTACCATTGGAGCTGACTCCAGGTGTTTCACATCTTCTTCCTTAAAGGGGTAAAGTTTAAGGATTTTGGATTGCATGGAACTCTTTTTGTCCATCTTGCTCCACTCTTCTGAAATAATATCACCCAATTCGGATAAAAACGGAAAAAATTGACGCTCCTTATTGAGCTGTTTAAAGAACTTCCTCTGCTTCGGGGGGGAAGTGATAGGATCTTCCCACTTCAGAGCCTCTCTCACCGCCTTGACCAGGGAGGGAACCAAACCATAATCAAACCCCAAACCTGGATCTTCCGGATCCGATTCACTGTCTGAGACAAGGGCAGAATGGCGGCTAGGCTGGGATGATTCCCATGTTTCCTGTAGTACCCCCCTCTCCTACTATAGGATCTAGTGGGTCTGCCGGGGATTCACAAGGCTGTTGAGCTTCCCTTTCCTGCAGGGATTCCTTTACCACTCGCCTCACCAATGATTCTAAGCGCTGATCAGCGCCGTCTCTTTCATCCGCTGCCTTAGTGAAACAATGGTCACATAGGGATTTGTCTGCTGGTACAGGCATTTTGCACCCCCAACATGCTTTCTCTGGCTTCTTGCTGGAGTGAGCCACAGGGGGGCGGGAATAATCCCTGTCACGCTGTTCCGACCTGGCGGACCTATGGTCGCTGGATTTTGAGGAGGATTTGTGGTGGTGCGATTTAGACGATCCACTGCGTCTATAGGCACTAGGTTGTGGATCAGATTTAGAAGGGCTGTAAACACAGAAAACAGACAGAAGGGACAGGTCAAACTTGCTGCCTATGCTTACTCTCTTCAAAAAATTTTAAAAATACAAAAGGATGTATTTTAGAACCTACCTAACATGAGCGGGCTGGCCACTAGGGGGCAGTGAAGCATCCATAGCATACAATAACAGATACCTACAATGTAGCAATAAGAAAAAAATACATTCAGACCTCAGATAGACAAAACCCCACATATCCCTATCATAAGGGATTGTTCCTACCTTCAAACGCCAGAGAAATAGCCCCGGGAAGTCGCTGTGGTGTCCGCAATCATTCCCGGGGCTCTGTCAGCTCTGCAGGGTTTTCAAATTTGCCGCCCGTGACGTCATCGGCGTCATCCGACGCCGGGGTCCTCAACGCGCATGCGCGAGAACCAAGCCTCGCTCTCACGTCGGGTCCGCGCATGTGCAGAACGCCCGCGGACCCGGAAATTGAAGGGAGAAGGTTTGCTGGAACGCAGAAGCGTTCAGCAAACAGCAAATGCAGCATATGGACACAGGAAAGGAAAACAAGGCAATACACACATATACATTGCTGCCATGGAAATATACATGCTCACCACTCCACCAACGATCATATGGCCGAACGAATCCACGCACACACCGGACCTCCAGCAGATAAGGGCCACCTGTAGCAACAGGTAAACAGGCCGGGCGCACTTTAAGGTAAGACAACCATTTCTTCAGCGCTACTCTGCAATTACTCTCCATACCCTGCTTAACAGTCAGGGCCTATCGGAGGAAACAATTCAGTCATTCGGCCGATCGATCGCTGTGAAGTCATCTTCAGGTAGGAGAACCACATGGTCCTACGGAGGAGGACAAAACAGGAACACGGATAGCAGCCAGGAGCCCAAAATGTATGCTGCCATGGAGCCTGTCAGGAAAGAGAGTTGGCCAAATATTTTTTTACTGGCATGAATACACTCATGCTAGTGTCAAAGTAAACCAGTGCTGATCGGTAAGGATGAGCAACTTATTTTGTTGGCCTTGATTCATTGTGAAAACATAGCTTTCATCCTAACAAAAAAATAAAAAATCAACACAATTATGTTATAGTTTCAACATTCAGCACTGTTTGGCAAAATTAACTCGGTAAAAATACCCTAGAAAACCATAAATAAAATCGAAAAAAAAAAGCAATGCAAATACACTGCAAATGCATTGCAAATACATGTAAACATGCATGTTTAACTGCACAATGAACTTGGAGACTGCAGACATCCAAAGTCTCCCGCGACTCGCGGGAGTCTCCCGCAATTGACTGCAGGCCCCGGACACCTGTGAGGATGGCACGATCTCCTGGCTGAGCCTGCAGTGTCACTCAGCCACAGCAGCCCGAGCGGCCATAGCATTCACTCGGCAGGTGGCAGATCCAATCAGATCCCATCATGCGAGCGATTGCATGTGGGGTGTGCCAGCTGGCCCAGGTGTGACAGAGAACAGTGTCACTGAGACTGTGTGTAAGCTGGCAGACAGACTGTACAATGGTCTGCAACTGCCACCAGTGCGAACCCGACATCTTGATGTCACTAGAGATGGTGGAGGTCCTCCCTTCGCTAGTAAGACCAGTCTGTGTTAGGAGGAGGAGTCACACTGACTGTGGCGCGCACAGGCTGGTCCTCCAGAGTGTGTGAGTTCTGCAGAGTGTGGCTAGAGTGACACAGGGATGAATGGAGAGGAGCCTCTATCTCCTGTTCATAAATTTTCAGTGCAGCTGAGGCTGCAGAGAAATGGACTGGGGAATCTGTGTCCTCAGTCCCTTTCCCTGTCTCAAAGGGGAGATATCAGGGAGCATTGTAAAAATGAAATAACAGAAAAATATAAATAAAAAATAAAATGTAAAAAATAACATTGTAAAAAATAATAAAAATAAAAAAAAACTACTGACACATATACCACTGTCACATGACATTAAAAAAAAGTATTGGTAATCGGTATCGGCGAGTAGTCTTTAATTAGAAACATGCTTTCACCTGATGAGTACTGACTTGTAACCTTTTGTGCTGGCACCATTGTAGCTCAAAATCAAAAAAAAAAAAAAAAGAAGCACCAAATACACAAAACCTGACATGTAACTGCACTGCCAGTTGTAATCTTGAATGTATATGTTGAATAGATCAATGCAGCTGAGTATTAACGCTCATCTTTAAAGACCTGGGTTACTAGCATACAGCGGCCTTTTCTTACACATGTACTAGAATGAAAAAGACAATTGATTCGATAACCTTTAAAGGACACTGATGCAGACTGGAGAGGAACAGAGATGAGGAGTCATAATGAAGGGGGACAAAATGACTGTAAATCAGCTCATTAGGAAGACACAAATTAAAAGAAACCCGGAGTCAATGTATCCTCTCCACGTCAGAATTCATATTTATCTGAATGTTTAATTCATTATAAAGAGGATTCTGTAGAATGTCTTCAATTGATTCTGAAGATGTCAGGGATCCTCTATCAGCAAGTATGTATTCTAATGGCTTGCACTAAATATATCACAAATGTACACTGGAGTGCTCAGGAAACCTTTCAACAGATGTATATTTTTAATGAGGTGATAATAGTGTTTTATGAGCTATTAAAGAATTTTTAGTTCAACAGCTGGACAAAATAGTGCTTATGTATTGTTGTAATAAGCTAAAGTGTACCCATCACCTGTATACATCAGGGGCTAATATTTCCAATAATATTTAGACGTACTTAGCAAGAAAACACGCAGAGAAGTCATATTCGGCTTGACGTGTATTTATATAATTCAGATGATGACAGAGGAAACAATCATTAATGAGATGTTTCAAGATGACCTCATGGAATTGCGTGGAACGATTATGGAGCCAGAATCTTATCCCATTAAGTAATGACTGACGCTGTCAAATTGCCCCATGATTATGTCATATAATGTTATATAATAATTTTTGCACAGAAATAGGGAGCAAAGGACAAGGAAAGGGGATAAATTGTGACATGGTAATAAGCATTAATCTAATGGATCTCATTAGTAATAAATTGTAATAAAGCCCTTATATCAAAATTGTAGGAAAAACATGTGCCATTTATTCATTAGGAATTAGTAACATAACTGCAATGAGGGACATCAAGATGAATTATGGGCCTATAATGCATTAAAAAAATTCTATTCAAGTATATATTCGTAAAGTGTTACTAAATCCAGGACCCTGCATTCACTATATCTGGTCTCCCACAGTACGCACAACATGGAAATCAAATATTTTAGTAAATATAAACTGCTAAATACCTTTTCTCGTCAGCAGTATTTAGCAGTCTTATCACTTCTGTCAGTGTCTGGTTAAAGCTTGTAGGAGGAGTTTTCATTCTCCTCTTACTGTCCTATAAGGCTGCAGGACCCCTGACCCTCTGTCTGGACAGTGCTGATTGGCCCTGTGCCGATCATATGCATTCTCCCAAGAAAAAGAAAAAAACTTTCTAGCAATACACACCAAACCGAGCATGTGCAGAGTGCCCCCAAGGCTCTGTTCCATCAGGATATGGATTGGGGACTGTGGAAGAAGGGAAGGACCAGAGAATACCGGAACCCCTTAGGTTCCACAGTGAGTATAATGCCCCGTACACACGATCAGATTTTCCGACAGCAAATGTTGAATGTGAGCTTGTTGGTGGAAAGTTCAACCCTGTGTATGCTCCACCGAACATTTGTTGTCGGACTTTCCACCAACAAATGTTGGCTAGCAGCTTCTCAAATTTTCCGCCAACAAATTTTTGCTGTCAGAATTTCTGTTCGTGTGTACACAAGTCCGACGCACAAAAGTTCACGCATGCTCGGAATCAAGCAGAAGGAGCCGCACTGGCTATTGAACTTCCTTTTTCTCGGCTCATCGTACGTCTTGTACGTCACCGCGATCCCACGTTCGTAATTCTTGGCCAACATTTGTGTGACTGTGTGTATGCAAGACAAGTTGGAGCCAACAACCTTCGAAAAAATTCCACGGTTTTGTTGTCGGAAAGTCTGATCGTGTGTACGGGGCATCACAAGCACGCTTTACTGCATATACAGACTGATTTACTGTTGGGGGTTTAGTAACACTTCAATTTAATAAAGTGCCTTCTATTGCTCTCAGCTTCCTCCAAATCTCTAAATTTCCAAATCCCTTTTTATTCTTATTTTTTGCTGTGATCAGACTCCTTGTTAGAGGGTGGCTACATTTGTTCTCCATGGTCCCACTGTAATTTGAAGGAACATAGGCACTTTCTTATTCTTCCTCCAGAGATGGACTATGGACTAGTGTTTGTAGTGTGCATAGAGCAGTGCTCATCATTCACAACTAATGTGCGATACTTGTTCTAAACAAATGGAAGTGAAGGGGAATAAGAGAGGACATTACAAGGAGGCAGAAAAACACAGTAAGGAACAACTTAATGAAAAATAGAATACAGGGCCATTAAAGCGGGATTAAATCCATCAATTTAATCCTTTTAAAAAATAGTTACTGTACATTCCCATGCCGGGAATGTAACTGTCACATTTTCTTGTCCTCTCAACCGAACTGGCAAACCATCAAAGGGCTGGTGCCGTAACTGATCACATGTTCAGCATCATGACAGTTGCAGATCAAACACAGATAGTAAAAAGCGAAGCACGACACTAATTGTGTCACCGGATTATGGGGACACTGATTATGCAAATAACTGTTTGAAAATGCTTTGAAATTGTTTTTGGATCTTTGCGCACTTTTGTATATATAGGTGTATTGAGATTATTTTGATTTTGCTATATGGTCCGGTATCTATATATTGGTTATAATTTATGCATTAAGACACTACTGTGATGCACGGGGTGGGATAATTGGAATACATTATATATCCTTGCGAACCCCACAGGATCCCCATTAGAGGGGTCATATCTCTGATCATCCACTTATACTTCCAGCCCTGGGCATATATATGGTCTAGAACCCATACAGTCCATACGCTTATGTTATAGGTAGCGCCACTGACCCCTGTTCTTTAATTTATCTATCATATATCTGGAGCTCCTCTAGGGGAGGCTCCCGTGCTTTTTGGGGAGGCTGACACCTACAATACCTTACCTAAGCGCGGCACTGTGCATTTTTTGATTTCCAAACACAGATAGTAGCTTAAAGCGGTAGTAAAGCCGCTGAACTTTTTTTTTTTTTTTTTAACACCTGTAAAGGAAAAGGCATAATGAGCTAGTATGCACCGCATACTAGCTCATTATGAAATACTTACCTTAGAACGAGGCGTTGGTGACTCACCTGGTCCACGCCGAGGTCGCTGACATGTTGCCTCGGCGTGTCTTCCGGGTATCGCGGCTCCAGCGCTGTGAGTGGCTGGAGCCGCGATGTCGTCACTCCCGCGCATGCGCACGGGAGACTTCTTCCCGGCAGGGTTCGGATTCTGCCGGCCCTTCAGCCGAGAATCCCCCGTGCGCATGCGCCGCTGCAGTCAGCGGCACATTGCACGGGGAATATCTCCTAAACCGTACAGGTTTAGGAGATATTTTTTTTACCTACAGGTAAGCCTTATTATAGGCTTACCTGTAGGTAAAAGTTATAATTTTGACTTTACTTCCACTTTAACCTCCCTGGCGGTATGATTCTGTCTGGAATTTTGTGCTGAAAGCGGTACAATTATTTTGCATGGAAATTTGGCGTTTTTATATTGTAGGCATGCAATTCTTATGAATAACTCACTTAAATCTGTCCGAACCAGAGTCTAGTAGACATCCTGGGTATGATAAAGTTTGAAACACAAAATCATAAATTATAATATAATAAAAATATATATAAAAATTATTCAATAATGTAATCAAATCAAAAACACTGACATTTGCTCAGTTGCAGAATAGTCAATGTCATTAAATTTAGTGTTTGATGATAAATTGTGATTCTAATTTATTATCGGTGTTTTCTAGCTGGTCTAAAACCACTTTTGACATAAAGGGACACTTTTTGGTTGCTATGGACAATCTCCAGTTTCCAGGCAGAAAAAAATCTATTTATTATATAAAATGACATGCAGGGCACTGGACAGACCACTAGGGACAAAGGGGATGTGTGTTTTTTGTATACAGTACTGTAATCTGTAAGATTACAGTACTGTATGTGCTTTGTGTTTTTTAACTTTTTTGAATTTGGCGCCGATCTCCGCTCCCGTGCGTCGGAATGTCGCAGGGAACGGAGATCAGCGGCACTCGGGCACTGTGTGAATCGAGCGAGCAGACGGCTCGCTCACACAGCGGGGAGACATCGCAGGATCCAGGGGGAAAGGTAAGTAACTTCCCCCTGTATCCTGCAATGCGAGCCCGAGTCTGGCTCGGGGTTACCGCTTTTGGTACTGAAGTTCCCACCCCGAGCCAGACTCGGGATTACCGCCAGGGAGGTTAAGGCTGGGTTCACAATAGTGCGAATTGGATGTGGAGTTCTTCGCATCCAATTCGCAGGACAGGAGATTGTGATTGTGAGAGCCGGTTCACACAGCTCCTGGGTGGCTACGGAGCAAATTGAACAGGGGTCCTGTGCATCTTTAGCTCAAAAAATTTGAGCCTGAAACAGAGAACAGGGACGCACCGGACCCGTGCTGTCAGCCGCATCCATCTTAGATGTGAACCCAGCCTAAAGCGTTTGTTTCCCCAACACTTCATATTCCCGATATGTGCCTGCTGTACCATGTACTTGTATGAGAATGTATCCTGTTCTCTTTGAATTGTGAAATCTCTGGTGTTCCTGTCAGTCCCCTTGGTTATCTATGAAAAACTGACCACACTAAGCAGGAGAGCACACCGTGGTCAATTCTCTAGCTCAGTATGTCCTCAAATGATCACACTTGTCCTGACACGCCCCTGCTACACAGCCATTCACTGGGAAGATCAGTGTACTGCTTCTTCTCCTCCCCCAGCTCTTATGCAGCTGAGAACAGAGGAAATGTGATCATTTATAAAAAACATTATAAATAAAAACATTATAAATACCCTTTTTCCATCTATACAAAAATGTTTTGTCTTTCATTTCTAGTTTAAACTGAATGGGTTGTTTTACAGGGTGATCGTTTACACTAAGTAATGGATAAGCATTTATTATTTTTGGAGAATAAGGATATTGTTTACTGCCACTTTAAAGACCCCCCTGACTTTGTCCTCACTATCCCAAAGGCAACCCCTCTAATAATAGTGAATAGGAAGGAGTTTGTGATTCTGACAAACATGATTTAGCTATGACAACCGCACTATTACCTTATCCAAAATTCCCTTAAACACAATTTTGTCATGCAGCACTTCTGGGTAAAATTAGATTTGAAAAATAAAATAAAATGTCCTGTTACTGTGTGACATGGCTTTGTTTTTATAAATAAACCCATTGATCACCATGTCAGAGCTGACATGGTGATTAATGACTTTCCTGATGTCTGCCACTGTATTTCTTCCTAGGTGCACTAAATGTTCCTTGGACATAAGTGAAATCAAGTGTTTACACTTCCCTGAAATTTCTGAAAATTTTGGACAAATTTTATTTAAATGCTATGGAGTCAATAGGGATGGTAAAAAATAATGTATTTTTGTCTGTTTTCTTTTAGGAGAAGTCAAGCAATTGGCTTTAATAGTCAATTTACAGAAAGTTAAAGACGCTGTTTTCAACAATCCTTAATGGACTAATTACTATTGTGACAAACCCGCGCTTACCTCTTTCAACAATACGTATATATCCCAAAATTCAAATATGCTGAAATAAAATCAAAATAAAATAAATAAACTAGCGGCTGCAAACATATAACGTGTTCCCACAACGTAGCAGTGAATGAAATTCTAATTTCATAATTAGCCTAATTATTTGATTTTTGATTTTTATTCACAGGAAGAAATCCCAGATCGTTAAAAACAAATAAAACATAAAATAAAGCAAGAGAACACAATTAATTAAATAGACACAAAAGTAAAAGAATACATAAACACAAATAACACTAAATTAAATCAACTATGCCACCCTAAATACACCTTTCAAAAACACCCTCTAAATAAATGTATTTCCATATTGTTTTTCAATTATTTCTAGCCTACGTATATTATTCTGAATGATGTTAAAGTTAACTTTAAAGTAAGGTAAACTTACTTTTTGATGCTCCCCACAGAATTCACAGAGTCTGCCTACTGAGGAGGAGGTTCATGAGGTGGAGGAAGTACAGGAATCACTGTTTACAGGCAGAAAAGTACCATGGGATATGTAGACCTTAGAGATTTAAAGCAATCAGCAGAGGAGATGCTGCAAAGCATGCAGGGAGGTTGTGGAAAGAAATGGCCAGCATACAACTAGAACTCACCGTCACTTACTGTGGGCTCTTAGCAGCTCCCTTCTCTGTGCTCAGGCTGCTTAGCTGCTGGATAATTGTCAGCAATCATTGATCCCTCAGTGGCTCACCTGGTTATCATTATCTGCTCGTCAGTCCCACCTAGAGCCAGCCCCTTCTGGCTATTTAAATTGCCTTGTTCATTCCTTTCCTGCTTTCGCCTTGGTCAACATATCTGCAGATTCTCTGCTGTGTTCCTGTGAAAGACTTTGCCCGGCTGACGTCCCTTCTGGTTCCTGATCCTGTTCTTCTGCCTCTGACTACTCTGATCTCTGGTTTCCTGATTACTGGCTTTTCTGACTACCACTTTGGTTACCGATCCCTGGCTTATGTTTTGACCACGTTTACTGATTTGTACCATTTTTACCATTATATTAAAAGGTGTGATTTTTACTGCATTTCTGTCTCAGGCTGATTCATGGTTCCTGACACTCACAACATAAAAAGGGATTTTCAAGTAAGTTTATACTAGATTGTCAAAAATAAATTTAGTTTTTATTGTTATTACAATGCTGATGTTATAAAATGAAACTATATGCTGTGACCATAGATTTGCCTTAAGCAGCTCAACGAGTTAAATGAGAGTTTCCACATTGGGTAAATTTTGCCAGCAGCGAAGTCAATTTCATGAAAATTATAGCACTCATCCTTAAAGTGGCTCTAGAACCTTAAAGTATAACTACAGGCAAAACCTTTTTTCGTTTTGGATGGAGATGAATTAGAACACTTGTCAGTTTTTTATTGCTGTCTGTGTCCCCATTGGGTAGATTCTCCCTCTCTATTTGTCCTGTTTATCATTATCATTAAAAGTGAAAGTAAAAGAAAATACCACATTTTGGGTTGTCCGCAGAAAAGTTATAGAGGGTAAATCTTCCAATAGGGGCACTAGTTCTGGTGACCTGGGGGTCCTCAAGGAAGTCCCTTGATGTGCAGAGATTTCACCTCACTTCTGTTTGACTATGGAACAGAAAGTGAAGGGAAATCTCCTCAATGGGACACAGATGGTGAAATCTGACAGGGGTTATAAGTTTTGCCTATAGTTCTAATTTAAGTTTTTTTACCCTAAAGTGTTTGTTAAATTTAATTACATTTTTGTTAAAAAAAAAAGAAAAAAAAGAATCCTGTTCCCATAAAGCATGAATAACAGCACAGTGCTTATGCTGTGTAATTTGGGCCCCTGTATCACCTGAAATACCTGGCTGATCCTGCCTGGTTCTGGCCTCCCCCCTGTAAACTGACCAAACTGAGCCTGACACCATGGTCCGTTTACGTGCCACTGTCATCCGCAGCTCTCCTCTGTTCTCTCTCCCCTGTCCTCTCCCCCTCCTCTTTGCTCTCCCCCTCCCCTCCCTGTGTAATATCTGATTCATCCACTGGGGGCTCAATCATCTCCACTATCCCCTCAGCACATTGATGAGGTCTCAGCCACATCACCTGATACCTCCTCTTGTTCCTATTTAAACAGCTGCCGCTAATGACTCATCGTTCGTGCTGGGAACCTGTTACCAGGCCTAGTGCACCAGCCTCATGTTGCTGCTTACTTTTCCAAGTTTGGGCCGGACAGAGCCCCACTTCATCCTCTTCGTTTGGGCTGGATAGAGCCCCACTTCATCCTCTTCGTTTGGGCCGGACAGAGCCCCCACTTACTACTCTTTGTTTTGGGCCGGACAGAGCCCCCACTTACTACTCTTCGTTTTGGGCCAATGAACGCTTCACCACCATCTCTCCAGACCTATGGAATGTCCCCACCAGCATAACGCAACTCACCTGCAAGTATACCTGAACTGCATAAACTTTGTACTTCTGTACTACTAATGCCTTGCTGACTATCCTGATACCTAAGTTATGGCTGTATATAAACTCTCTAAATAAACCCCAACTAATCCTTTAACATACCTTCGTTCCTTTATCTTTAATTTGCCATAAGGTGTAACCACTTAACTACATAGTATGTATATAAGTCCAAAGCTGTGATCCTCTACAAGAACACTACTAGCTCACTGCCTGAGACATTACACCCTGCCTGTCAGCTCTGTGAACTCCACAATCTTCTCCTCCTGCTGCTCTCATAATACAACAAGCTTGCTACAATCCCCTCTGCTATGTTTAATAATGTCCCCAGACCGGCCGCCTTTCCCTCCTCTCTTCTGCTCCTCCTGGCTGAAGTCAGCTGGGCTTTCTCAGCCCCGCCTGCTTTGCTGTCAGCTTGAGAGAGGAGAGAGGAGGCCAGTCATGTGAGCACTGATCGGCGCTATGAAATCAGGTACACATGCACTGGAGACATTAATAAACATAGCTGAGGGGATTGTTGCAAGGTTGTTTGCATGACTTAAGAACCACTTTCATGCATTCTATGTATTAAGGTAAAAAACCTTGTGTGCTGCAGGATTCCCCCCTCATACATCTATACTTATATATCTAAACCCAATCTTGACCCTCCATTGTGCATGAGAGCAGCAGCTCTCTCTGCTGTCTCCCTCCTCACCGGTCAGATTCATAGCTCCTGTCAATAAAATGCTTTGACGATGGAGCGGCGAGTGGGGGCGCTCGCCAAAGAGGAGGAGTAAGGAGCGCCGGTGGGGGATGCCAGAAGAATAGGATCAGGGATACTTTGTGCAAAACCATTGCACAGAGCAGGTAAATATAACAAGTTTATTTTAATTTAATTAAAAAAACCTGAAGCTTTAATGTCACTTCAATGTGCACCATAACCGGTTCCTGACTGGCTGCCGCAGTTTTACTGCGGCAGGTTGGCTCCCCTAGGCGAACCACCGTAACTGTATGTCGGCCCTTTAAGACGGAGGACCGCCAGGCACCTGCGATCACTCGTGACAGAGCAAGAACCGGGATCTGTGTGTGTAAACACACAAATCACGATTCTCTCGGGGGAGAGTAGAGAGAGCGCGTGTTTATTTCCCAGAGGCAGTGTTATGTCCCTTTGACACAGGGTCTCTCAGGGTGTTGCTAGCAATGCTGCCAGTATCTGCTCAGCAAGTTACACACAGGCTGGATGCCCTTCTTAACCAGGGAAGGGTTTATTACTCACTCAGAAAGCAATGTACATTCTTACATGGAGGAGTCATATACAACAGGTCTCCCTCTAAGTATCATGCTGCTGCTTCCCAGTCCCACATACACTGTGACTGACTTCCTGGTACAGCCCCTCCCCCAGCATGCATCAGGAGAAAGGGGTTAAGGGTCACAGCAATTCTGCATAAACATTACACCTCCTCTTTTTCTCGAAGAAAAAAATAAAACATAAAAAAAATATATAACAAGAGAACAAATACACAACACATAAAATACTCAACACATAAAGAACAAGGCAAACAGGATCAGTTGAGCAAGTAGTATCTCCAACTCAGTTGTGTGGCTTCCGCAGCACTTCAGGAGCCCTTTTTCTCTGTTTCCTGTTCCGTAAGATTTTCAGGGGTTGGTTGTAAACTTGTGGGATCATGCCAGACACCGTGCCATATGTCACCAGTATATCAATTACTGGATCCACTTCTGCTTTTACTGCAATACCAATACAATGTCTAAACTAACCAGAATTTTGTCCTGGAATGTCCAGGGCTTAAACAACCCAGTTAATCGACTGGCTGCGCTCCATGCGGTTAAGCGTTTAGATGCTGATGTGATTTGCCTACAGATGACTCACCTCCCCTCGACTTCTACTCCTTTATTTGCCCAAAGACAGTTTTGTCACAAATTTCATGCTAAATATTCAGTGTATTCGAGGGGAAATCAGTCTCCTGATCCGAAGGGATACACAATTTTCCAGCATGGAAATTAAACCCGACCCAGATGGTCGCTATGTGTTTGTATTGTGTTCTCTTTATTGGAAGAAGTATATAATAGCAGGGATTTACATTCCTCCACCGTTTTCAGCCGATCTCCTTAAAATACTAGCTGAATTTGTAACTCACTTTCCTGGCATATCGGTATTGGTCCTAGGGGACTTTAATAACTACATAGACTATGAGAAAGAAAAATTATGAGAAAGACAAATCAGCCCATGCCAAAGGCGGCTTAATAAAACACCAAGGGCCTACACCCTTTGCCCACCTTCTCTTGGAGATGGGCCTTACAGACTTTTGGAGGATGCACAACCCCCCGACGCCAGGGTGTACTCATGTCAATCTGCCTCGATTGGGTGACTGTCCCGGATTGACTTGGGCCTGGGGAATGAACTCATGTTGCTGACCACTCCCCACTTCTAAAAGACATATGGGCGGGGCAGATCGGAGCAAAACGCTATGGAAGCTAAACCCTTTCTGGTTGTCACTCCTACTGGACCCTGATCCGATCCCAGATTTGTTGTCCTCCTTTTTTAGACATAACATAGGTAGAACGAATATAGCCAATGTATGGGATACAGCTAAGGCCTACTTACGTGGTCAACTCATTAGATTAATATCTCACATAAAGACAAAGACCACGGAGTGGGAAATGCTGGTTATATCAGAGGCACAGAGAACTGAGGCAATATATGTTGCTGGCCCCACTGATGTTTGCATGGTTGGCTTCACAATCGATGCTCAGGCAATTATCCTTACACTTAGTAAAAAATAAAAGGTTCTTTTTACAGCAGAAGCATTTTGAAGAGGGAGCAAACACTGGCCATATGCTAGCTCTACTAGCTAAAACACAACAACCCCCCTCCCATATAGTGGCAATGGCAGATAAACAGGGCACACCGTGCTATTCCACTCAAGCTATTATGAACATATTTAAGGATCTTTTTAAAGATTTCTCTACGTCCAAAGTACAACCAGGGATGGACTGGCCATCAGGACTACCGGTAGATTCCCGGTGGGCCGATGGCTCAGTGTGGGTTTCAACCGCATCTGTGGTGCACGACGATCTACCCATCAACCGCCGACAGCTGGCCCCTGCCGGGTAGATTGAGATTTAGCCAGTATGCAGAGTAGTGCAGGAAGCGTCTCTCATGTCATGCAGCACTGCTCGCTCCCCGGGGGCCCATCCTCTCTTCTCGTCTATCCCCATTGGCTTGTACTATCATCTGGGATAGGCGAGAAGAGAGGAGGGATGGAAGTAAGAGTGTAGCGCTGTGATCAAAATATAAATAAATATACTTATGAATAACCAAATGAATAGTAGTAAACACAAATGTGACTCCGTGTGATAAATAAATCGGAAAAGTCCAATATAATAAACCAAGTGATGTGGACACAATCAGAATGAAATAGTCCCAAAAGACAACCAGTAGTGATAACCGGACACGGGTATCTTGAAAGATCTTCTCATGAACACTTTCTGGGATATAATGATAATAAATATGCGCTTACCAGATCCAATGGACCCCCTGTCAGCGACAGAGGGTCAAACGGGCATGGGAAGGCTCGAACAGCCAACAGCCTAGGTATTCGCTGGACTTGTGAGGATAAGCTGGTGGAATCAGCCGGTGTCGTCTCAAATCTCCCACGGAGGTGAGGACGGTCAAATCCAGGTCAGCCAAAGTAGGATACAAACAACAGCTCAACAGCTAGAACCACAAATCCAGAGGGGGGTGTCCACAGCAGAACAGGAGATTGTAATGGCGTTCTATTACCACATCAAATGTGGTGAGAACATGCACCAAATACTCCCCCGATGTTGATCAACCCAAAAAGGGAGAGAAGAAAAAACAAAGGGCTCCAATGGTGCAGGTCAAAATGGGAGGGTTTTAATGATAAAAAAACATCAAGGTAACAAATAAAAGTGATCACAATTAAAAGAAAAAGCAATGTGGGAATAGGTATAACCAGGCCCGATGCGTTTCGTGTAATACACACTTCAACTGGAGGGGAGGGGCCGCCGGGAATCGAGCAGCGCTGTGTGCCATGAGAGAGAACTTATTACAGACAGATGCTTCCTGCGCTACTCTGCATACTGGCTAGTAAGATCCCATGATGTGCCCCTTATTGTGCCCTATAATGTGCCCTGATAATGGGCCCTATAATGTGCCCTCTGATGTGCCCTATAATGTGCCCCATCATGTCCCCCCTGATGTGCCCTGATGTGCTATGTGCCCCATGCCCTGTGCCCTAATGTGCCCCGTGCCCTGATGTGCTATGTGCTCCATGCCCTGTGTCCTAATGTGCTATGTGCCACATGCCCTGATGTGCCCCGTGCCCTGATGTGTTAGGTGCCCCAATGTGCCCCATAATGTGCCCGGATGTGCCCCATAATGTGCCCGGATGTGCCCCATAATGTGCCATAATGTGCCCTGATGTGCCCCAATGTGCCATGTGCCCCATGCCCTGATGTGCCCCGTGCCCTGATGTGCCATGTGGCCTGATGTGCTATGTGCCCTGATGTGCCCTGTTCCCTGATGTGCTCTGATGTCCTATGCCCTGATGTGCCCTGTGGCCTGATGTGCCCTGTGCCCCAATGTGCCCCGTGTCCTGATGTGCCCCATAATGTGCCCTGATGTGCCCCATAATGTGCCCTGATGTGCCCCGTGCCCTTATGTGCCCCATTCCCTGATGTGCCCCATGCCCTGATGTGCCATGTTCCCTGATGTGCTATGTGCCCCATAATGTGCCCTGATGTGCCCCATAATGTGCTATGTGCCCTGATGTGCCCCGAGCCCTGATGTGCCCCGATGTGCCATGTGCCCCGTGCCCTGATGTGCTATGTGCCATGTGTCCCATGCCCTGATGTACCATGTGCCCTAATGTGCTATGTGCCCTGTGCCCTGATGTGCCATGTGCCCTGATGTGCCCCGATGTCCTATGCCCTGATGGGCTCCGTGACCTGATGTGCCCCAATGTCCTATGCCCTGATGGGCCCGTGACCTGATGTGCCCCGTGCCCTGATTTCCTATGCCCTGATGTGCCCCATGACCTGATGTTCCTCGTGACCTGATGTGCCCCGATGTTCTGTGCTATGATGTCCTGTACCCTGATGTACTGTGCCTTGACGTGCCATGATGTGTTGTGCCCTGTGCCCTGATGTGCCATGTGGCCTGAGGTGCCCCATGCCCTGATGTGCCCTGTGCCCTGATGTGCCCCGATGTCCTATGCCCTGATGGGCCCCGTGACCTGATGTGCCCCAATGTCCTATGCCCTGATGGGCCCCGTGACCTGATGTGCCCCGTGCCCTGATGTCCTATGCTCTAATGTGCCCCATGACCTGATGTTCCCCGTGACCTGATGTGCCCCGATGTCCTGTGCCATGATGTCCTGTACCCTGATGTACTGTGCCTTGACGTACCCTGATGTGTTGTGCCTTGTACCCTGATGTGTTGTGCCCTGATGTACTGTGACCTGTACCATGATGTCCTGTACCCTAATGTGCTGGGCTTTGTACCCTGATGTCCTGTACCCTGATGTCCTATACAATGATGTGTTGTGCCCTGATGTGCCCTGTACGCTGATGTGCTGGGCTCTGTACCCTGATGTGCTGTGCCCTGTACCCTGATGTGGCCTGGTGTGTTGTACCCTGATGTGCTGGGATCTGTACCCTGATGTGCCTTGTGCCCTGATGTGCTGGGCTCTGTACCCTGATGTGTTGTGCCCTGGGCCAGTCTGGATGAAGTCCAGTGCCACATTTTTGTCCCAGTCCAGCCCTGAGTACAACCCTCATCTGATGACCTCCATTCCTTCCTAGATAGATAGCCTATACCACGTTTGTCCACTGCGGATGCAAACATGCTCAGTGCCCCACTGACTGAGGAAGAGCTCCTCGTAGCTTTGGCTCACACACACACAATGGGCGGGCACCTGGAGCTGATGGTTTGCCGTCCGAAGTCTACAAACGTTACACCACACAATTAATCCCGACTCTCCTTCAAGTCTACATAAATGCATTTGAAACAGGGAAACTTCCCCCCTCTATGAGTGAGGCACTTATAGTTGTCCTTTTAAAACCAGTAAAGGAGGCCCTCTCACCAGACTCATACAGACCTATCTCGTTACTTACATTTGACATCAAACTTTTGGCTAGGGTGTTGGCTAACAGGTTAGCCAAATGCACCCAAAAAGTGATTCATAAAGACCAGTCTGGTGTTATACCAATGAGGTCCACGTCCCAAAACTTACGAAGACTATTTTTAAATTTACAACTACCAACTGACAATCCCGGTAATAAGGTCATAGATGCGGCTAAAGCATTTGACAGCATCGAATGGCCCTATTTATGGGAAGTATTGACAAGATTTGGGGTAGGCCCCTCCTTCCTCAAATGGATAAAGCTGCTGTATACCACTCCGTCCGCAAGAATGCAAGTTAATGGGGACATATCAGAACCCTTTAGGATTTTTAGGGGCACACGGCAGGAGTGCTCACTTTAACCCTTGCTGTGTGCCATGGCCCTGGAGCCCTTGGCCATACATGTCAGAGCCTCACAAAATATCGTAGGTTTTCTTCGGGGGTACCCAAAAAGATCTCCTTATATACGGATGACACTCTGCTTTATTTGGGAGACACTGACAGCTCTTTGAGGAATGTGATGCAATTAATTGCTGACTTCAGGGATCTGTCATGGTTCACCATTAATTGGAATAAATCAGTGCTCATGCCCCTAGACCAACAACAGGACCCTTACCCGAATGTGCAGTTGATGTTCAAAAGGTAACTGAGTTTCGGTACCTTGGAATACAAGTGACTCAGGACCCAAACCAATACATTACGTCAAACCTGGTTCCTTTGCTTCGCAAATTCTGTACCAAATGCACGGCATGGACCAAACTTCCACTGTCAGTCACTTGGAGAGGCAATTTAATTAAAATGGTATTGGCCCCGCAGCTTTTATATATATTCCATAACGCTCCCATATGGATACCACATAAATGGTTTTCCCAAATAGACTCTCAGTTTAGAACCTTAATATGGGGTAATAAAATGGCACGTATCAGCTTATAGACACTGCAATTCGCCAAAGATCAAGATGGATTGGCAAACCTGCACTCTAGATTCTAATTTGTGGCCTCCCAAATCCAACAATTAGGTAACTGGGGGCGTGAAGATGTAACAGACCCCATCAGGTCTTTATTAGTACCAGACAGCTCTTTACTCCCAACACTATCCCACTTAGAAGCAGGATTCTCACATTTATCACAAACACTCCTCACAATACTCCCCCTAAATACTTTATGGAAATATATTAGAGCCATTTTGCATGTTCGGGGATTTTGCTCATTTACCTCCATATGGCAGAATAAATATTACAAAGAACTGACCAAACTTAAGGATTTTCATTTCTGGGAGAGGGCGGGCGTTCAATTAATCTCCCAGCTATTCAATGGCACCTCTTTTAAATCCTTTATGGCACTACAAGAGGAGTTCGCCCTCCCTAGAACCCAATTTTACAAATATCTGCAGTTAAGGCATGCCATTCAGAGTGAGGCTAGAACCTCCTTGTTCGCATCAACGGCTCATCCCTTGATGACAGATGTGCTGTTGTGCTCTCTTCTCCTCCATTAACTAAAGAAAAAAAATACCACAGTGGGTGGGATGTCAAATCTTGATTAATGAATGACCCACCCCCCATAACAGCATGAGGACACAGGCTATAGTGTAAACACTCAGCACTGTGGGGGGGCATCTGAACTATTTTCATATTACTGGGTTTAGTAACACTTTAAGTACCTTCTCCCCTGCTCTTGAAAAGAGATAATATTTGTCTACATCACACACAGAATGTTTAAAATGTGAGTAAAATATCTGTGAGTGACAGCAAATAATGTCAGTGGTCAGGAGTTTCCGGTATTGTCATCTATGGTAGCCATAACCGCACTGTTTTCACACAAGCATTAGATTGGGCTGTTAAATTGGGTAAAAAGGCCAATAATGGAGATTAGTAAAAGTAAGGCTCCATTCACACTGCAACTTGTCATGCAACTTTGGACGTCAAAGTCGCCTGACAAGTTGTACCCCATGTTTTCCAATGATAACCATTTAGATATCTGCGACTTAAAGTTGCAGCAACTTCAAAGTAGTTCATGGACTACTTTGATCCGACTTTCATGCATCTTGAGGGCCATAGACTTAAATGTTAACCCTCAAAAGTTGCCCCTGAATGTTATACAATGCAACAGTTGTCCATTATCAGTGGTCCTGGTCAAAGCCAAAGTCGTATCCAAGTTGCACCCATCCAAAGTTGCATCAAAGTTGCACTTCAAAGTCGGTTCAACTTTCAAGTGTGAATAGAGCCTAATGCCACGTACACACGACCGGACTTTTCGACCGAACTGGTCCGACGGAACGAATCCGTTGGACAATTCGACCATGTGTGGGCTTCATCGGACCTTCAGTGGACCTTTTCTGTCGAAAATCTGACGGACTTTAGATTTAGATCATGTTTCAAATCTTTCCGACGGACTCGAGTCCGGTGGAAAAATCAGTTCGTCTGTATGATAGTCTGACGGACAAAAACCAACGCTAGGGCAGCTATTGGCTACTGGCTATGAACTTCCTTATTCTAGTCCGGTCATACGTCATCACGGTCGAATCCATCGGACTTTGGTGGCATTGTGTGTAGACAAGTCCGATTCGACGGAAGTCCACTGAAACTCCATCGAAAATTCAGATGGAATTCAGTCCGTCGAAAAGTCCGGTCGTGTGTACACACCATTAGACATCTTTAGGCAGATAGGTGCTAGAATACAAAATATATAATGGGCAAAGTTTCACCAGGCAGACAAAAGCAATCTAAGCAAATAGATGCACCTATCAATTCCAGATATGTGTGTGCAGGTGATTTACTTCCCATCTCCCATTTGAAAGCACTTGTGCCTTGTGACTGGCACAACACTGTCACATGGGCGCACAGAAGAAGTCTGTATCTCTATATCAGCTTTACCTTTCTTTCCCTAATTCTGGCTCCTAAAGGAAGTTTTAGGTAACACGTGCTGTTGTTAGCTGAAATGATTGCTTTTCTCACTATGAGCAAAGCACAGGTTTACATTAAGGGCATCTTCAACAGTGGAAAACTGTGATAAATCCCCCAAAATTGTCTATGTGATAAATCGGAAGGCAAATAATAGCAAAGGCATATTTACCAAAAGCAAGCAGTGTAATCCCTCAAAACAGCAGCCCTCAAACTACAACCCCCTGCTTGCCATATGCAAGGTCTTCCCATTTCATACTAGAGTGAGCCGCGGCATGCAGAGTGCCAGCAGATGCCAGCAGCTGGAACACAAAGTATTCCAGAACCCATCAATGTATCTTAGGCACTTGCATCTTAAAAAGGTACCTGTTTTACTCCTACTGTCCACCAATGCAGGGCATTTTTTTACTCCCACCATAGCCAGGCAATTTTTACTCCCAATGACCACTGAGGTAGGAGCATTTTTTACCTCCACTTATATCAGAGCACTTTTTACTCCCACTGAACACCGAAGCTGGAGCATTTTGTACTTCAAGTGACCACCAAAGCCAAGTCATTTTTTACTCCCATTGACCATCATCATTGGGACATTTTTTTCACCCCTTACCATGAATGTAGGGGCATTTTGTACACCCAATGGCCATTATTGCAGGGTGTTTTTTTACTTCTACTGCCCACTGATGCAGAAGCATTTTTTACTCCCACTGACCTCTAAAGCCAGGTCCTACCCTCCTCCCTATTTGCACAGATAGACAAACCTTGAACTGGCCCTTGTTTTAAAAGATTCAGGGAACCCTGCTTTAAAATATTATCCAAATACCAGGGAGAAGTTCTGTAATTATTAGGAGCATAATCCTCCATAGGGTTAACAATGAACAGCAATGCGCCAGGAGGATGTGAAACTGAAGACTGCATATTCAGACATATGCTGGTGGGCAGCAGTTTGCAGACGCATGTGTCACAGTTGGATCTGATCGGCAATGTTTGAGAAACAGCACTGCCATAAAATATTATACTTCATTTCCCTCAGCATATCTTTTTGCTGTAAAAATAATTGTAAAGATTGCAGAGACTTACAGATGGCATGTAAACACTTTTAACGCTCAGATCTGGCTTTGTTAAGAAGTTGATAAGTGATATGATACGACATTAGTTTTAGTAAAACTTAAAGAACAGTCATTTTTTATTAAGAATTCCCCATGTCTGTTTTTACATTGCACACATTCAGAATGCTGAATAAACCTATTTGATGACCAAAGAGACATTTCAATAATCTCTTATTCTACCAAGGGAACAGCTGCGTGATCTTAGGCTAACTACAATGGTCATACTATTTTAGAAAGTGACCTGGTTTGAATTTGAGACCATTTGCCCTGCGGTACCCTGGATCAGTGCTTCTTTCTACGATACATTTATGGAACAAAAGCTAAACAACCCAACAGATACAGTATTAGATAACTGTCAACCAAAACGATGGATTTTAACAAGTTTTGTAACTGTAAAAGTACAGGATACAAACAATCCCAATGATTTCTTTGGGACTCCACTCGGACTCGAACTCCACTTGGGTAAAAAAGACACTATGGCCTTGATTTACTTAAACTGGAGATTGCAACATCTCTGCATGGCAGTCAATCAGTTTCTAACCTCAGCTTGTTCAATTAAAGACGATCTGCACCTGATCTGCACATTTCAGATACTCACCCAACCAGCGGATCCAGTGATGTCATGCTGTGTGCTGCCCCCAACGGGGCATAGAATTTATATATATTGTTGCCATCTAGTGACCTTTTATGGTAATGCACCTGTTTTACATATCTTTTCTTTGATGTATGACACACTTCCTTTGTATGTAATGCTCCACCCTTCTTTCTGTGTTTTTTGTACTTTCTGTGTCATCAATGCAGCTACAAGCCACATGTATCTGATGAGGATTGTCCTCAGTGATTATATCTTATACAGGCCAGGCAGAGGTCTTCACATCTTCTCAGATGCATCTACTGAGGCCATAGCAGCTGTCTCTTACCTCAAGGTAAGAGATTCTTCTAATCAAGCCCACATAGGGTTTATGTTTGGGAAAGCTAAGTTAGCACCTAAGCCTGAACACACGATTCCCAGGCTTGAACTTTGTGGGACTGTGCTAGCTGTAGAAATAGCAGATTTCATACTGCGTGAGCTAGACATTCATATACATATACAACCAGATGTTTCTATGTCTATGTCAGCAACCATGTAGAGAGAATCAGGAAATCATCTAAACCTGAACAATGGCAGTATGGTCCATCTGAAATTAACCCTGCAGATCATGCCACCAGACCAGTGTCTGCAAGTGTCTTTGCAAATTCTTCCTGGTTAACAGGTCCTGAATTCCTGCTGGATCGTCCAGAAGAAACCACAGCTGATGTTTTCAGTTTTCTAGAACCTGACAAAGATCCAGAGACCCCAACTATCCTTACCCCAGCTACTCTTCTTACCCAGAAGCTTGGGTCTGTTCCTGTTCCACCTGGAAACTTTATAACAGGAAAGCTGTGCTATGACCAGTGGAAGTGAGTACAACACCTTGCCAACTGCTTCTGGAATCGTTGGAAGATGGAGTATCTTTCTACTCTGCAAGGACACAGGAAATATCAACGTCTGAACCATAACACACACAAGATGGAGATCTCGTTCTGCTTAAGAACCAGCAAGCTGGAAGAATCGAATGGCCCATGGGACTTATTTTTAAGAGTGTTCCTAGTGATGAAGGTAAAGTACGTAAAGTGGAGGTGAAGGTTTCAAGACAAGGGACTGTAAAGACTTTCATCAGACCTATCACAGAACTTATTCTGCTCTTGCCCTTTGGAGAATGAAATTTGCCTACGCTGCTGGATCCTACTTGTGACTTCAAGAAGAAAGTGTCTTGAACGTTAGTTGACATAACTTGAAGCCTTGAATTAAGAGTTATTGTTATTGCATTATATGCATGTTCTTTTTATGACATCTAGCAAATTACACTGTTGTTATTTGCAGTTGCATCACTACCATTCTGATGTATATAGTGACATTTACCATGCCAGACGGGCAGTGTGTTGCCCCAACGGGGCATAGAATTTTTATATGTTGTTTTCCTAACCATTTTTCTATGGACGTTTATATTTAGTTCACATGCTGCCATCTAGTGACCTTTTATGGTAATGCACCTGTTTTACATGTCTTTTCTTCTGATATATGACACACTTCCTTTAAATGTAATGCTCCACCCTTCTTCCTGGGTTTTTGTACTTCCTGTGTCATCAATGCAGCTACAAGCCACATGTAGCAGGGCAGATGTATTCTGCATTTTAAGCTACAGACAATATCATCTTTTGACCGCATAAATACTACAACCTATTCATCTGTTTGTATCCTGTCATCTGCTGTAACCTGATGTTCGGAATAAAAGCATCTTGTAGATGGAGACTGTATTTGGTGAGTTCAAGCTATCTGATGAGGATTGTCCTCAGTGATTATATCTTATACAGGCCAGGCATAGATGTCTCACAAGGGATAGTTGCTTCACAACAATCGGAGTCAGAATATGCTGAGATCCTCTTATTCCGGGCCACAGCTCTGTTCGCGCTGTCATGTTCTCTCTGATGTCATAGAGAGGGCCGCTGGCTCTTCTTGGTTCAGCGGGCGGGCCTCCTCCTCCTTTTTTGAATGGAAGGCTATGCCTCCTGGGATATGTGACATACCTATCCCAGGAGGCATTCACCTAAGGGGATTGACGTGCATGGGGAGGTGGGGCAGGACCTGTTTAGCTATAAAAATAAGCCCAATCATGTGCAAGAAAAATTTTATTTATTTTTTCTAATTTTCCTTCAACTTGATTGGGTATTTTTTGCAGAGTGAATTTTCAGCACACTTACTAAGTTAACTGAAAGTTTCCTTGCATAGTGAAAATATTCTACCCCTGTAATAAATCAACTACCATGTAAACAAAAAAAGTGTGCAAAATTACAGTTGACCTTCTGCCAAAACATATACTGGGTGGGCACTTTACCAGTGCCAGGAAAGACTACATACAAATCCTGTATAATAATAAAAAAAAGAAAAGAAAAGAAAAAAAAGCGCAATACTGAAAGCAGATGGAAGGAAAGGTGGAGTGGAGGGAAGTTGCGGAAGAGGGTGAAGGTCTGCTTTAAGCTTTGCCAATAAAACCTGGAAACTGATTGGTTTCTGTGCAGATCTGCACTAGATTTTGCACTTTACACTTTTAGTAAATCAACCCATATGTGACTGAATTACTAAAGGGGAAGAACACGTGCACTTTGTAGTGTGAATTTTCACTTTGTAAGAGTATCTTTAATTTAGCTTAGTAATTGAGGATAAGCTGTGCTGACTTTAATCATCCAATCATGTGCAATCAAAATATTAATTTTTTTATTTCCAATTTTCCTTCAACCTGATTGGGTATTTTTGAGTGAAATTTGAGTGAATTTTCACCACATTCGCTGAGTTAACTGAAAATTTCCTTGCATAGTGAAAAAATGTTCTACCCCTGTAATAAATCAACCACCATGTAAACAAAAAAAGTGTGCAAAATTTCAGTTGACCTTCTGCCAAAAACATATACTGTGTGCCAGGAAGGACTACATATTTTTTTCAAAATGGCCTGAATTGTTTTACTATATTCTTTCAAAAAGGTGCTGAAAAATATTCCCTAGGGATTTTGGTCCAAGCTGATTTCACATACTCTCTGTAGATCTGTTGGCCACACATCTGTCATGCTTTTTATCCCAAAGGTTTTAAGCTGAATGTCCTAAATTCTGATGCTGCCATCTGTATGCAATGGAGAAAAAACAATGGTTTGCCAGCTTGGCCTTCCAATCTGAAGTTACTCAATTTTGGTTATAATATGTCCAAAGTAGTCTTATTTTCTGACTGTTTGCTAGTAGGACTGCAACCGAATATTTATATAGTTTATTCTCAGGGTTATCTGCACCATTCGCTATAAACTGTAGAAACTACAGTGAGTTAAAAATCCCAGACAGTAAACATACTCTAAAGCCATCCATAGATGGAATCTTGGCCAGTTCAGCAGGGATCCGATCTATCTATGGGTAGGCTGGTTATACTGGTTATACTGAAGTCGATCCATCAATCAGATTTTGGGCATGTGATCACTGCCAGCAGCTAAAGCTGCCAGCAATAACCATTGTGTTCTGTTGGCAGGGAAGGCTCCCCCGTGGGCAGAACACAACGGTGCTGTGGGAGGGATTCCTCCATCAACACTGCCTGTATTGATGGGGAAATTGAGTGATTTTCTTTCCTGCAACTCGTGGTTGCATCATTTATTACTTGCTTAAGATGCTTTAAATTCATTGTCAATGTCAGTTATGACACAGTCAAATTTGGTTAGGAAGGTGACCCATCTTCCTCGATCTAATGTTTAATAAAACAACAACTGAACCATTTGATTATACCTGTAGTTTTATAAAGTGTAGTCATGTGTTTTGCTATTTATCAATTTGTGTAATAGTGTGGCCACAGAGTGTACATTCAATAAACAAAACTACTTTAAGCATACACTATTTAAAGACATTTAGTGGGATTGAAAAGTAAAATATCACCCTCAAGAGATATATCTACTAGATATCACAATCTGAATTGTGTACATTCTCCTGTTTTTCTGTACACCAGGTTTGTAAAAAAAATAACTTTTTAGTTATTCTTTATTAAATCGTTATTATTACATGCATTCTTCATCCCAACAATGGGATTATGTAACTAGAACCGGTTGGTTTTTACTTTCACACCTCCTATACTGATCTCATCACATTCCATGATGATTGGATTTAGGTATGTTTAGCAGTGGATATAAATGCTGGGGTATCTTTCAGACGTGCAATGGAACTGAAGAAGTGTCTTGGTAAGCAACAAAATATTTTCAACATTACAGAACAAGTCCAGTTGAATGTGTCTAAATGCTATTAGTTATACCACGACATTGAAAAATGGAAACCTTCACAGACATTTTGTTCAAACCCTTTTATCTGTGATGAAGGGGCACTTTAAAGCTCCTGAAATGCATTGGTATGTACCCTTTTGTTTATCCTAAATCAAGTATCTCTGTCTGGACCACTAGCAAAAAAAATTAATTGACACCTAGATCCAGCGACTCCCACCTACACCTTGGTCAATGGTGACAAATCTAAGCAGGGCCACTCATTTCTTTTTTTTGTACTGCAGGTCATAACTTTCCCACTTACACACATGCCTCAGAAGTAGGGATGAGCCGAACACCCCCCTGTTCAGTTCGCACCAGAACCTGCGAACAGACCTAAAGCTCGTGTGAACTTTAGAACCCTATTAAAGTCTATGGGACTCGAACGTTCAAAATCAAAAGTGCTAATTTTAAAGGCAAATATGCATGTCATAAAAAGTGTTTGGGGACCTGGGTCCTGCCCCAGAGGACATGTATCAATGCAATATTTTTTTTTTTTTTAAAACAGCCGTTTTTTTCAGGAGCAGTGATTTTAATAATGCTTAATGTGAAACAATAAAAGTGTAATATTCCTTTAAATTTCGTACCTGGGGGGTGTGTATAGTATGCCTGTAAAGGGGCGCATGTTTCCCGTGCTTAGAACTGTCCCTGCACAAAGTGTAATTTTTGCAGGAAAAAAAAGTAATTTAAAATCACTCGCGGCTAATGAATTGCAGGCTCAGAGAACAGTCATTCATTGAAAGTAATTGATAAAAAAAAGTCATTGATAAAAAAAAAAAAAAGCGTGGGGGTTTCCCCAAATTAAATTACCAGGCCTTTCAGGTCTGCTATGGATATTAAGGGGAACCCTGCTTCAAATTTAAAAAAGAAATGGCGTGGGGTCCCCCTCAAAATCCATACCTGACCCTTATCCGAGCACGCAACCTGGCAGGCCACAGGAAAAGAGGGGGGACTAGAGCGGCCCCCCCCTCCCTCCTGAACCGTACCAGGCCACATGCCCTCAACATTGGGAGGGTGCTTTGGGGGTCTGTGACCCCTCAAAGCACCACGTCCCCATGTTGATGGGGACAAGGGCCTCGTCCCCACAACCCTGGCCATTGGTTGTGGGGGTCTGCGGGCGGGGGGCTTATCGGAATCTGGAAGCCCCCTTTAACAAGGGAACCCCCAGATCCCGGCCCCCCCTGTGTGAAATGGTAATGGGGTACCCCTACCATTTCACCAAAAAAGTGACAAATTCTTTGACAATTCCTTTATTAAAATCTTTCTTCTGGTCTTCCTTCTTCCTTTCTTCATCCTTCGGTTTCTTCATCTTCTTCTTCCATCTTCTACCATCTTCTTCCATCTTCTTCTTCCATTTTCTTCTTCCTCTGATCCGCTTCTTCTTGCTCTGGTCTTCTCGTCCGGCATCTTCTTCCACGGCGTCTCTTCTTAGGCCGCTCCGCACAATGGGAGGCTCCCGCTGTGTGAGGTTTTGCTGCGTCTGACAGCTCTTTTATAATGGAGGGCGGGGCCACCTGGTGACCCCGCCCCCCTCTGACGCACGGGGACGTCATGGGGACTTCCCTATGGCTTTCCCCATGACGTCAGAAGATGGAAGAAGAAGATGGAAGAAGATGGTAGAAGATGGAAGAAGAAGATGAAGAAGCCGAAGGATGAAGAAAGGAAGAAGGAAGACCAGAAGAAAGAAGATTTTAACAAAAAGGAATTGTCAAAGACCTACTCCTGTAACTTTTAACATTTTTGTCACTTTTTTGGTGAAATGGTTGTACCCCCTTACCATTTCACACAGGGGGGGCCGGGATCTGGGGGTCCCCTTGTTAAAGGGGGCTTCCAGATTCCGATAAGCCCCCCGCCCGCAGACCCCCACAACCAATGGCCAGGGTTGTGGGGACATGGTGCTTTGAGGGGTCACAGACCCCCAAAGCACCCTCCCAATGTTGAGGGCATGTGGCCTGGTACGGTTCAGGAGGGGGGGCGCTCTCGTCCCCCCCCTCTTTTCCTGCGGCCTGCCAGGTTGCGTGCTCGGATAAGGGTCTGGTATGGATTTTGAGGGGGACCACAGGCCATTTTTTTTTTTTTTTTGGCCGGGGTTCCCCTTAAAATCCATCCCAGACCTGAAGGGTCTGATATGGATATTTAGGGGGAACCCCACGTCATTTTTTTTTTTTTTGAAGCGGGGTTCCCCTTAATGTCCATAGCAGACCGGAAGGGCCTGGTAATTGAATTTGGGGGAACCCCCACGCTTTTTTTTTTTTTTTTTATCAATGACTTTTTTTTATCAATGACTTTCAATGAATGACTGTTCTCTGTGTTACGGGAGTCGGCAATTCATTAGCCGCGAGTGATTTTAAATAGCTTTTTTACCTGCAAAAATGACACTTTGTGCAGGGACAGTTCTAAGCACGGGAAACATGCGCCCCTTCACAGGCATACTGTAGACACCCCCAGGTACGAAATTTAAAGGAATATTACACTTTTATTTTTTCACTAAGCATTATTAAAAATCACTGCTCCTGAAAAAACTGCAGTTTTTTAAAAAAAAATTTGCATTGATACATGTCCCCTGGGGCAGGACCCAGGTCCCCAAATACTTTTTATGACAATAACTTGCATATAGGCTTTTATAGGCTTTTAAAATTAGCACTTGAGATTTCTCCCATAGACTTTTACAGGGTGCTTGCGGCTTTTCGCATTTGCCGCGAACACCCCAAATTGTTCACTGTTCGCTGAACAGGCGAACAGGCAATGTTCGACTCGAAGCTCATCCCTACTCAGAAGTACACTGTATTGTCAAAATTATTGGGACACCTGCCTTTGCACGCACATGAACGTTAATGGCATCTCAGTCTTAGTCTATGGGGTTCAATATTGAGTTGGCCCACCCTTTGCAGCTATAACAGCTTTAACTCTTCTGGGAAGGCTGTCCACAAGTGTGTTTATGGGAATGTTTGTCCATTCTTCCAGAAGCGCATTTGTGAGGTCAGGCACGAGAAGGCCTGGCTCGCAGTCTCCGCTCTAATTCATCCCAGAGGCGTTCTGTTGGGTTGAGGCCAGTCAAGTTCCTCCACCCCAAACTCGCTTATATACATGTCTTTATGGACCTTGCTTTGTGCACTGGTGCACAGTCATGTTGGAACAGGAAGAGGCCACCCCCAAACTCTTCCCACACAGTTGGGAGCATAACATTGTCCAAAGTGTCTTGGTATGCTGACACCTTAAGGGACCAAGCCCAACCCCTGAAAAAACAACCCCACACCATAATCCCCCCTCCACCAAATGATTTGGATCAGTGCACAAAGCAAGATCCATAAAGACATGGATGAGCGAGTTTGGGGTGGAGGAACTTGACTGGCCTGCACAGAGTGCTGACCTCAACCCGACAGAACACCTTTGTGATGAATTAGAGCAAGGTAATGTCAATAAGGTTCCAAGCATAGCTGTAACGATTTGGTTTTGATTCGACACCTGTATGTATGAACTTGTTTTTTTTTTTTTTCTGTTGGTGATTTGATGCAATTTTGTAGGAATGTGTTGCATCAGCTATTTACCATACTAACTTGTCCCCCTTTTTGTACTGTAGTAAGGATTTCTTTAAAAATTTTTATTATTTAATCACTTCCAGTCCAGTCCTGTTTTTTTGGATCAACTTTATTGCTATCACAAGGGATGAACATTTCTTGTAATAGCATGGACAGTGACAGGTACAGTACTCTTTATTAAGAGATCTGGATTCTATTAGACCCATATTGGACCCCTGATCTCTCCTCTGCCCTTAAAAGCATCTGATTAAACCAAGATCGATTTGATGTGTGGCATAATACACATCGCTTCCGGCTTCATTCATTACACAGGAGGATAAAGAACAGATGTTCCTTCTTCTCCTCTATCTGCTCTATCTCCTCTATCTTTATCGCCTCTATCTGCAGCCGGCCAAACCAAATGTAGCAGTCTCGAGCTCCTTGATGGCATAGGGGAGCCCAGAAACGGTGGTGGGAGGGGGAGGCCCCCTTCTGCCCCCTGTAAAAATGATCAGGCAGCTAAAGCGCCACTCGGATCACTTTTACAGGAAAGAGCATCGCTGGATCTAAAAAATGGTACAGCTGCAACCATGATCCTGCTGTAACCAGTTGTTCCCTAGGATGTACAGGTAAGTCCTAGGTACAGGAAGTTCATAACGAGCAAAAGTGTACTGCACTAAACCCTTTATGTCATCTAAAAATTAATTCGTATTATTGTTTTGAAAAGCCAATAATTTTTTGCACATTAATCCACGTGGTCTGTGTTACTAGAGGCATGGCTGGGGCACTTGCCTATATACATCATGCTATAAAGTTTAAATATTAAATCTTTTCCAACACAAAATTGGGAGGTCTTACCAACCTATTAACAGCAAGGTTGGCATTTGGGCATTTGGGCATAAAAGGTAAAAATCTAATCTGGCATAATAGTTATATACATATTTAATAATTATAGCCCTTTTTTTAATTATTGCCATAAAAATGCTGCCGTACTGTCTCTCCTTTGTTGTCATGCCAGTGTGAAGCTGGATGGGACCCTAGCCGCTGGGCTCACCCTGCAGTTCCCCTTCAGTGACCGTTTTTCAGCAGCCCCACACTGCACTCCATTTTTGGTTCATATCCCATTAGGACCTACATGGAAACCCCATCCATAGCTACATCAAGATTTTTCCATACACACTTTTTGGGGGACTGCGTGTGTGCTCCTGGTTCATGCTTGGGTCCTTTCCTCAGCTCCCGTGCTGGACATATTTATCTGGCTGACCTCCAGCAGCATGGCCTAGTATCAGCTCTTATTATATGGATGCACTTGCTCCTGATGAGTGGATAGAAGTCCATGAAACATCGTCAAGCTTATTTTGATGCATCCATCTCATATTTATGATTCTAGATTGTTTTTATTGCTTTACCACCCTATAAGATATAATGTTATGCCTACTCTATTTGGGGGACTGTGATGTATAATATTTACTTTCTGTGTCATATTGGTGACTATCTTTAATATGTATGTTGATACTTTGTATTTTATATGCCAATGTGCTATTATGCGTTTATATGGGTTGATCCATCTTTGGTCTAATAAAGAATATAATTTTTTACAAATTGTTTTTGTCTGGCTCTACCCCATGCACCTCATCTAAAGCCCCCCCCCCCTCTTTTTTGCATAAAAATATAAACCAGGCATGAGCATTCTGCATAGAGATGGGTCCTCTGTTTGTTGTCTTGCTGGTTTTCATCCAAATATCTCTTCCAATGGTGATTTATTGAGTGTAATATCTCAGCACATTATTTGTTAAAAGCCTTGTTCTGTAAACTCTTTCTGGCTCCCTGACTGAAGGCTTTCTGTTGTGTATATTTCTTTAGCAAATCTGCATCTTTCAGTGACTTATAAGAATATCACTCTAGAGGAGTTTAAGACCTGACTCATAAACGTCACTCACAGTATCCACTGCTGTGAATTTTCCCATTTATTCCTCTGCAATAAAATGCAAAACGCTCAGTAAAATGTTATCATTTCCTTAATGTGATCAGATGGCGCTGGGATCCTGATCCATCAGATTGGAACAGGTCTCTGACTATGCATTTTTTTTTTCCGTCACTCTAAACAGTCTGACCCCTCCTTTAAAAAGAAGCTAAGGCTAAGAATGAATTTGATTTATTAATGCACAAGTCTTGCTTTGGTTGTCAGAGCTACTCTGTCAGTGCAGAAAAAATGTAGTAGTTTTGCTGTCACGATTACTGCAAGTTGTCATGTTTTAAAAAAATGCTGTCTCACTTAAGCCGCCGACTTTTATTTCAGTAGACACGGTAGTCAACGACCAACCATTTCACCAAATGTAGAATGTGCTCCACAACAACTAAAGTTTATTTTTATTTTATTTTTTCATATGACACACTATTAAAGCTGAACCAGGCAAACAACTAAATACACAGTTGAAATGCATATATTGGAGCTGTTGCATTTATCAAAGAATTGGTATTTCTGTCACACAGCCCTACCAAACAGCACAGCCTGCATGGGGACCAGATTTTCCTTTGCTTCAGTTAGCCACCTGATTACTTTGCACTTAAACCCCCCTCGTGACCAGACCAATTTTCAGCTTTTGGCGCTGTCGCACTTTGAATGACAATTGCGCGGTCATACAACACTGTACCCAAATGAAATTTTTATCATTTTTTTTCCACAAATAGAGCTTTCTTTTGGTGGTATTTAATCACAGCTGGGGTTTTTATTTTTTGCGAAAAAAGATGGAAAATTAAAAAAAAAAAATCATGTTTAATAGTTTGTTATAAAATTTTGCAAACAGGTAATTTTTCTGCTTCATTGATATGCGCTGATAGGCGGCACAGGTGGGCACTGATAGGCTGCACTGGTGGGCACTGATAGGCTGCACTGGTGGGCACTGATAGGCTGCACTGGTGGGGACAGATAAGTTGGTACTGATGGGGACAGATAAGTCGGTACTGATGGGGACAGCAAAGATGGCACTGATGGGCACTGATGGGCACGGATGGGTGGCACGGATGGGTGGCACGGATGGGTGGCACGGATGGGTAGCACGGATGGGTGGCACCGATGGGCACTGATGGATGACACTGATGGGCACTGATGGGTGGCACTGATGGGTGGCACTGATGGGCACTGATGGGCACTGGTAGGTGACACAGATGAGCACTGGCAGGTGACACTGATGTGCAGCACTGGCACTGTGGGCACTGAGAGATGGCACTGTGGGCACTGAGAGATGGCACTGAGAGATGGCAGTGTGGGCACTGGTAGGGGCACTTTAATGGGGCAAAGGTGGGCACAATTGATTGGGCACATCGCTGGGCACATTGCAGTGAAAGGGACTGATGTCCCTCTCACTGCCGATTACTGGCTCTGTTAGTATCACATGATCAGCTGTCATTGGCTGGCAGCTGATCACGTGGTAAGGGTCGGGATCGACCCCTTACTCGGATCTGTGATCCAGCGAGTCTCACAGACTCGCTGATCACAGAGCGCGCCGCACGCGCCCTTCAGGGGGCGCGCAGGCAGCTCGTGTCCGGGACGACGTCAATAGACGTAGTCCCGGCACAATAGATCCGCGCTGTAGCCGTCATTTGGCTATAGCGCGGGTCTATAGTGATTAAGCAATACAGCTTGGTCACCTCTCCACTCCACCATGTGATTGGATGGGGATGGAGCCGCAACAGCCTGATTATCTCAGCAGATTCCTCTCCCCTCCTGTCAGTCTGTTCATTGTCAGTGTAGCACAGCCCCCTATTTGGATCTACCTGCTCATCTGTATCGCCATGACCCTGTAAACATTCCGACCCACCTGACACTCTGGGTTCAGACATCATTGCAGCACCTTTAAAGCGGTGTGTCAGCTAAAAAAAAAAAATGTAAAAGTCAGCAGCTAAAAAAAAAAGTCGCTGCTGACTTTTAATAAGTACACTTACCCTCCCAGGGCGCCCGCGATGCTGTTCGTGGAGGCCGAGATGTCCCTCGGCGTTCCGGATCCAGCGCCGCCATCCTCAGTAAGGGGAGTGGGCGCGAGTGGGATTTGTGAATGGGGAACGCAATGTGTTGTGGGACACAGTTCCCATAACACACTGCGCCCCATTCCATAGAAGACGGAAGAAGAGAAGATCACCGCGGAGCTGGAGGAGGCAGATTAGGACAATCTGCCTAGCAACAGCCATTTCTGGTAAGTAAAAAAAAACATTTTTTTTTTTTTCATTTGAAATTGTTACTAACATTTTTAAAAGTTTTTGTTTTCAGGGTGTCCCACCACTTTAAGTAATAAGACAACACTCAATGCGTTTATGTTCTATTAACGTTTACTGGAATACTTCAAATAAGGTATTGTTGTACAAGGGAGGTAATGGTTCAACTGAGCTTTGAATAACAGCACAAACTCAGTAGAATGATTCCTCCAAAAATGCCAGTTAAGATAGTTGGTAAACAGAGTATTATATATACCGTACATATGTACAATAGAGCACCACTTGGACATAACCTGAATTATAAGCAAAGGTTAAGCATCAATTCTGACAATACTTCTAGAGAGGAACCCAGGCCGGCCTGTTCAACCTTTTATCCTAATGAGAGATGGCGCTAAACAAGGATGGTATGAGGGCCCTTTAAGCAGAAATGACAGAATGTCCCCGTTGCAGATCTGATGGTCTTCACCGGCAGTCGGAGCTCATTAACTATGTCCAATAATGTTTAATAACAGAGTGGTAGTATATCTTATGATAACTGTAGCTAAAGATGCTATGTACAGTGTTCAAATAGAAATACAATGAATTGTGCTCAAGGTAAAGCTGTCTCTACACAGTTTTAGAGTAAAACAACCAAGAAAAGACTTGCAAAGGTGGGCAATTGCCCTCACACCAACGACCAGGCCAATTCAACGCCTTGCAGATAGCGACCCCCGAATAGACGTCCTGACTGCGGACTCACTTGTGATGATCCCCGATTGCAAAACACAGAGCTTGGGTTACTGTATGATCAAGTTGGTGCTGGTCAGATGTCCGATTAGCATCAGGAAGTGCTGGACCCCTTCTCGGCCTGGGGCTGGTCTCTGGTTTCTTTTATAGCTCTTCCCAGCAATCTCTCCAATGGTAGCAAAGATCCCGGGATATGTAGTCTGAGCATATAGTCATGCAAGGGAACAGCCATCTGGTGGAACTACAATCCCACAATCCCCTTGGTTGTGGGATTGTGTTTAAAAACACTGGGCACTAGAGGGATAATATGGTATACAGATAGGGCAGGGAATAGCGGTTCGTTGCAATCATGGTCCATATTGCTACATCCTCCCCCCACTTGAAAGTCTTTGGTCCCCAAAGACAGAACAGCACCTGTAGGATCAGTGGCGTACTAAGGGGGTGCGGGGGGCGGGCCGCACCGGGTGCCACACACTGGGGGGGGTGTCAGGCCGGCGCCCCCCTCCGCGATGGAAGCGGGGACAGCGCGCGCGGTGAGTAACAGGCAGCGGCAGTGGTGAGAGGAGGGGGAGGGTGTTCGCCGCTCTCCGCGGCTCTGATCTGTCTCGGCTGTGTCATACAGCCGAGCAGAGTGAAGCCGCCGGCTCCGCCTCCCCCTCCTCCTTGTAGTCTACACGTGTAGACACGCTGCTGTGTCCCGCGCTGACACTCCAAGGTACTCCAAGGTACGCTGACACTCCAAGGGGGGGTCTGCATTGTAGTAGGGGGGTCTGCATTGTAGTAGGGGGGGTCTGCATTAGGGGGGGTCTCCACTGTAGGGGGGTCTGTACTGAAGGGGGGTCTGCATTGTAGTAGGGGGGGGGGGGGGGGGGGTCTGTACTGAAGGGGGGGGTCTGCATTGTAGGGGGGGTCTGTACTGAAGGGGGGGTCTGCATTGTAGGGGGGGTCTGTACTGAAGGGAGGGTCTGCATTGTAGGGGGGGTTTCCACTGTAGGGAGGTCTGTACTGAAGGGGGGTCTGCACTGTAGGGGGTTGTGCAGGGGGGGTCTGTATTTTAGGGGGAGTCTGTATTGTAGGCGGGTCTGTGTAACATGCAGGGGGTCCAGAGCTGTTAGGGGGGTGTCTGTGTAACATACAGGTGTCCAGAGATGCAGGGTGCTGTGTAATGTAAAGGGGTCCAGAGGTGCAGGGTGCTGTGTAATGTAAAGGGGTCTAGAGGTGCAGGGTGCTGTGTAATGTAAAGGGGTCCAGAGGTGCAGGGTGAGGTGTAATGTAAAGGGGTCCAGAGGTGCTGTGTAATGTAAAGGGGTCCAGAGGTGCAGGGTGCTGTGTAATGTAAAGGGATCTAGAGGTGTAGGGTGCTGTGTAATGTAAAGGGGTCTAGAGGTGCAGGGTGCTGTGTAATGTAAAGGCGTCTAGAGGTGCAGGGTGCTGTGTAATGTAAAGGGGTCTAGAGGTGCAGGGTGCTGTGTAATGTAAAGGGGTCTAGAGGTGCAGGGTGCTGTGTAATGTAAAGGGGTCTAGAGGTGCAGGGTGCTGTGTAATGTAAAGGGGTCTAGAGGTGCAGGGTGCTGTGTAATGTAAAGGGGTCCAGAGGTGCAAGGGCTGTGTAATGTAAAGGGGTCCAGAGGTTCAGGGTGCTGTGTAATGTAAAGGGGTCCAGAGGTGCAAGGGCTGTGTAATGTAAAGGGGTTCAGAGGTGCAGGGTGCTGTGTAATGTAAAGGGGTGCAGGGTGCTGTGTAATGTAAAGGGGTGCAGGGTGCTGTGTAATGTAAAGGGGTCCAGAGGTGCAGGGGGTGTGTAATGTACACAGTAGTGACAAAGGGGTATGCAGGGAGCACAGTGGGGTGTTTTTACGTTTTAAGGTGGGGGGTGCCAGATATAGGATCCGCCCCGGGTGCCAAATGCACTAGGTATGCCCCTGTGTAGGATCAACTCACTGTTTCATAAGAAAGCAAATTGGATGACAAACTAGAAGTTGCAACAGCCAACAACTGATCCAAAGAGGGATCTTCTAACAATAACTTATGTACATTGTCAGGCAAAGTCATATCAAGTTCATGACAGGCCAGTAACAAATTAGTGGCCCACCCAGTGTCAGGGGGTGGATCAAGGTCATCCTTTACTAAAGGTTTAATAAAGGAGGCAAGTGCTTGACTAGAATGTTGAGCGTTAGGAATAAGTTCATCAGAATTTTCCCCAAAGGTATCATACGTCTTTTTGGAGGGCATATTTTCTGTCTCAATCTGGAGTAGATATTTTCCAGTGGTTCTGATTCAGGCTCTGATTCATGTCCTTGTTTAAACTCAGTTTCAAGCTCTGGTTCATGTTCTGGTTCAAGCTTGGGTTCAAGCTCTGTTTCAGGAACAGTCTCTCTCTCTATATTTCATTGATGGGGGAGCAAGGAGTCTCTGGAACATTGGGTATTTCATTGAGTTCCATCTTAATGTCATCGTTTCCTCTTAGTGGGTGAAAATCTAACACTTCAACTTCTGGTAAAGGAGGACATGCCTCCCTTGCAGAAGGTGTCCCCTGAGTGGTGAGATTGTCTTCAAGAGGGGAAATCCATAACCAATCAAGGACTAATTAATCTTCATCGCTCTCCTCTTCGGGTGGCATGGCAGGCTTTTCCGGCCCTAGGCCTCAGCGTAGGGGACTGATAAGTCTCTTGACAGGTGGATGGGGGTGCTCAGACAGCCTCGGATATAGGCAGCAGATGATTTCAGTGCCAAGTTCTCAGGGGCCCAGTCTTACCCTCAGGCCGAATCTGGTACACAGGGAGTCCAGATAATCATTCACATGTAAGGTTCAGAGCACCATCGATCAGCCAGTTTATGCTTCCCAGGCACCCCTAGGTTTCAATGTTCTCTGGTGGTGGATGCTTCCTTGGCTTTCTCATGGGCCATCTTCAGATTCTTACAGAGCCTGTCGACATACACCCGGTAGGAGGCCTGAGAGATATGATCTAACAATGTTCCAAAAGCCAAATCCACTGGTAAACGAGCTTCTCTTCCAAACATTAGTATGTAGGGGGAGTACCCAGAAGAATAATTTGCGATGCTATTATAAGCATGAAATACCGCAGCTATATGGTTTCTCCAATGCTGTTTTTTTCAGAGGGTAGTGTTCCCATCAGCAGGGTACGGTTGAAATGTTCAGGTTGCGGATCCCCTTGAGGGTGGTAAAGAGTAGTCCTGGATTTCTTTATACTTAAATGTTCACATAATCTTCTGATTAGTTTGCTCTCAAATTCCCGACCTTGGCCTAAATTTAGGCATTGAGGCAGCCCATAATGAATGAAAAACCTCTCCACTATGGTTTTTGCGACAGTACTGGCTTGCTGTTCCCGAGTGGGGAAAGCTTGGGCATAGGGTGAAATGATCTGTCACAACCAGGACATTACTCCATCCACTCAAGTCAGGTTCCAGACACAAGAAATCAATGCACACCAACTATATTGGTCCCTGACTCTGGAGATGGCCCATTGGGGCTGCTCTGGGTGATAAAGTCTTTCTCTGAATGCAAGATCGACAGTAGCAGTCAGGAAGGGCACGCCAGCAACCAAGATGGCGTCCTTAGACGTCCCCCGGTTCTACATGTTCCAATGAGAAGGGCTGCGCGGGCACATTTGCACGCACCTACGCGCACACCTACACGCACACGCGCACCTATGCGCGCACCTACACCTGTGCGTGCACCTATGCGCACTCACACACGCATGTGCACTAATGTTACACGAAATGCTGACAGTGGCACGCACAGGCGCGCATGCGCCTGGTGAGGCTTCTGGCGTCAGTCTATTTAAACTATCTTGTTTCCTTGCACCGGTGCTGTCTGGTCTACAGCGTTTATCTGAGACCCCTGATTATCGTCTACCTGTATACTGCTCCAGTTGACCCTACCCGGCTTGCTCCTGACAACTCCTGCTATCCGCCTGCATCTGAACTCGGCCTGTTTGACTACTATCCTGCCTGCTCCTTCTGCTACCTCGCTGCCAGTCTGCTGCCGAACCCTGCCTGTACCTGAGACCACGTCCCTGCCTGCTCCTCCTGTTACCTCGCTGCCTGCCTGTTGCCGAACCTGCCTGACCCTGCTCCAGTGTTCACTTGCTTGGACTTGTGTGCCGCTGCTTCCAGTTCATCTGCCTGCACCTGCCTGAGCTTCAGCTTCCTGTCTGACAGCTTCTCCTGAGTCCGTTCCAGTTCCTGCTGTAGTTCTGGTCTAGCTCGTCTACTAGCAACCTTGCCAGGCTCTCGTGCGACCCTGCACTCCTGCGCCTCCTGTCTGCTCTATCAGGGACCTCTAGTCAGAGGTGTAAGAGAGGCCTCCCTCTGCATACCAGACTCTACCACCAGGTACGTGACAGTAGCTTTCCACCTCAGCTCTCATGGATGGCCAATAGAATCGATCCCTGACTAACTTGAAAGTTCTGTCCGGGCCTAAGTGACCATGGTCATCATGAAGGGCAGTTAACACTTTTAGTCAGTGCTTTTTCAGGGAGAAACAGTTGACTAATGCCCTCTGGCTCTTCAGATGGGCCTCTCCAGTATATGATTCCATCCTCCAATCGTATTCGTTCCATTCTCTATGGACCACTTTGGCTCCCTCAATGGAACTATTCAACAGCATCTGAGGGTGCTGAATGGATAGTGACTTCCTCATAAGATTTCCCAACAGGTCTTCCAGTTGATCCCACATCATATCTTCTGTTGTCAACTGGGGCAATTCTTGGCTGCGCACTTGTGTCAAATCACAGTAATATTTAGGCAAACCAGCAGGAGTGAGTCCCACAGCTTCAGCTCATATTGCCCCTCTGTGCTTATCCTTGACTCCTTAAAAAAAGCTAATACTCCTTCCAGGGGCAAATGGTCCCAACTCTTCTGACCAACATTTGTGGTATGAGGTCTTCGGGAAAGGGCATCGGCGTCCTCATTTCCCACTCCTGGCCAGTATTTCAGACTGAACCAAAATTCAGACAGAGCGTCCAACCACCGATGTCCAGTGGCATCCTATTTGGCAGTGGTCAGTAGGTACGTTAAAGGATTGTTATCCATTTTCACCACAAAGTTGATCACGTAGCTGTTTCTATTGTATATTTATGCACTGACAGAGAGAGACTTTTTGGCAATTCACAATTCACTGTGAGTACAGCTTTTTGGATACCTGGCTAATTGATCATATAGGTGTGTATGTCCATTCATGTTAATTGGGTGTCACCCTCTTGCTGAGTAATGCCCACAATTTGTGGGTGGAAACTCTGAACCCCTCTGGGAGGTGCCTTATGGGTGCATGTATGTGTTTATATTTAAGGAGCTGAAGGAGATAACACTGCTGGGCTCTGAGGAAGAAGGTATCCCCTCGAAACACGTCAGCCGGCAGTGGCCCTTAAAATCTTCTCCTTTACCATCCTGGAGTCTGTTGTCGTGAGACCGATTGCCATCATCTGAAGGCTATTTATATTGCGTTTTTTCCTTCACATGTTTGTGAGTAGTTTTTAATTTACTTTTTTAATAATATATATTCAAGGATAATGCACAACGTTAGTGCGCCCTCTTTTTTCTATTTCTCCTTTATCTACCACAGCCCACTTGAGGGCCAAGAACTCCAATTTGTTTACAGGATAGTTCTTCTCAGGAGGAGAGAGGCTACGGGGCTGAGTCTTCCCTCGGACTCTTGGTACAGCACTCCTCCAAGGCCATCTCTGCTGGCATCCACGTACAACTCATAAGGCTTGGATGTTTCCACATAGGCCAGCACTGGTGCCTCCACAAAATTCCCCTCCAGGCGTTCAAAAGTTTTATTACACTTCACCTTCCATTGTTCCTGAATGGATTCATGTGGCCTCCTGGGGACTCCCTTTTGGGCTTTCTCCAGATCCCCTTCCATCTGTTTCTGTAAAAGTTCATTCAACGGCCGAGCAATCTGTGAGAAGTTCTTCACGAATCTTCTATAATAGGAGCAGAATCCCAAAAATGACCACAATTCAGTGAAGGTGCTCGGGTCTCCAACTTCTGAGGATCAGTAGCTATCCCCTTGGCTGAGACTACATGCCCAAGATACGTAACCGAGGTCAGTTAAAATTTGCATTTTTCTAACGACAGCTTCAGTCCCTCTGTGTGTAACCATTGGAAAACTTTCTCCAACCGAGCTTCATGCTCCTCCAACGTCCTACCAAACACGATGATATCATCAAGGTACACCAGTACTTCTACCAAATTCATATCCCCCACGTTGTGTACTGGTTTGGGATAGTACTCTGGTTCAAGGTTCGGTAATCAATACACATTCAGAGGGACCCATTCTTCTTTCTCACTACCACAATCGGGGAATGATAAGGACCCCTAGATTCCTTGATGACCCCTGGCTTCTTTAGTTCAGCCAGCTGCTCTCTAAGATCCTCCAGGTCACACAAAGGGATTTGCCTGGCCCTTTCACAAAAAGGCTTATCTCATCTGGCTAATTGAGTTTTAATCTTCTTCTTGCCCCCCCCCCCCCCCCCGCTTCTCAATAATGCCCACTATCACATAAGGGCCCGGCTGGTCCTACGATAGCTTAATAGTGACTTTCAAGCAGGTCCTCTCACCTGGTTGCAAGACCTTTTCGTGGGCATCCAGTCGCCACAGTCTTCCTACTCCTTCCACGGGGGTCTTCTTCTCCTGCAACACTCACTGAAAAGCCTGTAGCAACTGAGGGTAGATTTTCCCCACTGGAGCGCCCCCTCCAAGACCAGGGGAGTGAGCAGTCTCCTCACAAGTTTGGTGTTGGTGCCTATCAACAAAGAATTTCGGCCTGCCCCAGAAGGTCGGGGGCAGACAACAGCCAACGTCACAGTACAGTATAGCAATGTCACTTGGGCTCCCGTATCCAGCAGGGCTTGGATATAGATGCCCTCTACTTGTATCGAGACTATAGGGGAGGGCCCCACTAAGTTCTTGCCCTGCCCTAATCAGTCTCTTTGAAAGTGGCAGAGTTGGTCTAACTATTCGCTCAGTAGGGTGTGCATTGATTTCCTGCCTCAGACTCTCCTTCCTTGAGGGTTTAATTTCTGTTGTTTTCCTTGGCAAGGAAAGGAGAGGGGCAACAAAGGGCTTGTGTCTCTTTTTCTTCTTAGGTCTTTCCTTCGATGAAGAAGGTGGGGAAGCAGCAGATGACTTGCGTCCCTTTTTCTTCTTAGGTCTTTCCTTGACCCTGGAGCTCAGTCTTCCATCTGGACTCTCAGCTAGCTCCTTCACTGAGGTCCCCTGAAGTTTCCCGTCGGTTTTGGGAAGAGTAACTTCTGTAAGGCCTTCAGAACGTCCGCAAATAATTGGGAGCTGATGCCGGCCTTGGGACACTCTGCGCGAAAGTGTCCAGCCTCTCCACATCCGTAACATCTCTTCTCTCTCCTCCTTGGGAAAGTTTTGGCTACCCTTGGCGAGTCATTTGTTCTTGGACCTTAGCTTGGGTCCCCATCACCCGCATCAAGGCATGATACAACTTGGTTTGAGCTTGAGTGACCTCAGCCATTAGTTTGGTTGGTCCCAGTTCATTTACTGGCTTATTGGTGTCAGGAATGGCCAGCCCCACCAGTTCAGACTCAGTTCCACTGTCTTCATCCGAGAAATTAATCTCTGCATGAAAAGCACAGGCCACCACTTTTTCTCTATTTCCAGTAATAGAGCCCACTTCTCTTGTCCTTTAGCTTTTCTCTTCTAATAGAGCCTCTTCTACTCGTACTTCTCTTATCAGAACTTTGGTTCTCTTTAGTAGCAACTTTAATACAATCGGGTGATTTGGCCTAGCCCCTTGCAGAACCCGGTCTAGATGAGCTTGATCAGCATCTTTGGGATCAATACCCCTTTTGCATGCACGCGGGAGCCGCCAATCATGGCATGACCCCTATTAGAAACGGCACGATGTGCCCTTTCTAAACTGCGCATGCACCCATGACATATGCGCATGTGCCATAGTCATCGGTGCTCGGCTTTTCGTAAATATCTCCTAAACCGTGGAGGCTTAGGAGATATTTCAAGCACCTACAGGGTGTACAACCACTTTAAGAGGCAATTGTTAAAATTAAACCAACAAACTATGTTGCACTGCCATACCATAAATCACATATATCATAAATAATTCATAACAATACATAACACGATAGATATCATAAAAATTCATAAAGTGCATCCTAAATAACATACTTGGGTAGCAAACTAACATCCCCTGAAAGCCATATTTTTAGGACAAATTACTCACTCCTATCTCTCAGAACTTTCTAAAAGCTTGTCTAAAGCTACAGCCTCTTGGGCAGGAAAAGTAATTCTCTCCAAAATGTTTATTTTGCCCCATGTGCTGTACTTTTTTTGAACAATTCCCATCCCTATACTAACATCTTACCTTAAGACTTTGCAAAAAGTAGTGAACACCTTCATATGCAAAAACAAAAAAGCAAACGTGAGTAAAGAGTCTTTGGTTACACTCGTTTACCATGCAGAATTAGGGGCTCCTGACTTTGTTTAATCTATAAAGGCTCAATTTTAGACCAAACAAATATCTGATGGTCGCCCTCATCAGTCAAATCGAGCAACAAGCCTTATCCTCTGATCTCCAGGTGTTGCTAGGGGCCTCTACGCTAACTAAGCCCCCTTTAAAGATTCTTCCTTGACATAGCCAATGCCACTCTCCAGACATGGGTTTCCACCTTAAAGCTTTTCGGCGGTGACCACAAATTGATAGACTCAAACATTCTGCTTTCATCGATATCCTTCCTAATCCCAGACTTAGAAATATCCTTGTGGAGAAGCCAGGGACTCAACTTGTTAGCCCAACTATTTGATCAACAAATGCGCTCCTTCCGAGACCTAACCAGAACCTTTGGCATCCCTCATAAAGACTTCTATAAATACTTACAAATCCCACACCTCTTGTCTCCCTTGAAAAGAGGGGAAGATCTTCTATTAAAATCAATCTTCACATAATTCACCTCTGAAAAACCTTCTAAACATGGGATCTCTCTGAAATAAACAGCTATATACTCTAAGATGCTACTGACAAGCTCCCAGCCATGATTTCACGGGAACAGCAATGACAACAAGCTCTTTATCAACCTAAAAAAACATCCTGCTGTATCTCTCACTGAGAAACAGTACAAAAAGTAATACATAGGTGGCACCTTACACCGCAAGTATTAGCCCGCAGATATCCTGGTACTCAATCCCCATTATGCTGGAGGAAATGCAGATACATGAGATCTATCGACCATATATGGTGGTACTCGCCCTCTTCTGGAAAGATGTATTTGCCCTCATCTCATCTGCCACTGGGGTGAATCATCGTCCAACACAAGAAACAGCTCTTTTCGGCATCAGTCTGGACAAATGGCCACACAAAGCCCAAGTCTTCCTTACCCATGTCCTAACTGCTGCCAGGAGATCCCTGGCAAATGCATGGAAATCAGATTGTGCTCCATCTCTCATTACAGTCATAGACTTTTTGAATATGCATTCTACCTTTGAGAAAATGTTGGCCAAATTCAGGGCAAAACCTTCACATTTAAGGACAACTGGACGTATTGGACCAAAGATGACAGAAACACGGTTGGGCATTGACAATGTTGCTCATGCTCTCTCTCTCTTTTGCTCCCAGTTAGAAAAATATTTGGGGACAACCCTTCTCACTGTTCATAAACAAGATGCAGCTTTAAATTGGCGTTATATGGTACCAGTATTATACAAAGCTATTATATGAGCAATTTCCCCCCCTTACGTTTATACCATCCTTCCCCACTCTTTTACCCTCTTCTTATTCCTTACCTCCTGCTCCATGCACTTCAATCTTCATTACCATTTGCATCCCCCTGTTTTCTTTCTTTTTATAATTGATTTCTAGGTTGACTACTCTAACGCCTTCCTTTGCTGGATCCAATCTCCTATTGGTGAACGATGGCATTATGTGTACTGAGCTCTGTCTCTTTTGTTTTAGTTTGTACAAGAAATTCTTATAATAAAGATCAATAATGACCAAAAAAAAAATCATAAAGTGCAAAATCATAAAGTTCGTAAAGATGTTGATTAAAGAAAAAGTCAGAATTTCATGAAATCTAACAGAAAAAGTCAAAACAAATAAATAAAGTGCTGTAATAGAAGTTAAAATTAAGACCAAGGAAATTAACCAAGTGATCTTGTAAGCTCTTCACCACCACCTTATAACTAAGGCTACTTTCACACTGGGGCGGGCGCTGGTGGTAAAGCGGCGCTATATTTAGCATATTTAGCACCGCTTTACCGTCGTATTAGCGGCGCTATTCGGCAACTAGCGGGGCTGTTTTAATCCCCGCTAGCGGCCCAAAAGGGGTTAAAACGGGTGGGTTTTTAGTGCTGCCCCATTGTTTTCAATGAGAAGGGGCACTTTAGGAGCAGTGAATACACTGCTCCTACAACGCTCCAAAGATGCGGCTTGCAGGACTTTTTTGACTGTCCTGCAAGCGCACCGCTCCAGTGTGAAAGCCCTTGGGGCTTTCACATTGGAGTGAATTAAGCAGCTCTTTCAGGGCGCTTTGCACTTTAGCAAAGTGCCCCAGTGTGAAAGCAGCCTTAAGGATTATATGACTTAATAATATTGACATCTGGCACATTTTTAGCAGTTTAAAAGTTGATGCAAGGACAGTTAAAAATTAGATTAAAAAGAAAAGCATATGGGTGTGGCTAATGTCTTTTTCAGATTATCCAAACTGCAATGGCGAGCGGAATCACACAAATATGTCTGAGTTTGAATCATGCTTTTGGGTCTTTGTAGCCAATACACTATATTACCAAAAGTATTGGGACACCTGCCTTTACACGCACGTGAACTTTAATGGCATCCCAGTCTTAGTCCATAGGGATCAATATTGAGTTGCCCCCCCCCCCCCCTGCAGCAACAACAGCTTCAACTCTTCTGGGAAGGCTGTCCACAAGGTTTAGGAGTGTGTCTATGGGAATGTTTGACCATTCTCCCAGAAGCGCATTTGTGAGGTCAGGCACTGATGTTGGACGAGAAGGCCTGGCTCAAAGTCTCCACTCTAATTCATCCCAAAGGTGTTCTTTGGGGTTGAGGTCAGGACTCTCTACAGGCCGGTCAAGTTTCTCCACCCCCAACTCGCTTTTTGTGCACTGGTGCACAGTCATGTTGGAACAGGAAGGTGCCATACCTAAAGTGTTCTCACAAAGTTGGGAACATGAAATTGTCCAAAATGTCTTGGTATGCTGACACCTTAAGAGTTCCCTTCACTGGAACTAAGGGGCCAAGTCCAACCCCTGAAAAAAAACCCACACCATAATCCCCCCTTCACCAAATGATTTGGACCAGTGCACAAAGCAAGGTCCATTAAGACATGGATGAGCAAGTTTGAGGTAGAGGAACTTGACTGGCCTGCCCTCACCGCGATAGAACACCTTTGGGATAAATTAGAGTGCAGATTAAAAGCCTGGTCTTTTTGTCCAACATCAGTGACTGACCTCACAAATGCGTTTCTGGAAGAATGGTCAAACATTCCCATAGACACACTCCTAAACCTGGTGGACAGCCTTCCCAGAAGAGTTGAAGCTTTTATTGCTGTAAAGGGTGGGCCAACTCATTATTGAACCCTACGGACTGAGTCTGGGATGCCATTAAAGTTCATGTGTGTAAAGGCAGGTGTCCCAATACTTTTGATAATATAGTGTATGTAATGTTGAATATTATTTTTTCTGAAAAACATCTGAAACAATGTGAAGACACTTGTAACTGCCAGTCTTCTGTGACTAAATTATGTGTAAAGTTCTCTTTCAATGCTTTCAAATGAATGTTTATGTGGACTGATAGGCAACAAACATGTCACTCTTGACGCCATATATACCGCATGAAAGTTTGTAATGCATTTCAAACTGAGGCATGCAGAACCTCTCAAAAGAAATGTGTCCATATAAAAATGATGAAGGTGAAATTATTCAGACAGAGGAGGTAAGGGGACCACAGGGGCATAAAGTGGGAATGAGGCAACGAGACAGAGAGCGAAATAGACACAAACGCGGAAGGAGGGATACAGTGAGCCGAGCGTTGTAGGTAAAAATAAAACATGAGAAAACCCAGGTGGATTTTGGGCAAGCTGTTCTCATCAACTCTGCTACTCCCTCCTGTCACAGCAACTGTCAGACAGGCCCTGCTCGTAATGAAAGGAAAAATATTTTATTCAGATTTATTAATTTGAAAATGAAGCACGCCTGTCGGCAGAGGGACAGCTCCTCTCAATCTGTCATCGTTGAACCACGCGGTGCTGACACGGGGAATCATTCGTCTTGTCTACGCTGACAGGCGGATCTCTCCCTTAGCTCTTCCTGGGGGATCGCCCTGGGATTAAAAAAAAAAAAAATACGGATAAAACACATTCCGACGCAGAACAGCCTCTTTATTAATGCAAATTACATGGGGAGGGGAAACAGGGTAGCGGCAGAAAAATAAATAAATAAATAAGGGAGTGACAATATAAATAAATAATTGCGCCCGCACGCCGCAGAGGTGTTCATGTCCCGGCGTCAGTCCTTTCTCATTTATATCTAGAGATGTTTTGGAGGCTTTAATAAAAGGAGAGAGCTTAATGTGACACTAATGGACAGTTTCTTATTTACAATGATGTTGCTAGCAGCTCTGCATATGAATGAAACGTGTCTGTGCCGCTACTGATGTCACAGCGCTGTGCTTTCTGCTGATGTGTCAAGGGACATCTGGAAATAAAAATGAAAAGGAAAGCTTGTAAAAGTATTGTTACATGGAACCTAATAAATATAAATGTGTGTTTCAAATGAAAGCTTCTTACAGGTCTGTTCTACCATAAACCATATACGTATTACTTTGTAATAATAACAGTGTCATTACATGTTCTCTCCCGCCTTCAGTGGCGTTCTGGGTAATTTATTATTACAAGCTATACCATATGTCAGTAACATCATACTAGCTCATTCAACCTAGCCTATGCCAGTCCAAATAAGGAATCTAAGTGATCAATGTGTAATGACATCATTGCACTTGGCAAAATTACATCATCAGAGTAACAGTAATTAGTTTGAGCATTAATAATGAGCAGTAAGGAAGAAATAAAATCTAGTACACCAACCTTCCATACTTCAATGCAATTTCAGCAAGCCAACATCTTTGCTCAGTCTTCTTCCAGCATCTTCAGCCATCATGATTGGCCAGCCCTGGAGGATGTAACTCCCATGCATGTGCACGGTGTAGTTAATTTATCTCAACACAATGGCACTGTATAAAAGTGTACAGGCGTTTCTGGGGGGGGGGGGGGGCGCTGGGGATGGTATGTCAGATGATCCTTACCTTGCAACCATTACATCCCAACACTGTAGCACAGGGATTAGGCAACCTCAGCACTCCAGCTGTGGTGAAACTACAAATCCCATCATGCCTCTGCCTCTAGGGTCATGCTTGTGATTGTCAGGGTCTTGCAATGTCTTATGAAACTTGTAGTTTCACCACTGCTGGAGGGCCGAGGTTGCCTATCCCTGCAGAAGCTGGGTAGACAGGGCATCTTGAGTCTTTGCAAAGTGTTGTTTTTAAATTTAACATCCTGATGTTCCTAGGGCTGTAGTGTTTAGATCTAAGGGGTCTCATGGAAAGAAGAGGAACTCCCCTATATGACCTATTTACCGTTCCTATTTCCCAGGTTAAATGACACTAACTTAGGCCCCTTTCACACTGGGGCGTTTTTCAGGCATTTTTCAGGCGCTTTAGCATTAAAAAAAAAGCCCCTGTAAAGCGCTTAAAAGAAGCCTCATTTGCAATCCCAATGTGAAAGCCCAAGTGCTTTCACATTGAGATCCCTTTCACACTGGGGTGTTTTTCAGGCGCTTTAGCGTTAAAAAAAGCGCCTGTAAAGTGCCTGAAAGAAGCCGCATCTGCAATCCCAATGTGAAAGCCCGAGTGCTTTCACACTGAGGCGCTGCGCTGGCAGGGCGTCAAAAAAATTCCTGCAAGCAGCTTCTTTGCAGCGCTTTTGGAGCGGTGAGTTCACCACTCCTAAAGTGCCCCTTCCCATTGAAATCAATGGTAAGCGCCTGCAAAACGACAGAAAAGCGCATGCAAAGCGCTTTTGGCAGCATCGCTTTGTGGGTGCTTTTAACCCTTTATTTGGGGACTAGCAGGGGTTAAAAGCGCCCCACTAGCGCTCGAAAAACGCTGGTAAAGCGCCGCTAGTTTAATCGGTGCTTTACAAGGGTTTTTCGGGTGCTGGCAGTGTGAAAGGGCTCTTAACCACTTCGCATCCGGCCGTAGCCGAATGACGGCCACAGCGCGGATGCCAGCCTCCCCTTTCCTTGTTCCCTGTGCGCGCTCACGAGCGCGCAGCAGGGAAATTCTGTGTTGGCCGTGTCCCTCGGAAACGGCCAATCACAGATCGCTGTAAACGGCCAATAACAGCGGCCGTTTACAGCACGATCGCCCTGGCCAATGAGAGATGATCTCATATGTAAACATATGAGATCATCTCTCAGCGCCGCTCCTCCTCCTCACACAGAGACAGCGTGTGAGGAGGGGGAGATGAACGGCTGCAGCGCCGTAAGTGTTTTAAAAAAAATAAAATAAAAATAAAATGCCATCTGTGCCCACTGCCACCACTGCAATCTGTCCCCAATGTCATCTGTGCCCAATGCCATCCCCAGTGCCATCGCCAGTGCCATCGCCAGTGCCATCTGCCAGTGCCATCTGCCAGTGCCATCCCTAGTGCCATCTGCCAGTGCCATCCCCAGTGCCATACGCCAGTGCCATCCGCCAGTGCCATCGCCAGTGCTATCCCCAGTGCCATCCCCAGTGCCATCCGCCAGTGCCATCCCCAGTGCCATCCCTAGTGCCATCCCTAGTGCCATCTGCCAGTGCCATCCGCCAGTGCCATCTGCCAGTGCCATCTGCCAGTGCCATCTGTAGTCAGTGCCATCTGTCATCAGTGCCATCTGTCATCAGTGCCACATATTAGTGCCATCTGTCATCAGTGCCACCTGTCAGTGTCACGTGCCATCTGTTATCAGTGTCACCTGTCATCAATGCCACGTATCAGTGCCATCTGTCATCAGTGTCATGTGTCATCAGTGCCACGTATTAGTGCCGTCTGTCATCAGTGCCACGTATTAGTGCCATCTCGCATCAGTGCCACATATTAGTGCCACGTGATATCAGTGCCATGTATGAGTGCCATCTCTAAGTGCCATCTGTCATCAGTGTCACGTGTCATCAGTGCCCTGTATTAGTACCATCTGTCATCAGTGCCACGTCAGTGTCACGTGTCATCAGTGCCACGTCAGTGTCACGTGTCATCAGTGCCACGTCGGTGTCACGTGTCATCAGTGCCACGTCAGTGTCACGTGTCATCAGTGCCACGTCAGTGTCATCAGTGCCACGTCAGTGTCATCAGTGCCACGTCAGTGTCACGTGTCATTGTCCTGGTGCTCCAGGGCCTTCAAAAGTGTAATAGGTAGTCAACAATTTAGATGTGTAATTTATGCTCCTAGAACACGTGATGGCGCTCCCTGCATGTTGGGCCTCTCTATGTGGCCAGGCTGTGGAAAAGTCCCACATATGTGGTATCGTAATAATCAGGAGGAGTAACAGAATTTATTTTTGGGTGTCATTTGTGGTAAACACATGCCATGTGAGAGAAATAACCTATTACAATGACAATTTTGTAGAAAAAAAATAAAAAATAAAAAAATAATTCATTTTGCAAAGAATTGTGGGAAAAAATGACAACATCAAAAAGCTCACCATGCCTCTTACTAAATACCTTGGAATGTCTACTTTCAAAAAAGGGGTCATTTGGGGGGTATTTGTACTTTCCTGGCTTGTTCGGGTCACAAGAAATGAGATCGGCCACCAGTACATCAGATGTGATCAATTTTGTATAATTCGCACCACAGATTGTAGAGTCTGTAACTTTCACAAAGACCAAATAATTTCCACTAATTTGGGTTATTTTTACCAAAGATATGTGGCAGTATAAATTGTGGCCAAAATTTATGAAGAAAAATTAATAATTTCCTAAATTGTATCACAGAAACAAAGAAAAATGCGTTTTTTTTTTTTCAAAATTTTCGGTCTTTTTTCAATTATAGCGCAAAAAAATAAAAAACCCAGAGGTGATCAAATACCACCAAAAGAAAGCTCTATTTGTGGGAAAAAAAGGACAAAAAATTCATTTGGGTACAGTGTTGCATGACTGAGTAATTGTCAGTCAAAGCGTGAGAGCACCGAAAGCTGAAAATTGGTCTGGATGGGAGGAGGGTGTTGGTGCCTGGTAGGCAAGTGGTTAAAGCACTTGGGCTTTCACATTGGGATTGCAGATTAGGCTTCTTTCAAGCACTTTACAGGCGCTTTTTTTTACACTAAAGCGCCTGAAAAACCCCAGTGTGAAAGGGATCTTAGTCTTGAAGGAAGTTGGTCCACACCTGAAGTAGTTTTCAATGTTTTATTTGAACTTGAGGTAAGACAGGAGGACAAAGGAGGTAAAATACCCAAAACTCACACAGTGATCCTACAACTCATTGGCTATAAGGCCCCTTTCACACTGAGGCGCTTCTAAACTGCCAGTAAAACACTGAGCGCTTTTGAAGAGCTTTTCATGAGCTTTTGAAGAGCTTTTCATGCGCTTTTGAAGAGCTTTCCGTTATTTCAATGGAGAGCGCACTGTCCCATTGTGAAAGAATTACCGTATTTATCGGCGTATAACACGCACCGGCGTATAACACGCACCCCAAGTTTAGGAGGGAATTTTAAGGTAAAAAAATGTTTTAGGAGAGAAGTTTAGGGAAAAAAAAAACTTACATTTAAGCGTTATTTGCAGCTTGCCCACGTCATTTGCAGCTTGCCAGCGTCATTTGTAGCTTGCTCAGCGTCATTTGCAGCTTGCCCAGCGTCATTTGTAGCTTGCTCAGCGTCATTTGCAGCTTGCTCAGCGTCATTTGCAGCTTGCCCAGCGTCATTTGCAGCCTTTCCCAGCATCATTTGCAACCTGCCCAGCGTCATTTGCAACCTGCCCAGCGTCATTTGTAGCTTGCCCAGCGTCATTTGTAGCTTGCCGGCGTCATTTGCAGCCTGTCCAGCGTCATTTGCAGCTTGCTAGTGTCATTTGCAGCTTGCTAGTGTCAGTTGAAGTTCGCCAGCGTTTAAATTACCCGCCGCGAGAAATACCGCGCATGCGCGGCCGAAAAAGACCGAACCGCGGCCGAAAAAGGCCGAAGTGCGGCCGAAAAAGACCGAGCCGACTGTTCAGCTCCGCTCGGAGTCCCGCCTCCCTGCTGTTTCGGGAGCGAGCGCAGGGAGGCGGGACTCCGAGCGGAGCTGAACAGCCGGCTTCGGTCTTTTTCGGCCGCGCTTCGGCTTTTTCCGGCCTTTTTCGGCCGCGGTTCGGCCTTTTTCGGCCGCGGTCGCCATTTTTCGGCGCCGCAACCGATTTTTGTCATTTTTTTTTTGGGGTATCGGCGTATAACACGCACCCACGACTTTCCCCCGATTTTAAGGGGGAAAAAGTGCGTGTTATACGCCGATAAATACGGTAATTGATTTTAATGGAAATAGGTTTTCATGAGCTTTTTAGCGTGAAAGCGCCTGAAAAGCGCTTCAGTGTGAAAGGGGTCTTAGTCACTGGTTGGATCACAGCATCCAGAAGCGCTATTTTTAGTGGCGCTTTACCGTCAATTTTGCGGCGATATTTGGCCGCTATCGGGATGCTTTTACCCCCGCTAGCAGCCGAGAAAGAGTTAAATCCACCGCAAAGCAATATGCCTGTGGTGTAGCCGTGCTGCTCCATTGATTTCAATGGGCAGGAGCGGTTTAGTGTATATACCGCTCCTTCACCACTCCAAAGATGCTGCTAGCAGGACATTTTTTAGTGTCCTGCTAGCGCACCGCTCCAGTGTGAAAGCCCTGAGGGGCTGCAGGTAGCTCTGTAGCTGCAGGGGCTGCAGGCACTATGGATCAATTCATCCTTAAAATTCACAGCAGAAGTACTAATGTCTTTAAGTCATTTTTTAAATAAACCCAGGTTAGAAATGTTGCCCTTTGGTGCTGGCTTAAAAAAAAGTCCTCAGTGACCTCTGTAGCTGCAGGCACTGTGGAGCAATTCATCCTTAAAATTCACAGCACAAGTACTGACGTCTTTAAGTAATTTTTTAAATAGACCCAGGTTAGAAATGTTGCCCTTTGGTGCTGGCCTAAAAACAAGTCCTCAGTGACCTCTGTAGCTGCAGGCATTATGGATCAATTCATCCTTAAAATTCACAGCAGAAGTACTGACGTCTTTAAGTCATTTTTTAAATAAACCCAGGTTAGAAATGTTGCCCTTTGGTGCTGGCTTAAAAACAAGTCCTCAGTGACCTCTGTAGTTGCAGGCACTATGGAGCAATTCATCCTTAAAATTCACAGCAGAAGTACTGACGTTTTTAAGTGATTTCTTAAATAAACCTAGGTTAGAAATGTTGCCCTTTGGTGCTGGCTTAAAAACAAGTCCCCAGTGACCTCTGTAGCTGCAGGCACTATGGAGCAATTCATCCTTAAAATTCACAGCAGAAGTACTGACGTCTTTAAGTAATTTTTTAAATAAACCCAGGTTAGAAATGTTGCCCTTTGGTGCTGGCTTAAAAACAAGTCCTCAGTGACCTCTGTAGCTGCAGGCACTATGGAGCAATTCATCCTTAAAATTCACAGCAGAAGTACTGACGTCTTTAAGTCATTTCTTAAATAAACCCAGGATAGAAATGTTGCCCTTTGGTGCTGGCTTCAAAAAAAAAGTCATCAGTGACCTCTGTAGCTGCAGGCACTATAGAGCAATTCATCCTTAAAATTCACAGCAGAAGTACTGACGTCTTTAAGTCATTTTTTAAATAAACCTAGGTTAGAAATGTTGCCCTTTGGTGCTGGCCTTCTCACAATGCTTACCTAAGCTCTTGCCCACAAACGGCTTACGGCAATGATCATGGTTATGATTTGGGTTCAAGCATATTTCATTTCAACATACTAACGCCTCAAAAAAATCCATAATTGAACATATTCATGACCCATAATTTTAATGATAACTGAACGATTTCCTAGACCTCTTCCTCATGCCTCTGTACACAACATAATCAGCAGTACCTCTCCTCCCCCTAGATATTCATTAATACTCAAAAAGTAACACTTTAATTATGCTGCATGCTAGTAAAATATTCCTGTTGCTTTTTAGCAGCTGAACTAGAACAAAGCTGGGAGATTGAATCAGCTGGGTGGTTTTGTTCGGAAACCTGTGCTGGTAAAAACACGAGCGTAACAAGGTCTCCATGGACTGAGGAATTAATATTTAATGCAGCTTGTCAGCAAGATCTTATACTTTTCAAAAAATTCTTGTTAACACAGGAGTCCTTTACCCTCCTCTATTTGACGTATTGCTTTCTATACGCTGCTGTTTGCACTGTATTTATTTGCATTACAATAGGAAAGCCACAGATATGGAGCCTGAAAATCAGATGTCTTTCTCACACCTTGCAGAATGTGTTATGAGCTATTTATACCTTACCATGAAGGGAATTGAACAGCCTTCGGTGCGTAGAGTTATCTGCACTTTCTACTCCTGAAGTGCGAGATGTCTACACATATATATCTAACTATATTGTGATATCTACACACTCCCACTTCTCGCTGTGTATTGATACCTACAGCCCAGACTGCTCCTTGGCTGCCATTCTTATTGTACCTGTACATACCTGCTTGTTATGGCTTCTTGAGGCAGGCGCTCTTAAAATATTTTATTTTATTTCTGAATTGAAGAAAAATGCTATATCAAAATATCCACTCGCTGAATTTTGAAAGGAGAACCTCACTAAAGCTAGTCACAGAAATGTAATTCTCATGGTAGCTTTCAGCCATTTTGGGTGAAAATTGTATGTTTGTAGGCACTAGTAGGCTGTGACAGCCAGTAGATGTTTGTAGGAAAGATCCATTAGAATCTTGTTTTAATGCTATTGTTGCCTTAATGTAATCTGGGTCCAGGGGTATCTGGCCTTGGACATTTCTTTAATTTCCATTCACATATGGATATACACTTAGGAAATTGATATTTATATGACTTTTGACTTTGCGTGGTCAGATTGTACCTGCATGTGCAACTTCCCACAATTGTCATTGGCATGCTTAGTTAAAAAGAATTGTAAATAATTGATATAATGTATATATATATATATATATATATATATATATATATATATGGTCCGCCAAACCTTTGACGGACCATATATTGGACAATCTTTGTTAGCAATGTAACCAAACCATTCATCATTAGTGTATATGTGTCCCTCGCGCTACTTGGAGTATATAAATGGTCAAATATAAATAATCGTGCTCTGCTGCGAAATGTGGTGTGTTCACAAATACACAAAAAAGTAATATATATAAAAAGAATCTCGCGCAATAAATAGCTAAAACTCAAAAATGGTGCAATATAACCAGTGAGAGATGATAGTAAAGTGCAATAATAATAAAATGCAATTATTATAAAGTGCAATTAATATAAAGTGCAATTCTTATAATAAAGTGACTAATGTAGTAGGTGAAAAATTAATGTGCATCAAGGTGCTAAAAGTTACACCATACATTAAAATAAAGTGCTATATGATGCACAATGAATTAAACATATCATACATGTGCATCAAAGTGCTAACAAGTACACAAAAGGAGTATCAAAGTGCTGTGCATATAAATAATCACTATTATAAAAACAATATTAAATAACAATATTAAATGTGTGTTTAAATACTCTAGGGAGGTGGATGAATGGTTAAAATAGTTCAAAAAAGTTCGGGATAGTTCATGTAGTCCCAGACTGGATAAATGTATAAGTAAAACAGTCTTCAAGTTAATCCATCCAGTCCTGATACTATAGGTTCATATAGTCAGGTGCCGTAATGACTCAAATCATGCGGTGGTGGATTAATGGTTTTTTCAAATCCAATTGGGTACTTAGTCCTGTTTACATAGATTCAATCCCATCACCAGTCTCCCAGAACTCTCACCTTTAATATGTAGAATTGAAGCTTTTCGGGCTTCTCCTATAGCCCCACACGGTGTAGATACAGATTGGTCGGCAGATCCTGGTAAGAGTGAAGCCCTTCTCCTTTAACAGCGTTTTGGTATTTAAATCTGTAGCTCCAGTATGTCGGCTCTCGGCGTCCAGAGGCGGCTAATAAACCCAATAGTGAGCGGCGATGATGCGATCCTCTATGATCGATCCCTGATCAGTCCTCGCACTGAGTCCAATCCTACAACAGGCAGAGCGCAGCGCTGATCAGCGGGCGGGGAGGGGCGGGGCCTATCAAACTTTTCACCATTCATCATTAGCAACCATATCAAAGAGTTAATACAGAAAGAGAGATGTCTAGTGTCTACTAAAATAGAAAGTGAAAAAACTTTACAACGCTAGTCGCAGAAATTGTCAAGCACGCTTAAAAACCTAACCTCTGAAATCAATTAAAATTTAATTCCAACCACAGTTGTTTAAAAACATTTTAATGTATTTTTACCTCTAACCACCAGAAGTACTCAAATCTGTCTTAATAATCAACCCCCTGTCATCCCTTACACAACAGCACTTAGAAGACGGAAGTGTAGCAGAGTGAGCAGAGTTAATGATTATTACTTATTAGGGCTCCTTTACACTTGCAGTTGATAAGTGTTTAGTGAGCATTAAAAACGCTCCCCCAAACGCAATATGCAAGTTTGTCTTTATTAAAACTACACCACAAACACCTACAATGGCTGGTTGCTAAGGAGCGGGCCAGGAGGCTGGCCGCCATGTCCTTAACAACCGAGTCATCAGCAGTCAGCGAGCTTAATCACTGACAGCTGAATGTAAAAACAAGCAATAAAAAAATTGGCAAAAAACAGCATCCCCCCCCAATTCATACCAGGCCCTTGGGGTCTGGAATGGATTTTGAGGGGAACCCTGCGCCAAAATTAAAAAAACTAATGTTGTGGGGTCCCCCCAAAATCCATACCAGCTCCCTATCCAAGCATGCAGCCCGGCAGGTCAGGAAAAGGAAGGGGACGAGCGTGCCCCCCCTCCTTATGATTCATACCAGGCCACATGCCCTCAACATGGGGCGCCATACCAGGCCACATGCCCTCAACATGTTGATGGGGACAAGGGCCTCTTCCTCATAACCTTGGCCAGTGTTTGTGGGGGTCTGTGGGCAGGGGGCTTATCAGGATCTGGAAGCCCCCCAGATCCCATCCCCCCCACCCAAAAATATATAACAGCACACACACAGTCCTTTATTTAAAAAAAAAAAAAAAAAAAAACAATGTCCCCTGATGTAGAGCCATCATCAATCATGATGCCCACCACACCGCCGATCCTGGAAAAAAAAAACGCTCACACTGAAGGCTTCCACTCGTCTGGTTGCTTCGCCACCTGCCATTTATTAAATAGGTAAGGGGCAGGATCAGCCTGCGAAGTCACTGTGTGGCTCCACCCCTTGTGATGTCATTGACTCATGCATGCTGGCTGGCCCTGCCCCATACCTATTTAAGAAATGTCAGGTGGTGAAGCAAGCAGACGGATGGGAGCCTTCGGCATGAGCAGGGGCCATTGTTTTGTTTTATTTTAATAAAAGACTTGTCAAAAACTGTGTTTTTATTTATTTTTGACACTTTTTTGATGAATAGGTAGGGGTACGATACCCCATACTAATTCACATGGGGGTGCGGGATCTGGGGGCTTCCAGAGCCCCCCGTCCCATGTTGAGGGCATGTGGCCTGGTATGGTTCAGGAGGGGGTGGGGCAATGCTTGTTTTTACATTCAGCTGTCAGCGGGGAAGCCCACTGGCAGCTGATGACACATTGGTTATTAAGGGACAATAGCAAATAGTGGGACCCAGGGAAGACAGAAAAATATCAGCAAAATATCAGCAAATGCAACAGACTAATACAGAGAGTGGAGCACAGGTAGGTTCCAGACAGTGACACTGTCAGACATCTCCTGCATTTGACGGCAGGCTCACGGACACTCGTGAGTGTGGCACTATCTCCCGGCTGATCCTGCACTGCCACTCAGCCTAGAGTAATTACAAACAGTGGGTGTCTTCAGCTGCAGTCTTAACTGTTTGGCGGCCGTCCACTGTAACAAAATCCTGCCTCCTCATCCATGATAGATAGAACACTGATTCAATTTCCCAGCATTGTATCAGTGTTCAGTTAACCGTCTATCGTGGATGAGGAGGCAGGGCTTAGTTACAGTGGATGGCCCCCGAACAGTTAAGACTGCAGCTGCATGACACAGCGGGAAACACCCGCTGTGTGTAATCAAGGTACTGGTGAGGCTGCAGATGGGCACTGATGAGGATACAGATGGGCACAGTGAGGCTGCATTGTTGGCATAGTGAGGCTGCATTGTTGACACTAATGAGGCTGCAGATGGGCACAGTGAGGCTGCATTGATGGCTCAGTGAGGCCGCATTGATGGGCACAGTGAGACTGCATTGATGGGCACTGAGGCTGCAGATTGGCACAGTAAGGGTGCAGATTGGCACAGAAAGGCTGTAGATGGGCACAATGAGGCTGCATTGTTGGCACTGAGGAGGCTGCAGATGGGCACAGTGAGGCTGCATTGATGGCTCAGTGAGGCTGCATTGATGGGCACAGTGAGACTGCATTGATGGGCACTGAGGTTGCAGATTGGCACAGGGAGGCTGCAGATTGGCACAGTGAGACTGCATTGATGGGCACTGAGGCTGCATTGTTGGCACTGATGAGGCTGCAGATGGGCACAGTGAAGCTGCATTGATGGCTCAGTGAGGCTGCATTGATGGGCACAGTGAGGCTGCATTGATGGGCACAGTGCGGCTGCATTGATGGGCACAGTGAGGCTGCATTGATGGGCACTGACGAGGCTGCAGATGGGCACATTGAGGGTGCAGATTGGCACAGTGAGGGTACAGATTGGCACAGTGAGGCTGAAGATTGGCACAATAAGGCTGCATTGTTGGCACTGATGAGGCTGCAAATGGGCACAGTGAGGGTGCATTATTGGTGAGTGTGACACAACATTATCTTTAAAGTATTATTTTATTATAGTATTTTATTATGAATGGGGGGGGGGGCACGGAGCGTGAGCTCTCTGAAATGAGCTTGCCACCTCCCTAAAATGAGTTTTTGCAGGTTGGGATGGCTGCACTGTTGCTAAAATAAATGTTTAAAATAAAATGTTGCCTGCAAATAATACATTTATGGCTCAACCCTCCAGCTGCCTATGCTGCCAGTATCTCCCGTAGTTGAGAAAAACAGCAGACTCCAGAAAATTTAGAATTCAAAAACTTCCAAAAGTTGGAAACCTGGTCTTCCACTGCGTTCTGTGATTCAATCTACTAGATCCTACATCACTATGGTGTCCTGCAGTGATTTAGAAGCCTGCAGGAGAAACCACAAAGTGCTGAACGAGACCAGGAAATCAACACTCCTTGAAGTGTAGGATTACATTTCACTGCTACAGAGATTGGCAGCACATGCAGTGGGAAAATTGGGTAGTAAATGTCTTCTTTGCAGGTAACATTTTTTCTATTATACATTTATTTTAGCAATGGAGTTACTTTAAATGGGTTGTAAAGGTAATTTTTTTTCACCTTAATGCATCCTATAACTCTAGAAAAGCGGCTCCCACGAGCCGGAGTTTGCGGCCCCGGAAGGAAGAGGCGTGAAGATGGACGCTCGCTGCTAGTGGGGACAGCAGTGACATTGCAGGCTTCGGTTTCAGGTAAGTGACATATAATGGGCTACTATGCGACCCACCAGGGTTTACTTCCTCTTTAACAGCCTACTATTCACTGCTAAACACCCTCACAAAAATCGGAAAAATGCTGGCAAAAAATGCTAATATTGAGCGTTTCTTATCCAGTGTTTTTCCGTCATGTTTTTTTAAGCTTCTAGTATGCATGGAGCCTTAATGTAAAAAAAATGCTCAAGTATAGGTAACATGTTGGGGTATATTTGGAATTTGATCGCATGTCAAAATCAATGAGAAGTCTTGTCATTTATCAGCAGCCTTAGCAAGAGGAAAATTTGTTTTTCTGTATCCTCATCTCCATCTGCCTGCTTACAGTGTAGCCTATCAGGTATATCACTGTGCCAAGCTTCTTTGCAAATATAGGAAATTTCAGAGGCGGGATGAGAAAACCTAAATTTATGTTAATTCTTTGGAATGACGAGAAAAGAAACTAATTTGTATATTTGCTGTTTGCTCTTAATATTATGACATGGAACAGAGAGTTGCCAGCAGACCCAAATTTCCTAGGGCTGTTATGGGTTTTGTGACAAAAGGGGCAGACTGTAAATGTGATTTTCTGGTTGCGGTTTAGGTTTTTCATAGTGCAATTTAAATGGATCAAGGGTATGATTTGTTTTGTTCCAACATTGCATTCAATGTTGTTGGCAAATTTGCACTCAGATACCTAACATGGGGGAAGGAAAAGCAGACCACGTTTTGTATATGTCTAAGAGGCTCTATTTTAGACGATATTTCATCCAAAATTTTAAGCTCGCCAGATGTTTTACAGTGTGATACAGCAACATTGCAATCTCCCTTAGATTTGCCAGAATTATGTAATATAGGGCCTACCTAGACAACCCTTTCAGTTTGAATCTAATCAAATAGGCAAATGCATTATACATTTTTAGTAAATCTAAAGGAGATTGTATAATGAGTCATGTGCAGTCAGCTTTACACTCATGTAGAGAGCATGTTTGGGCTTATTTGTGTAGGATAAAGTAGGGTAACATACAATGACTATAGATGCAGTTAAATTGCACTTATCAATGAGTCTAGCAGCATTTACCATTTTGTTCAATTGTATTCAGTACAGTAAATTGGAATATGATTGATTGCATCATGTTTAAAGCCTTTACATTAAAATTGCTAGTAGGATAGTAGCATAGGCGTGTGCACAGGGTGTGCCAGGTGTGCCTGGGCACACCCTAATTACCCTGTGCAATGCAGATTCCCCCTGCTTAACCCCCATGGCAGCTACTGAGAAAGGGACTGGGGAATCTCTGTCCTCAGTCCCTTTCTCTGCTAGTTCACCAATGCCCCTCAATGGGGCTCCTAACACATTGTTATTAAAAACAAAAAACAATTTTTTTTATTTATTTTGTTATTTTTTGACAATTTTTTTAAAATATTTTTTTCATAATACCCTTCAGTTCTGGTGTGGATTTTAATGGGAACTCCATGTCAAATAAAAAAAAAATGGCGTGGAGTTCCACCCAAAACAAAATACCAGACCCTTTATCCGAGCACGCAACCTGGCAGGCCGCAGGAAAAGAGGGGGGGACGAGAGAGTGCCCCTCCTGAACCGTACCAGGCCACATGCCCTCAACATTGGGAGGATGCTTTGGGGGTCTGTGACCCCTCAAAGCACCATGTCCCCATGTTGATGGGGACAAGGGCCTCATCCCCACAACCCTGGCCATTGGTTGTGGGGGTCTGCGGGCGGGGGGCTTATCAGAATCTGGAAGCCCCCTTAAACAAGGGGACCCCCAGATCCCGCCCCCCCTGTTTGAAAGAAAGTGTAAAAAAATAAAAATAAAAACACTGACACCGTTGGGAAAAGTCCTTTATTAAAAATAAAAAAAATAAAAAAAAGATTCCAGCGGTGGTAATCCACTCTTGCTATCCAGCGATGGCTGATCTCTTCTACGGGGTACAGCGATGGATGATCTCTTCCGACGACGTCCAACGCAGCGTATCCTGTCTCCACGGAGACACTGCAGGAATCCCGGCCTGACAGGTCTTAGCTGAGGAGGACCGGGCCACCCGTCACCTGACCCCTCTGACGTAAGTGGAAAGTAGGGCTTAGGACAATAACTTGCATATAAGCCTTTAAAATTAGCACTTTAGATTTCTCCTATAGACTTTTACAGGGTGTTCGCAGCTTTTCGAACACCCCAAATTGTTCGCTGTTCGGTGAACAGGCGAACAGGCAATGTTTGAGTCGAACATGAGTTTGACTCGAACTCGAAGCTCATCCCTAGTAAGCAGCTTCTTTTACTTAATATATTTACTTTTTATTTGGCAATATTGTACTATGGCTGTTCTTTGTTCCTTTTGAGCACCATTTATACAAGAAGTGCCATTTCTTGGAGCGAGCTGTTTCCCAAGTTATGGAGTTTCCCAAGATGTTTTGATACCAAGATCTGGACGTAGTTCTTCGTCTTCGCTTGGGACCTGGATGTCTTTACAGATCCATCAGCAGGATTCCTTATCTGGCTATCTGATGAGCCTTGTTTGACCTTTGGGTCATTTTTGGAGGTGAGCGACCAATTCATAAATATAACAGTCGATGTTTGGATTGATGTGTTGTCTGTTTTTCCTTCTATCAAATTACCACTATGAGATTTTTACCTTTATATGAACTGACTCCTACCATTGGGCTTTAGCTGGACTTTTACTCACATTTATCTATTTGTATGTTTTGGATACTTATCATGTTCATTTTTTAGGTATTTAAGTATTAATTCATGGCATGTTATTGAATAAGCGCACCACTCTTATTTCTTCTTTTTACATGGTATTACGAATTCGGCACTCATGGATTACATGTACAGTCGTTTATTATAAAAGTGAGTAAAAAGCAGTTTTTAACCTAATAAACCCTTTAAAAACGATAAAAAACTATGGAAAGACTCTTCTTTTATACATGCATCTAATTACCGAAGACATTGAGAGGGAACCCCTATGACTATTAGGGATGAACCAAACACCCCCCGGTCCGGTTCGAACCAGAACCTGCGAACAGACCTAAACTTTGCGTGAACTTTAGAACCCTATTAAAGTCTATGGGACTCGAACGTTCAAAATCAAAAGTGCAAATTTTAAAGGGTAATATGCAAGTTATTGTCCTAAAAAGTGTTTGGGGATCTGGGTCCTGCCCCAGGGGACATTTATCAATGCAAAAAAAACTTTTAAAAACTGCCGTTTTTTCGGGAGCAGTGATTTTAATTTCGTACCTGGGGGGTGTGTATAGTATGCAGTGATTTTAATAAGGCTTAAAGTGAAACAAAAAAAGTCATTTAAAAGCACTCGCGGCTATAATGAATTGTCAGCTCCCATAATACAGAGAACAGTCATTGAAAGTCATTGATAAAAAAAAAAAAAAAAAGCGTGGGGTTCCCACCAAATTCTATTACCAGGCCCTTCACGTTTGGTATGGATATTAAGGGGAACTCCACACCAAATAAAAAAAAAATGGAGTGGAGTTCCCCCCAAAAATCCAAACCTGAAACCTGCATTAAATCAGAGGGGGGCGGGGTCACCCGTACATCACGGGGGAAGCCTGGGTTTCCCCTTGCGTCGGAGGGGGGCGGGGTCAGGTGACGGGTGGCCCCGTCCTACTCAGCTAAGACCTGTCAGGCGCCGGGATTCCCGCAGTGTCTCCAGGATGCGCTGCGCTGGACCATCGGGAAAGATCACCCATTGCTGGACCCCAGAGAAGAGATCAGCCATCGCTGGATAGCAAGAGTGGATTACCACCACTGGAATCTTTTTTTTATTTTTTTATTTTTTTTTAATAAAGGACTTATCCCAACGGGGTCTGTGTGTTTTTTAAAAAATGTTACACTTTATTTCTGAAATGGCATGGGTACTTTTGTACCCCCTTACCATTTCAAACAGGGGGGGCGGGATCTGGGGGTCCCCTTGTTAAAAGGGGCTTCCAGATTCTGAAAAGCCTCCCTCCCGCAGACCCCCACAACCACCAGTCAGGGTTGTGGGGATGAGGCCCTTGTCCCCATCAACATGGGGACATGGTGCTTTGAGGGGTCACAGACCCCAAAGCATCCTCCCAATGTTGAAGGGCATGTGGCCTGGTACGGTTCAGGAGGGGGGCGCTCTCTTGTCCCCCCTTTTCCTGCGGCCTGCCAGGTTGCGTGCTCGGATAAAGGGTCTGGTATGGATTTTTGGGGGGAACTCCACGCCATTTATTTTTTTTAATTTGGCATGGAGTTGGATATTTGGGGGGAACCTCACATCATTTTTTTTTTAAATTTGACGCGGGGTTCCCCTTAATATCCATACCAGACCTGAAGGGCCTGGTAATTAAATTTGGCGGGAACCCCACGCATTTTTTTTTTTTTTTTATCAATGACTTTCAATGACTGTTCTCTATTATGAGAGCCGACAATTCATTATAGCGAGTGCTTTTAAATTACTTTTTTTGCTGCAGAAATTACACTTTGTGCAGGGACAGTTCTAAGCACGGGAAACATGCACCCCTTTACAGGCATACTATACACACCCCCCAGGTACGAAATTTAAAGGAATATTACACTTTTATTGTTTCACTTTAAGCATTATTAAAATCACTGCTCCCGAAAAAACGGCCGTTTTTAAAAGTTTTTTTTGCATTGAAACATGTCCCCTGGGGCAGGACCCAGGTCCCCAAACACTTTTTATGACAATAAATTGCAAATAAGCCTTTAAAGTTAGCACTTTAGATTTCTCCCATAGACTTTTACAGGGTGTTCCGCGGCTTTTCGAATTTGCCACGAACACCCCAAATTGTTGGCTGTTCGGTGAACAGGCGAACAGGCAATGTTCGAGTCGAACATGAGTTCAACTCGAACTCGAAGCTCATCCCTAATGACTACCATAAAGGAGACACATTTACCATAGAGATCCATGAGTTGGGGAGATCACTAGAGGACCCCTAGAGACGAGCAGAGACATATGGATCACCAAATTAAAACAAATGGAGAGGGGGAGGATGGAGCGCCGACGACAGCTAGTGATGAGCGAGTATGGGGGGGTCACAGATGGAGTGACACTGAGGGTGGGCGAGAGAGAGTGGGGTCTGAAGAGGAGAAACACTGTGATGTGTTTTTTGGACAGTTTTTATTCTCAGTCCAGGAGTAACAGTGTGTGCTTGTAAGATGCGGCAGCCGGCTCCATAGAGCAGAAGAGACTCTCCCAACCTCCCCCTTCACCTACTATAAATATGTGTCTACAAGCTGCGGCTGTTTACACCGCCTGATGAAGGAGCACGCATGCTCCGAACGCGAGCGCTTCCAACCACGCCTACCAACGTCATCAATCCTGCTGACGTGCCTATCCTGGGACGCACTCACCTCGGAACCACGAGACGCAAGGGACCGGGGTGCGTTTCCCCACCATAGCCATGACACCAGAGGACGGCCGAGGACTTCAGACAAAATAAAGATACCACTACGTGCCTGATATTTTTAAACAAAGTGTGAGTACATACTTTCTTTTTAATTTCACATACAGTTCCCACTGTAATCAGACCCACTACTCTCAGAGCGGCGCTGCTCTTTCTCTCTCTTTTCTCCAAATTAAAACAACTATTACCCCGCCTAGTGGGATTTTGGTCAAGGGTATTTGATCTTCTGTCCACTCTCTTCAACGCGTCTAACCGCAAAGATGCCAAATTGGCCTCACTTCACTGCCCAATCCCAGACCTCATCTCCTATCAGTAGAAATTGGCCACCTATTTATTTATCACCGTCAAGTGTGCAATAGCTAGGGCATGGAAAAAGCCTCTCGTTTCTGGAGGTGAAGAGCATCTTAATGACTCTCATGATTAATGAGAAGATGACTAGTATCCTCCATGACTCTCATGTAGACACGTGCACACTGAAATATTTTGTTTCGGAATTTCGTTTTCGTCCGAAAAATACATTTATTTAGTTACTCCCGAAATTCGTTTTTATTTATTTAGTTTTTCGTTAAAAATTGCATTTGTCCGAAAATCCAAATGAATTAAGGTCAAATCTGTCATTGAAGGCTTATGGTGTCTGTCGAATGTTCAAACAAGATTCGACGGAGCAGCTAAACTGTATGACTCTGTATAGTTTAGCTGCAATTCCACCCAATTCCAGCAGCGATCTGTTCTCTCTCCGTCGAATTTTTCCTTTCTTCGTCGAATCTTTCCTTTCTTCGTCGAATCTTTCCTTTCTACGTCAAATCTTTTCTCTCTATGTAGAATAATCTTGGACTAATAGAGTTAAGGTTAGGCACATGGACACAGATTGTTATTGTCAGCGTCAAATTTCCTATCTATATCGAACTGTTGTCACAACGAAAATGAAAATAAAGCATTTGTTTATGTCGGATCTTTCGTTTTTTGGACTCTGCACTTTCGTTATCGTTTGTTAAAATGATATCGAAAATACCTGAAATTCGGACGAAAATGCATTCGGACGAAAACGAATGTACATGTCTACTCTCATGCTAAAGTGTGGGGTCCGTGGTAGTCTTACGCTCTTCCAACTTTGCACAGGACCAGCCTGGGTCTCTCTAACTGACCTCCTCTGCCCGGGGGGAACCTTCTCCTCCCCTATTCTGCACTTATTTTTCCTCTTCCTATTCTGTAATCTCTCACCTTCCTCTTCGCCATCTGACCCTTTCCACCTCCCCCCCCCCCCCTATTTTCTTTTCTTTCTTTTTGTCCCTTCCTTTTTGTTCTTATGAGTTTGGTTTAAGTTTCATTGTTTGGAAATTTTGTGGACTGCTCCACAACCCAGCCCCTGAGCAGACACCCTGTGTTGACCCCCAGCTTTGGCCGGAGGGTTATGGTTGTTCGCAGTTCATTTCACAAAAAAAATTCTAAATGTGTATTTTCATGCTGCATTATGTTATGCTTACTGCTCATATCCCCTGCGCGGCATTATTGCAGCTATATCTTTTTCTTATATTTCAATAAATAATATTGTACCAGAAACAACTATTACATGCTGTTACCTTACAGCAGTAATGCGAGGGGCTAGAGAGCACAGAGGTGTCACAACACTGGAAAGACAAAACACCATTTAGCATTCACACACCATGAAATGTGAAGGGATACACAATTACAGAAAGGATCACAGTAGATTGCCCTGGTTGCTTTCCATGGACTTATTTTCACTATTTAATTTTTATTTCATGTTGATTGCACACCAGTCACAGAATATTGGTGGATGAATTTTAAGTTGTGCATGTTTCTTTGCACCTGTTTTTGATTATTTACTGCATCTGCATAATGTATATCAGTAACATCAAGTACCGGTAATACTGGTTATGTGATTGTATGAACTATCCATTTTTTAAAAAATATTTATTTGTGAATTTGCACACTTTGGGATTTATATAGTTTATTGTGTGATTTGCACTAGTTAGATTATTCAATACACAACAATATTGAATAGCACTTTGGCATGTGATCATATTTGAGCTTTATATATTTATTTGCTTATTTGCACATTACCTCATCATTGTTTACACTTTCTATACCAGCAACACTGAATTATATATTTTACATAATATGTAAAATCACTGTTAACAGCGCAGCACCAATATTTCATTGAATTAACCACCACATTAGTCACGGATAAGCTAATCGGTGCTTGCAGCAAACCATTCTATGACACTACATCCTATTTAAAGTGATAGCGCAGGAGTACTTACTATACACCAATTTGTAAGACTGCAATTTTCTCCTGCAATAGCCCAGAAGGCAAGGACAAAAGCCCTTCTACAAGGTCACCCCAAATATGTATATGCTTCCCCAGCATGCACCACTGGCAATCAACCTCCTAGTTACTTTCCAGAGTAAAATAATTTTTCACAACTCAGTAATATTGTTTCAGCTCAGGTTGACTGCAGACTGGCTGCAACACTAAATTTTAAAGTAGGGCTACTCAAGTATAGCGGTACCCCCGTAAGGGCTGCTGAGTATTGTGGTCCGTCTCTCGCCCTGCCCAGCCAGGCACACAGTTCTCAATCACCCTCAGGCAGAAAACCAGTCCTTGAACTTTGTTTTTGTTTTTATTGAGGGGTATGAAACTTGGATGGGGTAAGGGAGTATGGGATGCCTACTTGATTGAAGAAAGTACACACAGACTATCTCTCCTTAACACCTCCAGCACATCACTTGCTTGCATCCCCAGCGATGCTCCAACAGGACACCGATGCTCCTGCAAATCAGGCAACCACGTCAGCGCTGGAAACACACTTACACACGTGGCCATCTTGCATCTTGCTCCTCTGTCTCATGGTGTCTGCTAGCAGGGAATGCTGGGTTTTCTCTAGGGCGTGGCACTGCCCCCTCACTCCCAGACAGGCTGGCGTCTGTGAAACTGATAGGCAGGCCCCTCCCACAGCATGCCGCTCTAACCCCTTGTTAGACGAACTGAAGTTTGAAGGCACACTGGAACTAGCAGGGCTTGTCCAGGAATGTCGCTCGGCACCGACTGTGCCCGAGCAACTGAGAGCAGATGATCGCTGACTTTTCCAGTGGCAACAACGAGGGGACAATTTAGGGACTCGAGACGCAGATCCCCCTTAATCAGACTCCATTTTGGGAACAGCAATCATCTTAGGAGATTCTGGTAACCACCATTTTAAGTCGGCGGCCATTTTGAGAAGGGTAGTTATATTATATTGATTCTAACTTATATACATTGTTTTTTGTTAAAAAATATGGATTATTGATTATTATTTAATAGTTAGATAACTATTTCCCTCGAGGCAATAACCAATTCGTAGATTTTTCATTAGCTTAATTTTTGTATTACAATTTTTTAAATTTTTCTTTACGTTGACGTTATATAGCGGACATCTGTTTTATTTCACTCTGTTTATCACTTACTCACCTGCAGTAGAGTAACGGATGAATTCATGAAATGCAGACGTTTTGTCTAATTGTCATACATATATACACTAAATATGTGCATTCGTTTTCGTCCGAATGCATTTTAGTTCGAATTTCGGGTATTTTCGTTATCGTTTTAACAAACGATAACGAACGTGCAAAATTAAAAAACCCGGAAGATCTGACATAAACAAATGCTTTATTTTCGTTTTTGTTGCAACAGTTCAATATAGATAGGAGATTCGACATGACGCTGGCAATAGCAATCTGTGTCCATCAAACCTGTGGTCGAATGTGCCTAACCTTAGCTCTATTAGTTCAAGATTATTTGACATAGAGAGAAAAGATTTGACATGAAGATTCGACGAAGCAGTCGCCGCGAGCAGACATTTATGGTCAAATGCTCTGCCCATAGGCTATAGAAGAATTCTAATGCTGGTTGTCTAGTAATAATAATTAATAAATATAATTATTACTAGTGTCATACAACATTAGAATTCTACTATAGCTTGTTAGCAGAACATTTGACCGGAAATGTACGATTGCGGCGTCGTACAGTTTAGCTGCTCCGTCGAATCTTCTTAGAACATTCGACAGACACCATAAGCCTTCAATGATAGATTCAACCTTAATTATTTTGGATTTCCGGACGAATGCATTTTTTAACGAAACAAAATAAATAAAAACGAATTTTGGGAGTAACTAAATAAATTTTTTTTTTTCGGACGAAAAACGAAATTCCGAAACAAAATATTTCAGTGTGCACATGTCTACTATATAAATACACAGTTATTGACTCTACAGGGAAGTTTAATCATTTTTGTGTCATTTAAAAATACAGCACTATCATTAGCGGGTGTTTCAATTCGTTTTCTTTATTTTATGTAAAATGTATTTCTGTCAAACAATACATATTACTATTCTGTATGAATACATGTCTGGTGAATAAATCTCCTTGTCAGGAACCATGAATCAGACTGAGACAAAAGTGCAGTAAAAAAATCACACTTTTTAATAAAATGGTAAAATGGTACAAACAGAGCAAACATAGTCAAAACATAGCCAGGGTTCGGTGACTAGAGCGCGTAGTCGGAACAAGCCAGTGAAACAGGAATCCAGAGATCAGCGTAGTAGAGGCAGTAAACAGGATCAGGAACCAGAAGGGAAGTCAGTCTGGCAAAAGTCTTTAACAGGAAAACGCAGCAGAGTATCCAGATATGTTGACCAGGCAAAGGCACAGAACATTTGATCCAATCAGTTTAAATAGTCAGCAGGGCTAGCTGACGAGCAGGAAATGAAGACCAGGTGAGTCATTGTGGAATGAAGAGTATTGGCAATTAACCGACAGCTGAGCACAGACCTCTGAGAAGGAGCCCTGACACTCCTATTTTTAGCCTGTGTTCATATTGATTGATCCTGTATATTAAAAATATTATCGTTTAAAAATTACTCATTCATAATTATCGTGCGGGTAATTATTCTCAAAAGCACAACAATGCCATGAAGAATTAAGGCAGTTCTGAAGGTAAAAAGGGGCCCAACCTGGTACTAACCAGGTGTACCTAATAAAGTGTCCGATGAGTGTATATATTAGCTATAAATATCTGGGCACATACTCTTCAACCATAGCTATGACTATTCCAATACTCAAGCAATGTGATTTTGTTACAGAGATGAAAAATAACCACTTTCCCAGTCCTTGGTAAGGTGGTTAATAGATCAGTAGAGGATTGCTGAACGAGCGTCATTAAGATACAGCATTTATTGAATACACATTAAAACTAACGTTTCTCAGTTACTTAGTAGCTCTGTTCACGATGGATCTTTGTAGCTTGGACATGCTGAGTCGACTAGGGCTCTTAACACAGCTGCACTCAGGATAGATTGGTTTCTGTTCTAGAGAAGTTCTTCTGGCACCATTACCTGGATCTAAATAAAATGTATCATTTCTTGTTTTCTCCATCCATATTAAGGTCTATTCACTCTAACCTCCCAGGCAAAATCTTAGAGCAATCTTCAGATCCTATCGGTGATGGATGATTGGGCAGCCACATAATTTGACAGAAAGAAATAAGCTAACTGAGCCATCTGACACTGTCTCCTATTCTTATATTTAATTTAAACTTTAAAGTGGACCTGCCATCATCAATTTACATATTCTGATTCAATAGTACATAAAAATCGTTGGTGTAGGCTAACCATTTCCAGCAGTGCTTACATTTTCCTTTTTGCTTTGGTACTTTTTTTTTTGTTTACATCTCAAATGAGAAAGAAAATTAAACCATATTTACTGGATATTCTGTTTAAAACTGAACCAAATGCTAAAAAGGAAAAGATCTATATTTTAAACCAGATATTGAACAAATTTAAACCTACGCCTGAAGGTCACAAATGTACTTCATTACACTGATTGTTGTGTAATCCGAGGCCCCAGCTAAATGAAGATAAAACAAAAGGGGAAATACGTTTGTTCTCTGCGCTGTTGAAAAATCTGCAGTTTTCACAAAGTTAGGTATCCCCTACACGAAAGTATGTCTTTAACAACCCCCTAAAAACTTAGTGTTAATGTAAAAATGTATATTTATTTTGCATACCTTAAAGTGGTTGTAAACTGCAGACATGAATATGAACAGAGCATATCCCTCTTTAGTGTGTACTAAGTGTCACAATTAAGAGCACTAAGTGTCTGCTCCCTCATTCCTCTGCTATCAGCATGAATCACTTCTGACAAGTTTTCCTGACACCAAGAGAACAAAGGTGACAGGGGAGGGATCTTCAGCTAATTGGCAACTCCAGCTCTGTTACTGTGTGAAGGAGGGTGTGTCCCTTCCCTCCAATCAGCTCTCAGGGCTCTCCACTTGCCAATCGTCTAACTGGGAATGTATGTCATGACATTAAATATCCTTGTTAGCTAGCTGCCATAACCCCAGTATATTTTTTTCCCTTAGTCGGTCGGCTTTCAAATAAAAGTGATCACATCGGTGATTCGCCACAAGATCACGTTTATAAGCGGCGGGAGAGGTGCCCCTTCCTGACGCTTCCCGGTCATTTCCGAACTTACCGGAGCCGTCGGTAAACTCAGAACCGATCTGATGTGGCTGATGGCTGGGCAGGAAGTCAAGTGAAGGCAAGATAGCCCCCACTCGACCCTATGCCCTTGGAGGAATGGAGCAACCTCCGATGTAATTTCCTGTTCTCGAGCTTAAAGTATCTACTTTATCCCATCCTGTCTGTTGAATAATCCTATGTGCCCATGGGTCTGTGTTTTATTAAAATAAGCCGCTCTTTACCATATCTCAGAACGGCGATTGCCACTCATGTGACCTCTCCTCTCCCCATCTGATAGCTGCAGCAGGCGGGGTAGAGGAATTCCTACTGACGTCAGTCGGGAGGAGGAGAGGGGTGGCGGGTCATGTGAGCGGCGATCAGCGCTCTGAGATATGATAAAGAACGGCTTTTTTAAATAAAACACAGACACAGGGGCACATAGGCTTATTTAACAGACAGTATGGTAGAAAATCTGACTGACACAGGAGCAGACAGGCAAGGAGGGAGGGGTGAGGAGGACAGAGGCCCACAGGAGAGCTGCGGATGATGGAGGCACGTAAACTGACCACGTTGTCAGGGCTCAGCAGCCATGATACACTGTGGTCAGTTTACAAAGGGGACGACATAACCAGGCAGGATCAGCCAGGTTTTTTAGGTGATAGAAGGGGCCAAATTACACAGCAGAAGCACTGTGCTGTATAACATGCTTTAAGGCAGGGGTAGGCAACCTTGGCCCTCCAGCTGTGGTGAAACTACAAATCCCATCGTGCCTCTGCCTCTAGGAGTCATGCCTGTGAGTGTTATCTTGCAATGTCTCATGGACTTGTAGTTTCAAAACAGCTGGAGGGCCGAGGTTGCCTACCCCTGCTTTAAGGGAACAGGATCCATATTTTTTTTTTAGGTTAACAAACGATTTAAAGACATGATTTTTTTTTTTTAAGTCAAATTGGCAAAAAAAAAAAATTTCTTTTGCTCTTCCCCAAATAGTCTTTTTGACCTCAGATCTCTTAATAAAGAGGACCTGTCGTGCTTATTTCTATTACAAGGGATGTTTATATTCCTTGTATTAGTGATAAAATAAATAAAGGAACAGTGTAAAAATAAAAAGTAAAATAAATAAGAAAAAAAAAATGTAAAACGTCCCAACTCACCATGCTCGTATGCAGAAGCGAACGCATAGGTAATGTAAACAGTATTCAAACCACACATGTGAGGTATATCTTCGATCATCGGAGAGTGAGCAATAATTCTAGCACAGAACCTCCTCTGTAACTCTAAACAGGTTACCTGTAAAATGTTTAAAACCGTTGCCTATGGAGATTTTTAATTACCGTAGTTTGTCACCATTCCATCAGTGTGCGCAATTTTAAAGCATGACATGTTAGGTATCTATTTATTCGATGTGACATAATATTTCGCATTATACAAAAAAATTAGGCTAACTTTACTGTTTTGTTTTTTATTTAATTAAAGTGTATTTAAAAAAATAAAAATCGCTGTGCAAATACAGCGTGACATAAAATATTGCAATGACCGCCACTTTATTCTCTAGGGTCTCTGCTAAAACAAAATATATAATGTTTGTGAGTTCTAAGTAATTTTCTAGCAAAAAATACAGATTTTTTTACTTGTATCCAACAAATGTCAGGAGAAAGGCCTGGTCTTTAAGTGGTTAATTAGTGTTAATAAACCCAGGACCCTGCATTCACTATATCTGGCCTCCTACAGTACACAAAACATGGAAATGCAATTATTTTAGATTATATAAACTGCTAAATACCTTTTCTCATCAGCAGTATGTAGCAGTCTTTTGACTTCTAACATTGTCTGTTTATAGCTTGCAGGAGGAGTTTTCAATCTACTCTGACTGTCCTATGAGGCTGCAGGACCCCAGATCTATCTGGATAGTGCTGATTTACCCTGTGCTGATCACAAAAAAAGACAAACTCTCTAGCAATACACACCAATGCGCAGGATTAACCCCCATGATGAGTATAACAAGCATGCTTTACTACATATACAGACTGTTTTTACTGTTGTGGGTTTAGTAACACTTTAAAGCCCCATACACACGGTCGGACAATCCGCGGACCAGGTCGGTCGGATCCTGTCCGTCATACTTTGTCTGATGTTGGTTTTGCGTACACACTGTCGGACAAAGTTGTCGGAAAATCCGATCATTCTGAACGTGGTGACGTTTGTTGCCTACGACGGGACTACGTAGAGGCTAGTAGCCAATAGCTTTGGTCTTGTAATGTGATCTGAGCATGCGTAGCACTTTGTCCGGTCGGACAACCGTACACACGATCGGATTTGGTGTGATCGGACCGTGTTGTCGGCAAATCTTTCCAGCAGGAGATAAGACTTTGTCCGTCGGACAATCCGACGTACACTGTCCGATGGTGCATACACACGGTCTGATTTTTCAACAACATTGTCCGATCGGACAGAATCCATGAAAAAGTCCGACCGTGTGTATGGGGCTTAAGAGTGTCATTTCAGCTCTCCTCCCCAGATAAACAGGTACAGTGAAGGAGGATTTGTTTAATCTCTGTGTATCACCTGAGGCCACTGCCAGTCACTTCACTGGACATATGTAAGGGTTTACAACCACTTTTTGTGTTGTTGCGTCCCTTTTTCTTTCTAGCATCACTTTGAGGGAGCATATGTTATCAAAAAACTGTACCCCAATGATTTCCACCTATCCATGAGCACCATTGAAGTAGTCAGCAGAAGCTAACTGCCAACAGACATGCATGCGCAAAGGAGCTTGCCACAAGGAACCATGGGACATGTAGTTCTAATGAAGTAGGCCCCCTGACCAGTGCATGCATCCTGACAGGAAATTCAGTGAAATGCTGCAAGGAGAAATAGAGCTACATGAATGAATAAGTGAGAGTTATTTGGGAAAAAGTATTATTGAGATGTATCAGGTTACTATTGTTCTGATGTATTCAGACATCTAGAGGTGATTTAGGGCGTCTTGTATACTTATGTGATTTGGTATCTCCCTCTCACCTCTCCTCCGGTTTGGTGCTAGTTAGTTCAGTTCTAGATAGACCTCTGTTTCTTTCATCTTTCCTCAATCATTGTTAGTTCTTCACAGAGACAAACTTACGAAAGCCATTAGCCTCTTGCACTTCATAGAACTGGGAAAACATTTAATGTACTGTTCTTATCTTAAGTAAAATTGAGTTATATTCAAATTCTTTGTCTAACTCAAGAGTTAAAGTAGAGCGCCACCCAAAAGGGGAAGTTCCACTTGTTTTCACCCTCCCCCTCCACTACCACATTTGGCACTTTTTGGGGAAGGGGAGGGAGTGGGTACCTAGTTTTGACAAGCTTGACCCCCCTCCTTCCCCCTCAGTCTTCTGGGACAAATCACAGGTCCCAGAACACTACAAGACCATTCACAAGGCTCAGGTTGTGAAGCCTCAAGGCCTTACAAGAGATGCCGGTGCCTGCACCCAAAGCTGATTAAAGAATCAGTTTAGATGAGGACATCGCTGGATCCCTGGACAGGTAAGTGTTCTTATATTAAAAGTCAGCAGCTAAAGTATTTGTAGCTGCTGACTTTAAATTTTTTTGGGGGAGCCTGGAGCTTCTCTTTGAAGAGGAAGTAAACCCTGATGGGTTTTAATTCCTCTTTTGCTGTCTGTATAGCCTGTAAATGAAAAGCATAATGGGCTAGTATGCATCGCATACAAGCCCATTATGTACCACTTACCTGCAAAAGAATCCAGCGACGTCCCCTGTGTGGGCAGCGTCCGTCTTCTTGCCCACTGCCTTTGGGGCCGCAGACTCCGGCTCTGTGATTTGCCGGAGTCGCGTGACGTCACTCCCGCGCATGCGTGCGGGGGCCGCGACCTGCTGCATATGCTAGGGAAGAAACGGCCCTAAGGTTTGTTTGTTCCCTGCGCATGCGCCATAGCAATTTCCGGCAGACTACAAGTGAAACATCTCCTAAACGGTGCACGTTTAAGAGATATTTCCACTTTTTTTTCCTAATGGTGACATGCCTGTGCAACGTGTACAGGAACAGATACTAGTAATCTCTGGTGGAATCTCGTGTGACAGGAAGACAACACAGAAGCATAACTGGACAGGGTTTTGTCACCTTATACCAGGAACAGCCTAAAAAAGGACCTACCCATATTTTTTTTTTTATAAACGCTGATTAAAAATATGAAATATTACTTTTAAAATCACATTAATATGTTATAGCTTATATGACCTTTTATTGCTTGGGTTTACATAGAATTGTACTGCTCCAACATGTAACAAGCATTTTAAAATCAGTTATGGGAGGTCTGACTGTTCAAGAGATAAACTTAACTGTTCAAGAGATTTAAACTTAAAGAGGAGTGCCCAATAAAAAAAAATGTAAAAGTCAGCATCTACAAATACTGCAGCTGCTGACTTTTAATAATCGGACACTTACCTGTCCCAGGGTCCATCGATGCGGGGGAACGAAGCCCCCCCTCGTTCCCCGCTCCGCTCACGCATTCTTACTGTGGGCATGCGCGAGTGGCGCCGTGCGCCGTGATACGACGCTCAGTCATCTGGGACACGTGACAGGTCCTAGATGACTGTGCGGCGCCGAGGGGAAGTGAGGTCAGTGCCCGGGCACTAAAGGTGGCAGACTACGAGGGACCCCCTAGCAACAGGCATTTAGAGGTAAGTAAAAACCTTTTTTTTTCCAATTATTTTTTTTTTTTTTTTTATGACTTTTAAGCAAATTTTTTTTTTTTTGGTGGCAACACCACTTTAAGATAGAACTATAGGCAACTTGTGTAAGGGATGGTTATAACCCCTGTAAAGTTTATTTTTGCCCTCTGTCCCATTAGGGAGATTTGCATTCACTTCCTGTCTTATATCCAAAACAAGAAGTGAGAGAAAATTCCTGCAAATTAGGGGAATCTCTTGGGGACCCCCAGGTCACTAGAATTAGTGTTCCCATTGGAAGAGATCCCTTCCATTACTTTTCTGGGGGCAACTCAAAATGTGGTATTTTCTCTTACTTTCACTTTCAATAATAATGGTAAACAGGACAACTAGAGAGGGTGAATCTTCCTAACAGTAACACAGAGAGCAATAAAAACTGACAGGGATTGTAATCCCTCTCCACTCTATCTAATACTATAAAAAAAAAGTTTTACCTTTACTTATACTTTAAAATGTTACTAAACCCAGGACCCTGCATTCACTATATCTGGTCTCCCACGGTACGCATAACATATAAACTGCTAAATACCTTCTCTCATGAGCAGTCTTGTGACTTCTATCAGTGTCTGTTTAACCACTTGTTATAGCCGAATGATAACTACATCGCGGCCGGCTAATTCTGGGTTCTATTGGTGTCCTTCCGTGCACCTGCTTCTTTCACACCCCCTGTGGAGTGCACCTGGAAGTGTCCGTGATGGCTGGGTCTGCAGGACCCAGCGCATCACATATCGGGCTAAAGGGCCAATCACAGCCGCCCTTTATCATGTGATTGCTCCGTCCAATGACGGAGCGATCACTTTGTCAACAAACCAGCATCATGTCTGGTTCAGCTCTCTCCTCACACCGATACAGCATGTGGGGAGAGAAGGGAGACACAGTGCAGCAGCATGAGATGGCTGCATTTAGTGTGCCCTACAGTGCCATCACTCTCTATGTGTGTGCACATTTTTTATGCACTGGGTGAGTTTTTGAGTGTGTTTTGCACGCCATCGGCTTTCAATAAAAAAAAAAATAGTGCCATTAGAGTGCCCATCATTGCCACCAGAGTTTCATCAGAGTGCCCCTCTGTGTCATCAGAGTGCCCATCTGTGCCACATTTTTGCCATCAGAGTGCTCATCAGTGCCATCAGAGTGCCCATCAGTGCCATCAGAGTGCCATCAGTGCCATCACTATGCCACATCAGTGCCATCAGAGTGCCCATCAGTGCCACTACAGTGCCCTATGTGTGCTCATCAGTTCCCAATAGTGCACATCAGTGCCCATCAGTGGATCCTCATCAGTGCCTGTCAGTGCCGTAAAAAAAGTGTAAAAAATGCATAAAAAAAATGTGTTTTCATTTTCTTTCCACTTTTTCTTTCCACTTTTCCTTTCCACTTTTTCCAAAAACTTGTGGAAAAAAATGTTCAAAAGACTCATTATGCCTCATAGAATCAACATCAGGGGGGTTTGCTTTCCAAAATGGGGTGGGCGTTTCCATTGTCTTGGTGCTCCAGAGCCTTCAAAAGTGTAATAGGTAGTCAAGAAATTTGATGTGTAATTTATGCTCCTAGAACGCCTGGAGGTGCTACTTGGATGTTGAGCCTCTGTATGTGGCCAGGCTGTGAAAAAGTCACACACAGCAGAGGAGTAGCAGAATGTGGGGTGTAATTGCAAGTATGCATATGTTTTATATATATATATATATATATATATATATATATATAATATATATATATGAGAAAAATAACCTGTTAATATGACAATTTTGTGGAAAAAAAATATTTGTTTTGCAAAAAATTGTGGGAAAAAATTGCAACTTGAAAAAATTCACCATGCCTCCTACTAAATACCTTGGAATGTCTACTTTCCAAAAAGGTGTCATTTGGGGGTATTTGTACTTTCCTGGCTTGTTAGTGTCTCAAGAAATTAGATCAAGGTCGTCGATCAATTTTCTTAATGATTGACACCATAGCTTGTAGACTCTATAACCTTCACAAAGACCAAATAATATATACTGATTTTGGTTACTTTTACCAAAGAGATATAGCAGTATACCTTTTGGCCAAAATTTATGTAGAAAAATTACTAATTTGCTAAATTTTATAACAAAAGCAAAGAAAAAATTATTGTTTACAAAATTTTCTGGCTTTTTGTATTTGTAGCGCAAAAAATAAAAAACACAGTGGTGATTAAATACCACCAAAAAAAAGCTTGATTGGTGTGAAAAAAGGACAAAAATTTAATATGGGTACAGTGTTGCATGACTGAGTAATTGTCATTCAAAGTGTGAGAGCACTGAAAGCTGAAAATTGGCCTGGTTAGGAAGGGGATATAAGTGCCCAGTGGGCAAGTGGTTAAAGTTTGTTGGGGGAGTAGTTTTCATTCTACTCTGACTATCCTATGTGGCTGCAGGACCCCTGACCCTCTGTCTGGACAGTGCTGATTGGCCCTCTGCTGAATACATGCACTCTTCCCAGAATTAAAAAAAAATCTAGCAATACACACCAAACTGAACATGTGCAGCTTGTCCCCAAGGTTCTGTTCTATCCGGAGATGGTTTGGGGATTGTGGAAGAATAGAAGGATCAGACAAGATCAAATAGCCTTTTTAGATAGAGTGCAGAGGATTAACCCATTAGGCTCCACGGTGAGTATAACAAGCATGATTTACTGCATATACACACTGTTGTAGATTTAATAACGCTTTAAGCAAAGATAAAATGCATGAGCTCCAATTACTTTTTAAGAAAAAAAAGTTGGACTTCTACCACAGAAGGGAGGAACTGTATGAAGAGGCTGAAAATTTTATAGAACATTTTGATTAATATAGCACACTTAGACCCCTTTCACAGCACAACGCCCATAGCGTCAGCGGTAAAGCGCTGCTATTTTTATCAGCGTTTTACCGTCGGATTTGCAGCGCATTTCGGCCGCTAGTGGGACGCTTTTACCCCTGCTAGCGGCCGAGAAAGGGTTAAAACCCCCGGCAAAAACGCTGCAATAGCGGCTGCAGACAGTGCAGACAATGGAGCAGCAGTTTGAGGGCGGATTGTAGGCGCTATTTCTAACGCTATAGCGACTGCAAAACGCCCTCGGTGTGAAAGGGGTCTTAGGCTACTTTCACACTGGAGCGGTGGGGGCGCTGGCGTTTTAGCGGCGCATTGCGGCCGCTCGCGGGGTGTTTTTACCCCCCGCGAGCGGCCGAAAAAGGGTCAATACCGCCCGCAAACCGCCGCTATTGCGGCGTTTTGCGGGCGGGTTCGGCGCGCTCCCCCATTGTTTTCAATGGGACCTGGCGCTATAGGAGCGGTAAATATACCGCTCCTATAGCAAGCCAAAGATGCGGCTTGCAGGACATTTTTGAGCGTCCTGCAAGCGCACCGCTTCAGTGTGAAAGCCCTCGGGCTTTCACACTGAAGGAACAGCAACAGCTGTTTCGGGTCGGTTTGCAGGCGCTATTCTTAGCGCAATATCGCTTGCAAACCGCCCCAGTGTGAAAGGGGCCTAAGTCTTTGGAACTAAACTTTTTCAGTAAGCCTGCTTGAAGAGAGAATAACAGTATTGAGGATCACATTGATGATCACATTTTAACACACTGATTTCACCTAACATTTGGATTAAAGTGGGATCTTCATACAATTTTAACTCATTTTATTTTTTTTGTGCATGGTTTACGGTTAGTGGGTGATGATCTGTTTGTACCAGGCTCTGCAGTGAAATCAATGAATGAATTTGATATTTTATCCACTCATACCGGTTAAAGAGAAACTTGCAAAACGTGATACATAACCCCTATCTGTTCCTGACATAAGGCAAGGTCAAAACGCAGGTCTTTAGAAAGGAGACAGCAAGGAACACCATGAAAAAAGCAGACTTGACAAGATGAAGATAAATGGAAGAAAAAAAGTGTATAATGTATTTAGTAATAGGGAAAGCATATATCTGACATTGCATAAAATGTCATAAAGCCCCCCCCCCCCCCCCCAAAAAAAAATCCTTCCTAATATTTTTACGATGTTGCTGTGCCCTTTGTTTCTTTATTAAAACTTTTCTAATAGACAAATCCTGCCAGGCACTCATTCTTCTCGGTTCACAGTAGCAATGATCTGTAGACTCATGGAGCCTCGGTAATGTTGTTACCACAGTGTACATGCTCTGCTTCCTTTACTAAATAAGCCGTGCCTACTCACCGATTACTAATCCTTCCAGCTGCCTACAACATCACAGCCTAAGTCGGGGCTAATCTTTAATGGGAGGTGAGATGTAACGCTGCCCATAGATGGGTCAGTAAGCTGATCGATAAAAGATGAATGGATTCCCCCATCCAAGCAAGCGAGGTGAATGGAGGAATTCTCCCCATTGTGCGATTGTGTTCTGGCAGCCGGAATTCCTTCACTGTCAGAATACACCAATCACCAATTGGCTGCAGCCGTTGATCTAATTTGTAGTGCTTACCCTGTAGAGTAGTAGGCTAGTTTGCCTCAGGTTATTTTCCCAAATAGGCGCAACAGCAGCCATGCACACAGCAGCTTTCATTCTTCTGACTCAATGAACAGTCAAAGGGTTGCCTTTTTTAAATGTATTGCTGAATAACTTGAGTAGGACATAGGGAGCTGTGGGATACTCCAGGAACAAAGAACAGCAATCAGAGGACGCTCTCTACTTTATCACTACTGCTCAGAACAGTCCTTCTAGCAATAGCCCAGGAATAATGGAAAGCACTGGGGCACCATTAGAAATTTCCAAGGCCAGGCAAGCACTAATATGGAAAGTGAAAAAGTTATAAATAAGTGCAGTGCTAATATACTGTCTTAGAATAAACCAAGAATGAATAATTGTGCAAGGTGTACACTTTATGTGAACCCCTTGGATGGTAAAAAAAAAACGTGATGGGATAAATGTGATTACATACAAGTATGAAGGCTGGCCTGTATTTGTAGGAGGAGCCTGAGAGGGCTATTTAAGCCTCCTCCTCCGTCAAGGGAAATTGGTGAAAACAAATCTTAAAAGGGACACACCTCAGGCCTTGGTTCTTAGGAATATCGCATTTCCCGCTTGAAGACTCTGACTACAAATTAAATGTACACAATATACAAGGGAAATTGGTGAAAACAAATCTTAAAAGGCACATGGCACTCAATGTAATACTTATGCTGCGTACACACAATCGGAATTTCCGACAACAAATGTTTTGATGGGAGCTTGTTGTCGGAAATTCGGACCTTGTGTAGGCTCCATCGGACATTGTTTGTCGGAATTTCCGACAACTAAAATTTGAGATCTGGTTCTCGAATTTTCCAACAACAAAATCCATTGTTGGAAATTACGATCTTGTGTACACAATTCCAACGCACAGAATTCCACGCATGCTCGGAATCAAGGAGAAGAGCCGCACTGGCTATTGAACTTCATTTTTCTCGGCTCGTCGTATGTGTTGTACGTCACCGCGTTCTTGACGTTCGGAATTTCCGACAACATTTGTGTGACCGTGTGTATGCAAGACATGTTTGAGCCAACATCCGCCGGAAATAAATCCAGGATTTTGTTGTTGGAATGTCCGATAGTGTGTACGCGGCATTAGAGTGACATATATATAATATATACACAGTCAAGTGAATAAAATGAAACAAATGAACATAATGACAATGAAGCAACAATCCAGAAGTAATTCAGAGTCCATAAATGGATGGGCAAAACATCATTGTGACTTCAGATATAAGATTGTGCAGAAAACTTGCCGATAGACGATCCACCGCCAATAAGTAAAAGGCTTACCGGAAAGATTGAACTCAAACAGGCATACGCCTAATGAGTCAATCAGACTTGTGGTGTGACACACCAGGGGATAATGGCCTCAACACACACGACCTACGGTTAGGGGTATAAATTCCAGTGGTCCCTCACAATGACACTCCAAAAGGATAGCCATTGCGTCATATTTTATACCAAGGGCTTTTTTATCTTCACAAATGTGTGTTCCTTTTATACAATAAATACCCTTTTTCCTTAATGGAATTACACTATGTGGCCCTTTTCCTTATTTCCTTATAATTACATCACATGGGAGAGATCATCCATCTGGCTCTCCGTCTCAATCCTTTTGGAGGGCTATCCTTTTGGAGTGTCATTGTGAGGGACCACTGGAGTTTATACCCCTAACTGGAGGCCGTGTGTGTTGAGGCTATTATCCCCTGGTGTGTCACACCACAAGTCTGATTGACTTATTAGGCGTATGCCTGTTTGAGTTCAACCTTTCCGGTAGGCCTTTTACTTATTAGTGGTGGATCGTCTATCGGCAACTTTTCTGCACAATCTTGTATTTGAAGTCACAATGATGTTTTGCCCATCCATTTATGGACTCTGAATTACTTTTGGATTTTTGCTTCATTGTCATTATGTTCATTTTATTCACTTGACTGTGTATATATTAGAGATATGTCACTCCAAGCCCCCGTACACACGGTCGGAAATTCCGACCACAAAATCCATCCGTTTTTTTCCGACGGATTTTGTCCAAAACTGGTGTTGCATACACACGGTCGGACAATGTTGTCGGAAAATCCGATCGTTCCGAACGTGGTGACGTTCGTTGCGTACTACGGAACTACGTAGAGGCTAGTAGCCAATAGCTTTGGTCAATAGCTTTGGTCTCGTTATTTGATCTGAGTATAAAACGCCGCCACGCCGTCTGCGCGGTCACATGCTGTTCCGGCGCAGATTGAGCAGGCAGATTCTGTGACACTCTGCTGCATCACTTACAGAGATTGAGTTAGATAGATTCAGTTACAAAGATTGATTGACAAAGGAGGGGCTTGTAGTGTGCTCGTGGCAGGAAGGAATTTGAGATCCTGCTCTCAAATTTTTTCTGTCGGAAACTCTGACGGAAAAAGCCTGCTAGAGCCCACACACGATCGGATTTTCCAACATAATCCGATCAGACATTTTCCATCGGAATATCCGACTGTGTATACGGGGCATAAGTATTACATTGAGTGCCATGTCCCTTTAAGATTTGTTTTCACCAATTACCCTTGTATATTGTGTACATTTAATTTGTATGTAATCACATTTATCCCATCAAAGGTTTTTTTCTCCATCCAAGGGGTTCACATACAGTGTACACCTTGCACAACTATTCAGTCTTGGTTTATTCTAAGATCCCAAAAGCACCTATAGGACTTGAAGTGTGTTAGTCCCATTACACACACAGAGCTATATTTTGTTCCCAGAAGCACCTATAGGACTTGAAGTGTGTTTTAGTCCCATCACACAGAGCTCCTCTATTTTCTTTGCATAAGCACCCACAGGACTTCTAGTGTGTTAGTGGCACCACACAGAGCTCCTCTATTTTCTTTGCAGAAGCACCCACAGGACTTCTAGTGTGTTAGTGGCATCACACAGAGCTCCTCTATTTTCTTTGCAGAGGCACCCATAGGACTTCTAGTGTGTTAGTGGCATCACACAGAGCTCCTATATATTCTTCTCAGCAGCACGCACAGGACTTCTAGTGTGTTAGTGGCATCACACAGAGCTCCTCTATTTTCTTTGCATAAGCACCCACAGGACTTCTAGTGTGTTAGTGGCATCACACAGAGCTCCTCTATTTTCTTTGCATAAGCACCCACAGGACTTCTAGTGTGTTAGTGGCATCACACAGAGCTCCTCTATTTTCTTTGCAGAAGCACCCACAGGACTTCTAGTGTGTTAGTGGCATCACACAGAGCTCCTCTATTTTCTTTGCATAAGCACCCACAGGACTTCTAGTGTGTTAGTGGCATCACACAGAGCTCCTCTATTTTCTTTGCAGAGGCACCCATAGGAATTCTAGTGTGTTAGTGGCATCACACAGAGCTCCTATATATTCTTCTCAGCAGCACCCACAGGACTTCTAGTGTGTTAGTGGCATCACACAGAGCTCCTCTATTTTCTTTGCAGAAGCACCCATAGGACTTCTAGTGTGTTAGTGGCATCACACAGAGCTCCTATATTTTCTTCTCAGCAGCACCCACAGGACTACCGACTACAATGGCTGGAAGACCGCCAAGGGGAGGCAGAGCGTGCAGAGCCAAGAACACAGGGCAGGCAGGCTCTGTTTCTAGTGGACGTGGCCGTGGACGTGGACGTGGTCGTGCATCGTCATCAGCACGTGGCCATGGGACACGCGCGTCGTCTTTGTTTTCGGCAGCTGGACATGTGGAGCCGCATCATGCTGAAGGCTTGGTAGAATGGATGACCAAGCCCTCCTCATCCTCCTCATCCTCTCTCACCCAGGCTCAGGGTACTGACAGAGCATCATCAGCCACCCCTTCCCTAGACCCACCATGTCCTCCTGAGGAGTCCCCCGAACTCTTTGAGCACAGTGTTGGGTACATGCTCCAGGAGGATGCCCAACGATTCGAAGGCTCGGATGACGATACCCAGCTTGAGGAATCTGGCAGTACAGTTCCACCAGCTGCAGCTTACTGCCAGGTTTGCTCTAGTGGTGAAGAGGGAGGGGATGATGAGGTCACTGACTCCACGTGGGTGCCTCAAGGGAGAGAGGATGAGGAGGAGGACGAGGAGGAGGAGGATGCGGCGTCACATGTCCAACGAGGCAGGATGCCCCCTGGAGGCCAGGTAGAGGCCAGCACAGCAACTGTACAACACCGCAGAGCTCCGCCTGTGCAGGGCGCTGCCTCTGCACGTTATCAGAAAAGTTCTTTGGTGTGGGCCTTTTTTGAGACGAGTGCAGCAGATCGCACCACTGCTATTTGCAATATTTGTCTCAAGCGTATCTCGCGTGGCCAAAACATCAGCCGCTTGGGCACCACAAGCATGACCAGACATATGGCGACCTGCCATGCAGCTCGTTGGCAGGCACACATAAAAGACCCACACCAAAGAACTAAGCGGACCTCTCCTTGCTCCTCCTCAGCTGGGATCTCCATCCCCACTACACCTTCAGTCCTCTCTGAAAGCTGCTCTGAGAGGACTGAAGGTGTAGAATTCGGTGTGTCACAACCAAGTACTTGCAGTACACCGACGTCCGAATGCAGCAGGCAAATTTCCCTGCCCCAGCTGCTGGACCGTAGAAAGAAGTACACTCCCAGCCATCCACATGCCCAGCGGTTGAATGCTAGCCTTGCTAAATTGCTAGCACTTCAACTGCTGCCTTTTCAGTTGGTAGACTCGGCCCCCTTCCGTGAGTTTGTTCAATGTGCGGTTCCTCAGTGGCAGGTTCCCAAACGCCACTTTTTCTCGCGGAAGGCGATTCCGTCTCTCTACCGGCATGTGGAGGGCAATGTCCATGCCTCGCTGGACAGGGCGGTCAGCGGTAAGGTGCATATTACCGCTGACTCATGGTCCAGCAGGCATGGACAGGGACGGTACCTTTCTTTCACGGCCCATTGGGTCACTCTATTGGCAGCTGGGAGGGATGCAGGACAAGGTGCAGTAGTGTTGGAGGTTGTTCCGCCACCACGCCTCCAAAACGCGACTACTGCTACTGGTTGTGACACACCTCTCTCCTCCACCCCCTCCTCTTCTTCTTCCTCCAGTGCTCTGTCCTTGGAACCAGCGGTGCTCCGTAGGCGTACAAGGGGCTACGCAAGTACGCAGGCAAAAAGATGCCATGCCGTGCTTGCGCTGGTGTGTTTGGGGGACAGGAGCCACACTGGGCCAGAGGTTCTGGCAGCTCTGCAGGGGCAGGCCGAGAGGTGGTTGACGCCACGTCAGCTTAAGCCAGGAATGGTCGTTTCTGACAATGGCACCAACCTCCTCTCCGCCCTGCGACAGGGGCAGCTCACCCATGTGCCCTGCATGGCTCACGTCCTCAACCTGGTGGTGCAGCGGTTCTTGGGCAGGTTCCCAGGCTTACAGGATGTCCTGAGGCAGGCCAGGAAAGTCTGTGTGCATTTCCGCCGATCTTATAATGCCAGTGCTCGGCTGACTGAGCTGCAAAAGGAGCTGAACCTGCCCAAGAACCGCCTAATATCTGACATGCCCACCAGGTGGAACTCAACGTTGGCCATGCTGCAGCGACTGCACACGCAGCAGAGGGCCATCAATGAGTACCTTTGCGACTACGGCACCAGGACAGGGTCAGGGGAGCTTGGTTTTTTTTCCCCACGTCAGTGGAGCATGATCAGGGATGCATGCACCATCAGTGACACTGTCCCTCTTGTATATTAGCACTGCATATATTTATAACTTTTTATGATCGGTTCCAGCAACCATCGCCAGCGTCACTTTGCAATTGAATCATCACCACCAGCTACCAGGCACCTGAGGCTTTGCTGTGCCTCCAAGTACAGTCTCTGTGAGGGCCGTGTTGCAGTGTTGTGGCACCAGTGCCTAAGGCACAATTTTTCAGCCCCCTGTTTAACAGGGGCGTGTACTTACAATTTTTTAAAAAAAATGCTTCGCAACACGTGTGACTGCTGTGCTCCAAGTACAGTCTCTGTGAGGGCCGTGTTGCAGTGTTGTGGCACCAGTGCCTAAGGCACAATTTTTCAGCCCCTGTTTAACAGGGGCGTGTACTTACAATTTTTTAAAAAAAAATGCTTCGCAACACGTGTGACTGCTGTGCTCCAAGTACAGTATCTGTGAGGGCCGGGTTGCAGTGTTGTGGCACCAGCACCAGTGCCTAAGGCACAATTGATCCTTTGCTGTGTCGGCTGCTATCTAACAACTTAAAAGAGACAGCACAGTATAGTTGTTTTGTTTTTAAGCACTAATATGGATACACAAGTGGTAGCAGCTACAACAGTCCTCAGAATCCTACTCTCATGTCTGTACTCACAATGACCTTAAATAATTGGATGCCTCCTTCAAATATCAGCCAGATATTTCTCCAGTGAACTCTCCAGACGGGATCCTCAGTGGAATCCCTTTCCTAGTTTCGGAGATTCTTAACAAAAAGGCTGGGAACTTTTCCTCCTGAACAAGAACAGGGTTGCCTCAGGCTCCAAACTATTTATGCATTCCCCATCCACCTTCTGGGCAACTACAAAATATAACTTCAAACAGCAGATTTGCCTCCTCCCAATCCACTATCATTTGGAATCCTCCAGAAGACAGGGGGTACCCATTAAACCTGCACCCTGCAAAGCCCATAACAGCCCAAAGCAATCATAAACAAATCTACTTTACAGTGATGCCAAAAATAACTAAATGTATCCAGCTTTCCTAGCAACCTATCTAGGAGGGTGCTATATAATGAAAGTTTTCCAAAATTCCTATTCGACAGAAGTCAAGCAGAAGTCTCTGATGGACCAGCTGAATTTGAATCCATCTATGGCTAGCTTTAGTCAAGCATCTGATTCGCCCTCCAAACTATGCTGCCTGTGGGGCGGAGCAGATGCTTGACTGAAAACTCCACTCTGCATGGCTTTGGGGGGAGGGGGGTCTGAAAAAGATGAAGCGATGTCACCAGGACATGTGATCCACTGCGGCTTAGTCCCCTCAGGCCAGGCCGAGGTAGAAATAAAAGTCATGTGACCTAGAAAAGACAGACTATGTTTTTTAAAGGTGCAGGCTTCTAGAAAAGTTAATCTTCCTGGTATTACTACACAGTAAGTTTCTGATGTTGAACAAATTGGAAAAAGTAAACGATTGCAGCCTATACACATTACCCATGGTAATTAGAGCTCCAGACACATAAATTAATTTAAATATGTTCCTCAGTATACACCACCACCAAATGCTTTTGCATACCCAGCTATCTTGTAAAAGTAGCAGTGACATCATCACTGTGATGCACATAGTCTGTGCAGACAGTACCACTGTGGTAAGGACCTGGCAGCTCCTAAATGGAGGTAGAGCCCTACATTAAATTCTGGGTTTGTGTATTTATTTTGCCATGTGTTACTTTGACTTTAAGGTTTTTGCTGACGCTGAGGGGTCAGATAAATTGTGACATAGTTGCCCCTGCAAGTATGTTACTTCCCCTCGTAAAGGGCATAAGGGTAGGGGAGCCAACCTCATAAGAGGAAGCCAGTGTGGGAAGTGGACAGCTGAGGACCTGTTCTGACATGTAGCTTTTCTACAGCCCACCACTTCTCCAATGGGACCCATTCTTTAGGGCAACCATGTGTAATGAAATTGTTGCTATGGACTACTGCATCTTAAGGTGTGGACAGTCCAAACCACTTAAGCACTATTATTCTAGCACTACTGGGGACAGTACAGATTAATGCAGCACAGCCAAATTAGCATAACTAAGATAGCACAGTCAATTGAAGTGAACGTGTATGGAGAATATGATCCAAATTATGATGTGATGTATGTATGTTAACTTTTCTTCAATGAGAAACAGGCAGATTAATCAAAAAATATATAAAGTATTTATTACAAAAATTCACTTAACACTAATCAAAAATAGAAAATACCACCAACAATCTCATTAAAATCAGACAACGTTGCCTACAGACTCAGATGGCCATCACACTCAGACATGCACCCCCCATTCATATCATTATACACTTTATCAAAGCACTGATAATTGCTGTGTTGCTATAGATAATAATACTGTCAAGGCGATTTGCTTATATTAAATAGATATCAAACACATGAAAGGGAAAATCCCATCCATGAGTCTATTCGGCTAAAATGGTATGTAATGATGGGAGCAATTGGCTCCAATAACGTTGATTAGAAGATCATAGACAGTTCATGGATAAATGACAAAGGGAAAGAGAGAGTCACTGGAAATGCAGTTTGGAAAAATGGACAAGAGATGATTATTAGGAATTCCTTCACTAAGCTTATATATCTGGCGGCTATTCAGGCTATAATCAACCTATAAAGAAAATAATGTGTAGCGCTAACTTTTGTGTCTAATTTACACCCGTATGTCAGAATGTGAGTCTGAATACAATGTGTTTTTTAGGTGATAATGAAAACCACTCCGTGAAAAGAAGTGAAAAAAATAAATAATCTTTAAAGGTATATGGTAAACAAAACATATACCTAAATATGTAAGAGGTGTGTTTCCAACACCAACATTGACTGAACGATGGGTATAGTGATCGTATCTCAATGAAACACTGTAATGTGTATATATAAAACGGTATTGTGTGAAACAACATACATCTAAACACACAGCCTGCCTATTGAGTCTAAATGAAAAACTAAAATATCAGACTGAATGATATATGAATGCGTGGTTCTCAAAACCAGATGAAATATCAAAAGTGATGGTTATAGAAACTGGAGTGTCTATAGCCTGGATACAGACACATGTATATCATCCCAAATACTATGCATCAAAAAATAATAAGTCATAATAAACAAATTACTTATGCATGTACATAAAAGTGTTCAAAATGGTGCCAAACTGACATATCACAAATGTGTACAAAAAATATATGTGAAGTAGAATGTTGAAAATCTATCTCCAAACATATAGCTAGTGGGCATGTGATGTCTTTGTTATTGAGACTAGTAAATTCATATGATGAAACGTGTATGAAAATTATTCTCTCTGAATCGCTGTATAATCTTCAAACATCAGGTCATCATTCAACATATGGTCATCATATATGTAGAAAGTGAAGGTAAGATGGGGTACCCTTACCGACAATGGTGGACTCAAAAGCCAGTAGCTGTGAGTCAAACAGGCTTATTCCAACGTGCAGTGTGCATGGATCCAAATCGCAGATGGTGGAATGCTTTGTTGTCAACACAGGAATTGGGTACCTTGAATCAAAACTTTTTTAATTATTTTTTGCTCAAACAGTACAGTTATACCAAGAATTTGTACAGAATGACATATTGCAGGAGAGATATCATAACATAGCCTTTCACTATGAAAAACCGAGCAATAACAGGGTATCAAGTCATATTAACATTACTTTACATTTTTCCCCGTAAACTCCCCCCTAACCTTGTAACTTGAACCAGCACTTGTGACCTATGCATATTGTTTCGGGTCATCTCTTTCCTCTGACTTCGGATTGTCAATGGTCTAGTGCTTAACCATAACAACACTTTGCCCATCCCATTTCTCTCTCTTTCCCTTCCCCCCTCCTCCCCCCCCCCGTCTGCATTTCCGGCTCTTCACATTAATAGTCTGTCCACAATTAACTGTGGTGGTGCCAGGCTGGGATCCTCCAGCCAGGGCTGCCATATCAGGTCAAATTTACCCACCGCTTTTCTATGTTTGTATGCCAGCCTTTCTCTGATCAACAATGAATTAACATAACTGATCCATTGTTTGCTCGTAGGAACCGTGGGTGCCATCCAATATCTGGCTATGAGTTTCCTGGCCAGGTACATCAGTCTGGTGATCATGAGATACAATCCTTTCTGGTACATTTCACTATCTATGGCCCCTAGCAGGTACACCAGGGGGTCTAAAGGGACTGGCACCTGCGCCAGTCTCGTTATGTGTTGAGATATTTCCGTCCAGTAACGATCTAGTTTTGGGCACCTCCATATTAGGTGTATAAAGTCCCCCTGGTGTACCTTGCATTTGGGACACAGAGGAGAGTCTATTCTACCCCATCCATGGAGTTGTATTGGAGTTCTATATGCCCTGTGCAAAATATATATTTGTGATCATTTATGTGAAGCTGAGACCGACACCGCCGGGACTGCCTCAAGAGCCATGTCCCATTGGTCTCCATCTATTTCTCCTATATCTTCCACCCATTTTTTCCTACTTAGAAGGGAGGTATGATCCTGGACTGAGGAGGTAAATTCTGCATAAATATTGGATATTAGCCCCTTTCTAGCATCCGCCCGCATTACTTCCATCAGAAGGGATGGAGAAGAGGTGGTCAGTGAGCACATCTGTTGATGTGTCCCCAGTGCATGTCTGAGCTGTAAATATTGATAGAAGCCCCTAGGGGGCAGCTGGTATTCCTGACATAGTTGTTCATACGTTTTTAAAATTCCCCTCTCATATAACTGTGGGAAGAACCATATCCCCTTTTCTCGCCAATGGGCGTATCCCTGTATATTCTGAAGTTCTGTGTATTTGGGATTGTTCCAGATAGGTGTAAAGGGCAACGGGCCTTGTACCCTGACAATTATTCTAGTCTCTGCCCATACTTTGAGCAAAAGAGTGTTTGTGGGAGTAGAGTGTGGGATGCTGGGAAGATCCTTTTCCATATGGGAAGCTGCTTTTAGCCGTGGGTCAGACACAGTGACTAAATTGGCCACTGGGTCAACCCCTTGTGAGTGGCCCCATCCTGCCATCTGTTGTAGTTGGGCTGCCATAAAGTATCGCTTGGGGTGGGGAACTGCTAGCCCCCCTCTATCCTTTCCATATTGTAGTGTGGTCAGGCTAATCCTGGCCACTTTCTTTTTCCAAATTAACTCGCGCATCAGGGTGTCGATTTTTTTAAACCATTTATTTGTAATCCACATGGGTGAATTGTGAAAGATGTAGAGCAGTTGCGGTACCCATACCATTTTTATTAGGTTCACTCTTCCTATCACTGATAGAGGAAGCTTACACCAGCTAGAGCATTTCACCTTTTGTTTATCCAATAGTGGCCCCAAATTCAGCCGAACATAGTCAGCCGAATTTGTGGACACCATCACTCCTAGGTATCTAAAACTAGTCACTGTAGCAATCTGATCTGCTCCAGTGGGTAATGTGTTCGTCAGTGGGTCCACCGGCATGATGGTAGACTTAGACCAGTTAATTCTGAATCCGGAATAACTTCCAAATTGTTTAATTATCCCCATCACTGCTCGCAAAGAGGCGTCTGTGTCACCTAGATAAATAAGTGCGTCATCCGCATACAGTGAAATTTTGTCCTCTAGCTGGCCTCTGCGAAACCCCGCCACATCTGGGGTATTACGAATCATGATAGCTAGTGGCTCGACTGCTAGAGCAAACAGTAATGGGGATAATGGACACCCTTGTCGGGTACCCCTGTGTAATTCAAATGGTGATGACAAATTATTATTTATGCGGATTCTAGCTCTGGGTTTAGAATACAACACCTTCACCCAGGCAATGAATTGGTTCCCTATCCCAAATCTTTTCAAGATCTGTAGGAGGTAGGGCCACTCCACACTGTCAAACGCTTTTGCGGCATCCAACGACAGAATGGCCCTACCCCCCAGATTATCGACAGGTATTTGTAGGTTCAGGAATAAGCGCCTAATATTGTCCGCTGTGGACCGAGTAGGGATAAAGCCCGATTGATCTCGATGGACCAAACCACCTATCACCTTAGAGAGCCTGGTAGCCAGGAATTGGGTACCTTAGATGGTCTCTGCAATCCTCTCGGACACAGCAGGGATATCAAAAATATATAGTAAAAGAAAAAGAGAATCTCATGGTGTAAAACCCGATGACCGGATAACATTTATTTTAGGAATTTTTCAGCATCCCAAACAATCTTTTTTTTCAATAGAAAATTGAATAAAACTGGAAATGTGCAGTAAAAAAGTGGCACAGCTGGCGTATTACGCCTACCCGTTTCGTCCTCATAGACTTCTGCTGGGGTATATGCCAGCTAGCCACCTCTGCGCTTTATATATAATCACATAAAATATACAGTGACTTACAACACCTGGTGCACCTCCGGCCAGCCCGACTTCCAGGTTTGTTGGTGTGCGTATCATTATTCCCAATGGCAAAATGATAAGCCAATGGGGATCAAGTCTCATTGTATCCTGAACCAAGCCTCTATATGGTAATCCAATTAGGAGGCACGCTGTTACTATGGCTGGTATGACGCCGGCCAGTTAAAGCCTCTATGTAATGATCCAATTAGAGGATGCGCTATTACTATGGGCGGTATGACGTCAGTCCGCTAGAACGAAAACATCAGTCACATGATGATCATGTGACATACCTGACAAGCCAATCATAGAAACCTGTTTTTTCCTTGCAAAGCACATTAAATATGGGCCGTAGCAGCACAGTGACGTGAACACTGTTATAACACCCGCGATTTAGTCACCTGCCTATACGTGATGACCTCAATCCGGAACATCAACATATTAGAATTGAAATGCAAATGCTGAAACGCATATGCCAATTCAATCTCAAAGAATGACAATAACATCCCATTATATTCATAATGAGTATGGGTCTTATTTAATCATTGCGGAAGTCAACCTGCACGGATAACAAGACCATATAAGAAACATAAAAATTTTAAAACAAAATTATAAAATAATAATATAAAACCTTAACATGGACCATTTATGAGCAATCCAATTACAGTCTAATGAAATACGGATCATCATGATATAAAAATGAAACGTTATATAACATCTATGATGGAAATAACGGGAACAAAGTATAATTATAGCGGCATAAAGGTGACCATCATACACCCAGAACAGGCCTATTGTGGCCAACCATCTATAACTGCTCCAATATCTGCTAAAACCTAAATTGCACAAAAAAAACATAGAAGCAAGTCACTGAACTGGGAGGTCTCGAGAACAAAGCCAGAAAAATAACCAATGATGGGCAAAAGATTATGTATAGTACTAAGACTGCCAGTGGGACAGAGATATTAATACATGGATTAGGATAGATTAATAAAAGCGTTTATGTCCCAATCAATGTTGAGTCCAGCTGGATATACCGGCCGGGTGAGTACTGACTGGTGTACTACCACAGTCCAAAGCATTCCACCATCTGCGATTTGGATCCGTGCACACTGCACGTTGGAATAAGCCTGTTTGACTCACAGCTACTGGCTTGTGAGTCCACCATTGTTGGTAAGGGTACCCCATCTTACCTTCACTTTCTACATATATGATGACCATATGTTGAATGATGACCTGATGTTTGAAGATTATACAGCGATTCAGAGAGAATAATTTTCATACATGTTTCATCATATGAACTTACTAGTGTCAATAACAAAGACATCACATGCCCACTAGCTATATGTTTGGAGATAGATTTTCAACATTCTACTTCACATATATTTTTTGTACACATTTGTGATATGTCAGTTTGGCACCAGTTTGAACACTTTTATGTACATGCATAAGTAATTTGTTTATTATGACTTATTTTTTTTTGATGCGTAGTATTTGGGATGATATACATGTGTCTGTATCCAGGCTATAGACACTCCAGTTTCTATAACCATCACTTTTGATATTTCATCTGGTTTTGAGAACCACGCATTCATATATCATTCAGTCTGATATTTTAGTTTTTCATTTAGACTCAATAGGCAGGCTGTGTGTTTAGATGTATGTGGTTTCACACAATACCGTTTTTTATATACACATCACTGTGTTTCATTGAGATACGATCACTATACCCATCGTTCAGTCAATGTTGGTGTTGGAGACATACCTCTTACATATTTAGGTACTGTATATGTTTGTTTACCATATACCTTTAAAGATTATTTTTTTTTCACTTCTTTTCAAGGAGTGGTTTTCATTATCATCTAAAACCCACATTGTATTCAGACTCACATTCTGACATACGGGTGTGAATTAGACACAAAATTTTGTGCTACACATTATTTTCTTTATTTTATTATACAATTGGTCAGATTGTTGTGTTGGCTGCTCACCACTAGGGGAAGCGCAGTGTTATCCCCCTTTTCTTGAGTCCTAATCAACATATGCAGGCGGGTTGGTAAATCTATATGGGTGTAGCGCTGATATTTTTGTCTACTAATGCTTTAATATGTAAGTCTATGAGCAGTGTTATAGCTTAGTATTTGGCGCTATCTAGCGGCCAAAAACAAGAAATGGACATGAATTATTTTCCTTTTCTATAGCACTGGAAAGATAACAGGAAGTGACTGTGTTTACCTTTTTGGCTATGACCTATCTACCCAGAATGCCAGGTGACCAACCCATGATCACCCTGTACTGAACTGCATGCTGGGTAGGCTATAAAAGAGCCCGCACGGCCATTTTCTTTCTCTTCTGGACGCATGGCCTGCCTGTAAGGACCTGTGAGGAGGTCTCCAGAGAGCGCCGCCTACTGCCACTGCGGGGCGCAGCAATTACAGACTCTGCCATTCATTTGATCGCTGGAGAGACTGAGTGACCGGATCGGTAAGGATCCAGAGACACCTGTCGGAGCCATAAGAGGGACCCGGTTCATCTTGCAGAGCGGAGCAGTGTGACAGAGCCGGTGCTCCGGAGCAGAGCTGTTACATTCTTCAGATCCAGTTTGGTGGGAGGGCTGTTGCCCACAGTTTATTACGCACTTGCATACACTTAGACTTTAACACAGTGTTGCTGGGACCTGTAGTCCCACGGAGGAGAATCTAATAAAGACTGAGTTTAAGGAGGCCTCAAGCCTGTCCTTCACTGCACTTTACCACTGTTATACTAGAGGCAATGACAAGTGAATTACACCACAGGAACAGTTCCAGTATTCATTTCAAGTTAACCCTTGTTATTCCACTGTTGGATTAAAAATGTATACAAATACTAATAGCTAGCAGAAGAAAGAAGATCAAAGACTGCATCTTGTATTGCAAGGCTTTGCACCTTTATTAAAGTAGGGGGAGCTGCCTTGTAGTTGTGCCATATTTATCATTCTCATTCCTGTATTCATCAGAGTTTGCTGGAAGTGGGAAGGTGCCCAGAGTAAGGCGTAGTCCCTTTGAGCACCAGTCCCAATTGGAGCCACTTTCTCAGAGGTCACCTAAGACAACTATACAGGTACAATCTGTTGTACACCTATTGTACCGTTACATTACGTTTATGTGACGGTGCAACTGCTGTAATTATTACTTTACATTAATCTCAGTAAAATATAAGCTTTTGGTTAAATACTTTGGTGTGGAGTGTTGTTCCTTTTCCCAGCAGGTGGAGCCATTGGATACCCAGGTAATAACAAAGATATACTGTTATTATATTGTATATTGTGAGGTCACCATTAGCACCACACCAACATTGCACGACAGCTGTGTCAAGGGGACTGAGCGAAGTCAGTGGGGGTTCACTAGCAGAGTACAGGCCCAAAAAAATTCAGCAGCTCCTTCGGGGGTCAGTGCTACACGGGGCAGGTGAGTCTATGTGTGTATAACCTCCTCCCAGCCGGGAGGTATGAAACAGTGCAGCTCACCGCTCCCACTATAACCACCTCATCCAAGGCACTGGTAAAAAGCCGGTATTCCACTTGCCAATTGCTAAAGAGAAAACCTCTGTCTGTCCCTTCGGATCAGTGGAATCTAGCCAGTAACAGTAAAAGTCCTTTGTGGTTAGTGGGAGCCTGCAATTGGCCCAGAAATTCAGCAGCCCTTTCGAATGTCCCGGGAATAGCCGAGGGGGGTTCGTCAGCCGGTGGGTGGGTCTGAGCCCTCGCTACAGGGAGCATGATGGCCTCATTCAGACGCGTTTCACCCCTTCCCCAGAGTTTCTTCAGAGCATGCGCAGATGCCTGGTAAGTATCCTTAAATAGCCCATGCGCAGTGCAACAATTGACGTCATGCGGAATAACAAGAACAACAATACTATAGCTGGCCGGTCAAGGAGTGCAGAGGGTCCCAATCACCACACAACGGAAAGCTCTTAACCGGTTCCCGACCAGCGCATGACGATGTGCGTCGGCAAAATGGCATGGACAGGCAAATGGGCGTACCTGTAAGTCCCTTTAAATTTGCCGCCGTGCCATTGCATGCGCTCCGCCAGCTGGGAGCTCCGTGAGTCGTGTCGTGGGTCCCGCGGACTCGATGTCCGCAGGGATACCCGTGATCGTCTCACATAGAGGAAGAATGGGGAGATGCTAATGTAAACAAGCATCTCCCCGTTCTGCCTAGTGACAGTGTCACTGATCAGCTCTCCGTGATCGGGAGCGCTGATCAGTGATGTGTCACAGCTAGCCCACCCCCCCAAAGTTAGAAACACTCCCCAGGACACACTTAACCTCTACAGCGCCACCTAGTGTTAACCCCTTCACTACCAGTCACATTTACACAGTAATCAATGCAATTGTAATTGCACTGATCGCTGTATAAATGTGAATGGTCCCAAAATCGCGCCAAAATTGTCCGACGTGTCCACCATAATATCGCAGTCACGATAAAAATCGCTAATCACTGCCATTGCTAATAAAAAAAAATATTAATAAAAATGCCATAAAACGAACCCCTATTTTGTATACGCTATAACTTTTGCGCAAACCAATCAATAAACGCTTATTGCGATTTTTTTTACCAAAAATATGTAAAAGAGTACGTATCGGCCTAAACGGAGGAAAAAATTTTTTTTATAAAAAAAGCTCTATTTGTGGGGGAAAAAATATGTCAATTTTGTTTGGGAGCCACGTCGCACGACCGCGCAATTGTCAGTTAAAGCGACGCTCTGGTCTTTGGCCAGCAAAATGGTCCGAGGCTTAAGTGGTTAAACTAAAGCAAAACACGGACACAAACCCGGAGACAAAAATTCTAAAAAATCATAATAAAAATTAACTAAAAAAGGGAGTGCGCATGCGCGAGAGTCCCGAGATGGCCGCTTGACTCGGAGCTCCGCGCCACCCCGGACCAGCGGCACTCACAGCACTGCCACACAGCCCCCCGAGCCTCGGGGACACGGGATTCCGAATCCCCAAACGAGTCGGCTTACCGCCGAATGGATCGCTCTGGTGCCAGGCGCAATTTGGGGCCAGATTTTCTTACCTCCACCCCACCTGGGTGTACCAAGATGGCCGCGGCGGCGGCAGCGTCTCCTCAGACACAGGCGCAGGACTCTGCATTCCCTCCTAATGACAGGCAAGTCATGGCCCCTGCTCTCCACATCCACTCTCCTGACATGCCAGGCTACGGCCAACAGCCCTATACACCGTCCCCAGCTTCCACTGAATCCCTCCTAGGCCGCACATTCAGGGGTCAGGCTTTCCCCCAGGCTGGGCCTGCAGACTTTTCTCCTCACAGCCCCACAGGCCCAGATCATTCTTATGCCTCAGATGATCTATTCATCAGGCTATCCGCCCTCTTGGAAAAGGGCCTTGCCACAACAGCTGCTAAAATAACTGGAGAGATCAAGGCAGATCTACATAACATTGGTTCCAGAATGGATAATATCGAATGTAAACTCGATCAAACTGCGGCGGTCACATACCAGAACTCAGACCTCATCCAAACCCTCCACGATCAGCTGGACACGGCCAATTCACGCATAGATGACCTCGAGAACAGGTCCAGGAGATACAATTTTCGGATCCGGGGTCTGCCTGAATCAATTTTGGATGTAGAAACGGCCACGCAGGATCTGATGCGTTCCCCGATCCCTAATATCCCCACCCTCCGATTGGAATTAGACAGGGCCCATAGAGCCTTGGGCCCTATGAGAAAGGATGGCTCCCCCAGGGACATTATTGCTAAACCACACTATTATGCTGTAAAGGAGGCACTGATGAAACAAGCACGCACGATGTCCCAGATTACCTGCCAGGGCCACCCTGTCCAAATATTTGCCGACCTTTCCCCCTCAACCATTCAAAGGAGAAGAAATGTCAAACCGTTGTTAACTGCTCTGACCCAGAAAGAAGTTAAATATAAATGGGCATTTCCCTTTGCAGTCAAATTCACCTATAAAGGTCAGAATCATGCCTTTTCCAACTTTGCATCGGGCGAGAAACTGCTCCTTGACCTCAAGCTAATATCACAGGAGACTGATATGGAGACCACCACTTCCTATGCGGGATCAAACAAGCGTCCACCGCCGAACAGTCCACAAGAACAGCTTTGGAACAAATCCAAGACTCGAAGATCGTCGCACAAAGGCCCTTCATGATCGATTAAAGTTCTGCTATATATTGGACGTCACACCACGTGCTGAACTCACATCCTTGTTTTTTTTTTTTTTTTTTATTTTTTTTTTTTTGGTATTGTGTCACTCAGGTTTTCACTTTTTCTACTTCTAGCCGTATGGCTCACAGGATGAAGTAGGAATGGTTTCAACGACTTCCTCTTCCCTGATTGTTGTCGGGGGGGGGGGAGGGGGGTTTATTTATTTTTTTATTTTATTTTTTTTACTTTTTTTTTTTTTTTGTGTTTAGTCTATTCTTAGAGGGACTGCCTGCACTACCACACTCTATAAACTGCTGAATTGCCCCTAATGTTGTTAAGCCGTGAAGTCTCATCATCTCTGGGGTTTCTAAGCTTGAGTCCGATCCTTAAATGATCAAAATTGATCGTTACATCCTCCCCCCCGTGGACACGGGAGGGGAGGGGTCGACGTTGATAAGCAAATGTGGGGGGGCAACCTGGCCCGCCCTCTTGCAACTTTTCTATTTTACTGCAGGCTGTCAATATTTCTCTGTTGTTTTTGGTTTACAGCTTAGTTTGGGCTGCTCCTAGAGCCCACATTATAGTTCTTACAGGGTGCCCTGGTCTGGGGTGGTACCCATGTGCCTCCACCTATCCCTTGATCACCGGCTGGTCCTTGAGGGATAGGATCTCCAAGGTGATCTACCTGGAGATATTGCCTAGTGCAACTTTGCTCACGGAGTTACGTGAGATGTTTCTACGGAAATTTTCTCCCCCTCAGGGGTCCCCTGCCCCTCGGGGAGTAATATCTCCTTATTCTTTTTCTTTCTTCTTTCTTCTCTTTTCTCTGCTTTCCTATCTCGAGCAACACCTAATCTCTTTATTTTTTGCAGATTGCAACTCCTTTAAGATTTACCGAACTGTCTGCTTCCAGGTATTCTACATTGACAGTCGCACCTCCAGACTTGGTCCATGTTGGGCCTCACAGGTAAGTGACATTGTATTTGGTAGCTTCTCTCTCCTCTGGTTCCATGGCTGATCAGGTTAAGAAGACCCTAAAGGTCGCCACTCACAACACGCAAGGTCTGAATTCCCCTCGCAAAAAATTGTTTAACACCTACAAATCTTCTAAATTAGATATAGTCCTCATACAGGAGACCCATTTCCCAATCCGGTACAGTCCCAGTTTCCTCCACTCCCATTTCCCTAACTTTTATCTGGCCAATGCTCCCAACAAAACCAAAGGGGTGGGCGTTTTATTTGCAAAATCTTGTAATTTCACCTGGACTGCAGACAAAAAAGATCCAGAGGGCAGATTCATTCTTGTAAAGGGGACCATAGAAGGGCATGTATACACCCTAATCTCGTACTATGCTCCCAACAAAGGCCAAACTGCCTTCTTTAAACATTTGTTCTCCACACTAGCTCCCATGTTAGAAGGAACTGTCATTTTTGGTGGGGATTCTAATACAGCCTTTGACCAGGGATTAGACAGAAATAAACCTCCATCTTCTCAACTGACCAGGCCTACCAGGGAAAGCTTAAACATCGCTAAAATGATACATGCACAAGGTCTGTCTGATGTATGGAGGGAGCTTAATCCTTCCAAGCGGGACTATACACACTTTTCACACCCACACAACTCGTATGCCCGCATTGATCACTTGTTGGTTGCGAACCGCTCTGTTCACCTAATTGAAAAATCCCTTATTAAAGACACGGTGCTTTCAGATCACTCGTTGGTGGTCATGTCCATAAAAACACAATTCTCAGAGCCAAACCAGAGACTATGGAGACTTAATGAATCTATTCTCACAAACCCGGTCCATGTAGCAATGCTAGATAAGGCACTAAAGGAATACTTCTTACTCAACAAGGTAGAGGGGACATCAGCAGAGACTTTATGGGCTGCCCACAAACCTTTTATCAGAGGAGAGTTCATCAAGTTATCTGCTCAACTTCGTAGAGAAAGAACGGTAGACATAGAAAGGCTGGAGGGCCTATACACACAGTTGAAAGCTCAACATAAACAGGACCCCTCCACCGCCACAGTGACACAACTTGACAAAGTCAAGTTGGAACTCAATCTGGCACTAACAGTCAAGGCTGAAAAGCAAATTAGATGGAGTGGGAATAAATTTTACACCCATGGAGATAAAATGGGGTCAATGCTGGCCGCTAAACTAACGCCCAAATTCCGGTCCTACACCATGCCTAAACTTAGAATCCCAGGAATAGGCACTACCTCTAGCCCTCCAAAAATTCTGGACGCTTTCCATTCGTTTTATGCTGATCTATATAGCCAGCACACAACTGGATCGGATGCTGCCCTAACCAAATTCCTAGCGGACCTTCCCATTCCTACACTGTCCCCTGAACACAGGGAGGAAATGGAAGCTCCCTTTACGGAAGGGGAAGTAATGGGTGTGATTAAAGGCATGAAATTGGGTTCTGCACCGGGACCAGATGGTCTCTCGAATCCGTACTATAGGACGTTCACCGACACACTAGTGCCTCATTTAACGCAATTTCTGAACTCCAAAACAAAGGGAGACCCTCTTGATCCGCAGCTCAACACTGCATTTATTACAGTTATCCCCAAGCCAGACAAAAATCCAGAAGAAGTCGGAAATTATCGGCCCATATCCCTTATTAACAGTGACTTGAAAATCTTAACTAAACTGTTAGCTGTTCATCTAGCGACTTTTGTGAATAAATATATTCATAAAGACCAAGTTGGGTTTATCCCTGGCAGGCAGGGCCCAGATCAGATAAGACGGGCGATAGATATAGTCTCTATTATGCAAACAAATTGGTTGGGTGGCCCCAAGCAGCAGGGAATGCTGCTGTCACTCGACCTCAGCAAGGCTTTTGATTCGGTCTCCTGGCCTTACTTATTTGCTATACTTGATCGCTGGGGCTTTGGCACAAAATTCATGGGTATAATGCACGCGCTTTACTCTAATCCCACAGCCCGTATCAAAATCCAAGGATTCCTCTCCAATTCTATCCCTATACGGACAGGAACTAGGCAGGGCTGTCCTTTATCCCCTCTAATTTTCGCGATAGCCATTGAAACTCTGGCCATCGCATTCCGTCAGAATCCAAACATTCAAGGGGTCTCTTGCGGCCCCCATATACACAAATGTGGACTGTTTGCAGATGACATTCTCCTATTTGTCACATCCCCTATAACCTCCCTTCCAAACGTCTGTAAAACACTAGAGGACTTTTCTATCGTCTCGGGCCTGAAGGTGAACTATTCTAAATCCACAGCTATGAATGTCTCCCTTCGGTCCGAGACGGTAGACCTACTAAAAAACTCCTTCAACTTTGTTTGGAGCGATTCCTCCATCAAATACTTGGGCATCAATCTAACACCCAAAACAGAATCCCTGTATGCTTCCAACTACCCCCCCATGTACAGGAAGCTGGAAGCAGATCTGACAGCCTGGTCTAAACACAGCCTCTCATTGGTTAGGGAGGCTGCACTCTATCAAAATGACACTACTCCCTAGGCTGTTGTATCTGTTCCGCTCTCTTCCGATACCCATTAGAAAAGATCACATTACAGCGTTCCAAAGTAAAGTACTGAAATTTATCTGGGGTAAGGCGGGATATAGAATAGCTCAGAGAACGCTCTATTTACATAGGAAAAAGGGAGGCCTAGGTCTCCCTCATTTCTATAAATACTACCAGGCTGCTAGACTAGCTCAGTTGTCAGTCGTCTACACTAGATTCGAAAAACCGGATTGGGTGAGCATAGAAAGATTAGCTACGCCTGGCTTTACACTGGATTACCTTCTATGGCACCCTCCAAAGGATAGGCCTCCGATACTGGCCCCAACTCTGTCACACTCCCTCGCCCTTTGGGATACGTTGCGGAATTCGGATACTCTGGTTTCATCATACAAACCCCTTTCTCACCTCTTTAATAACCCACTTTTTCCCCCTGGGAAGAATGCACTGGCCTTCAAATGGTGGTTAGATAAGGGACTGTACCGAATTGGTCACTACTTCACGGCAGCAGGCCCCTTCTCCCGCAGCCATTGTATTCGCAAATTAGAACTACCTAGTTCGGAACTCTATAGATCTCAACAAATTATAAATTTCCTCCAATCTCTCTGGAAAGATAAACCTCTGCCTCCAAAATTTACCGACTAGGAAGTTTGGTGTGGACAAGCCATGGACCAGCGGGGGGGGATATCTATAATCTACATGTCACTTATCTCTTCGAACACCAAAGAAACTCATATGACAGCCTGGGAATCCGACTTTAACTTTCATTGGGAGTTAGACAAATGGCAAACTGCCTCCTTCACTTCCTTCAAAGGGATCCTCAATACTGCACTTATGGAAGCCAGCCTTAAGGTACTCATGCGGTGGTATTACACCCCTTCTAGACTAGCCTCCATTTTCCCGACAGCAGACCCCACGTGCTTTAGAGGTTGTAAACATGTTGGCACGATGGCCCACATATGGTGGGAATGTCCTAGAATACGCCCCTTCTGGCGACGCATATTCAAATTAATAGATAAATTGGTTGGTAGTCGGATTCCCAGAAACCCAATGATTGGTCTCTTAAATGATCGAATACCATCGCTCTCTAAAAACTCTAGGAGACTGATCCACTTTATCTTGCTAGGAGCTAAGCTCACTGTTGCTAGGGCTTGGAAAACTCAGACGGTTTCGTTCTCTGCAGCAAAAAGGAAGATCTCGTGGATAATGTCACAAGAAAAACTATCCAGTATTTTGCTAAATACCACTATAAACTTTGATCTGGTTTGGGAACCCTGGGCCCAACATGTAGGGGTCACCTTAGTTCACCCCCCGCAACAAATCCAATGACTTCTCAGTGTATTAGGCGTTGCTCTTCTCTTTCTTTCTCTTCTGCTCGCCCTGAGCTTTCCTGCCTTTCCTTTTCTGTCCCACTTTTCTTTTCTCGAACCGTTACGTTCTAAGACATGAGGTCCACAAATTTTAAAACTCAGGAAGAACCTACATACTTTGATATGATTACCGACTTTTAGCCCCGAGTCTCTGGTAAACATTCGTTTTCTATTATAGCACCAGACTTCGCTCTGGCTCGGTTGTTGGACTTAGACAGACGGGTGGGCTCGGGAGTCCCCCGTCCGGCACAGCATGTTCCCATTAGGGGTGCCGGATGGGGGGCGCTCCATCCTAACCCTTTTCTCCCTTCTTTATTTTATGAAGCATAGTCTACTTCTGTACTTAGGCCAGCAAGAAATTATATCAGTTCTCACAATTTATGATGCTTATGTGTCTTCCATCCTTTGTAATCTCTACACTCGTGATCTCATCTCACATGTTATTGTTCATTTGTTCTACTGTTTCCTGTTTGTATGCTTACTGCATTTTTCTGAAATAAAAATTTTTCGAAATTAAAAAAAAATATTACCGAAAAATTAACTAAAAAATAAATAAATAAATAATACTAAAAAAGGAAAAATAGAAATAAGAATAGTGACAAAAAACAAACACCAAACAAAACTGTGAAAAAACAAACAAATGTATTAAAGGGATAAATAAATAAGAAATAACCAGAAAAGAAAAAAAGAAAATAAAGAAAAAACTGTGGTGATGGATATCAATTAGATGGACAAAAGTTGGCGAGGGCAACATGCCAATTAACAACCTCTCAACCAAGTTACAGTAGGTCTCACAGAAAAAGTACCATGCAGGATTGCTATGAACATATAATGAAGCTGTAAAAAGTACCTCCAACCAAATTGAAGAGAATTATTATAGACAAAAGAGTACAGTAAGGCTCAGAGTTATAGAAACACAGAAAGATTACATTCCCATCATTACATACCATTTTGGTCACATAGACTCATGGATGAGATTTTCACTATGTGTTTGATATCTATTTAATATAAGCAAATCACCTTGACAGTATTGTTATACATACCAACACAGCAATTATCAGTGATGTGATAAAGTGTATAATGATATGAATAGGGGGTGCATGTCTGAGTGTGGTGGCCATCTGAGGCTGTAGGCAACGTTGTCTTATTTTAATGAGATTGGTGGTGGTATTTTCTATTTGTGATTAGTGTTAAGTGAATTTTTGTAATAAATACTTTATATATTTTTTGATTAATCTGCCTGTTCCTCATTGAAGAATTGCTTTGGGGAATACTTTTTTCCCTCCCTTCTTTTGTCTGCTCTGCTAATTCAGAGGAACACACCCCAGACTTCTTGTGAAGATATATTCTGTGGTGAGGGCATATGGGAGCCGTTATTATGAGGAATTATTAATAATATATTTTTTCTCTTGGGCCTGATTATTAACTACTAGAGGGGGAGCCATGGTGCCATTTTTATAATTTTTCCCTTTTTTTGTTGTTATGTATGTTAACTTTGCAAGTTTCAAGTAAAAGGACTTTTGTTATTTGATTAAGTTGTCTGTGTCGCTTACTGGGAAGAAGTATTCTAAGTGGGTGTACAAGATGTAACTATGGTGTATGGAAAGAACGTAATATTGGGAGTGAATCCACGTTAACCTTCCAGGTTAAGCAGAGACAATTACATGTGTAACCAAGTTAGCCCTTGAGGTTAAGAGTGTTTAAGTGTTCATCATGCTCAACCTTTTTGGTTGTGGAGGAAGAGGTAAAAAAAAGGGATAGCGGCCAGCCAGCAGTGGGGGCAAGTGACAGTGGCGGGTGAAAGGAACCCTGATAGTGCAGGAGCCGGTGTACTTTATGTTCCCTTCTAAGTAGCTTGGTCTCCATCTTGGAGCCTGCTACGGTACAGGCTTCACTTAGTGACCTAGCATGGGGTCATGATATGCAAGGCCTTGAGCAACAAAAGTTCGGTGGCTTCCCTGTGTGCCCAAGAGGCGGAAATAATTACAACTGAGAGTGTGATTACAGTATCAAGTGAAGATGTGGAAGGGCTGGTGGAGTTAAGGACATGCTTAGCATTACTTGCTCAGAATGCTACTGAGTCCATTGTCAGGGCAGGTAGGAACAGACATAGCCATTGGCTTTGGAAGGTGTGTGGGGCTATGGTGTCAACTGGCTTCTGGCCTGAAGTGTGTTAATGCCTGCACTGAACAGTGAATCAGAGTTCTTCTTTAAGGGCTTGTAGGCTGTGTTTAAGGTCCCTAAGGGCGATATGTTTGAACCTACCATCCGGCTACCTGCAGAAAACTACAGGAGGGGGCAGATACTAGACCAGCCACACTGCAAGAGAAGGGAGCAGCAGTAACAGGTCTTTTTTTTTTTTTTTTTTTAACAGGAACGCCTGCACAAAGAAAAAGTTTCACACTGGATTACTGCACAGATTTGAAAGAAATACACAAATCACATCAAGATTCAAGTGAGACTAGACATGCCTTTTGTCTTTAGACAATATTAGCTTATCCCTAAGTTAAGCTTTAAATTAGATGTTTTACAACATTTTTTTTTTTTACAACTTTTTTTTTTTGGATAGAGTGCTGAGGGGCTATAACCTTTCAGGCCAGGTTTATGTTGCTGTCTGCGTTCCCTGTTGGGGTGAATTTGACTCACATCCTGTCTCAAGTGTCACCAGTTAATGAACCAAGAAATTAATGGAGATTACCCCTTGGGGTACAGACAGCAATAAAAAAACCTAGCAAACATTCAAACCCATTTAGACTACTTTAAATCTCCCCCCAGCTGCCTGTTTAATGTGTTTCAACTTCTCCATGATCCGCTGACAGCAACTAATATGTTTACCACAGTGGTGGAAAGTGATTGAGCACCTGCACAGTATGGTGTCAGTTTAAGAAACAAGAAAAGACTCTCGATCCTGATGATCACAGCTGATCTCTCAGGTGTTCCAGTTTATGAAGCTGAGATGAACATGTTCTTCACTTCTCATCACAGGACACACCCTTCTGTCGTTGAGATGACTGGTTTATGAAGGTGAGATCTGAAGATCTCACTGGCCATCTCTGTAAAATATCTCCGTCCTTGATTCTCCAGCCCAGAGCATGTGTGGAAGAAGGCTTCTTTCTTCCTAATATCAGTATCAGTGTGCTTAAAGATTGATATAAATAATAACTATATATGTTTATGTGTGTATCTACAATGGATATAAGAAGTCTACCCACCCCTGTTAAAATGTCAGGTTACTGTGATGTAAAAAAAAAAGAGACAAAGATAAATCATTTCAGAACTTTTTCCTTCTCTAGGCTCAGCAACGCTGTTTGTCCCCGTCTCCGTTTCAGGGACGAATCAGGGCAGAATCTTTGCCTAAATTCGGCTCTGAAATGGAGGCAAAGTCGCACAGCATTTCTGTGCAGTGCGCTCCGCAGCCACCCCGGAGACATGTGAACTGGCTCCATAGAGAGCCAGTCATATTCTCCTGCTATGCGAATTGGATGGGGGGAAACCGGCATCCAATTTGCATAGGTGTGAACCCAGCCTTAATGTGACCTATAAACTGTACAACTCAGTTGAACAACAAACTGAAATCTTTTAGGTGGAGGGAAGCAAAATAAAAATAATAATAATAATATGGTTGCATAAGTGTGCACACCCTTAAACTAATACTTTGTTGATGCACCTTTTGATTTTATTACAGCACTCAGTCTTTTTGGGTATGAGTCCATTAGCATGGCACATCTTGACTTGCAAAAACATTCCAAATGTGTCAGATTGTGAGGGCATCTCCTGTGCACAGCCCTCTTCAGATCACCCCACAGATTTCCAATCGGATTCAGGTCTGGGCTCTGGCTGGGCCATTCAAAAACTTTATTCTGCTTCTGGTGAAGCCATTCCTTTGTTGATTTGGATGTATGCTTTGGGTCATTGTCATGCTCAAAGATGAAGTTCCTCTTCATGTTCAGCTTTCTAGCAGAAGCCTGAAGGTTTTGTGCTAATATTGACTGGTATTTGGAACTGTTAATTCCCTCTACCTTCACTAAGGCATAGCATGACGCTGCCACCACCATGCTTCACTCTGGGTAGTTTTGTTCTTTTGGTGATGCGCAGTGTTGTTCTTGTGCCAAACATATCTTTTGGAATTATGGCCAAAAAGTTAAACTTTGGTTTCATCAGACCGTAACACATTTTCCAACATGCTTTTGGGAGACTTCAGATGTGTTTTTGCAAAATTTAGCCGGGCTTGGATGTTTTTCTTCGTACGAAAAGGCTTCCATCTTGCCACTCTACCCCATAGCCCAGACATATGAAGAATACGGGAGATTGTTGTCACATGCACCACACAGACAGTACTTGCCAAATATTCCCGCAGCTCCTTTAATGTTGCTGTAGGCCTCTTGGCAGCCTCCTTGACCAGTTTTCTTCTTGTCTTTTTATCAATTTTGGAGGGACGTCCAGTTCTTGGTAATGTCACTGTTGTGCCAGTATCCTCTTCTTCAGTGGGCCGTCCGGTTTCCGATAATAGTGGTCTCTGTGGCGGATTCGCCGCAAGATCACTTTTATCGGTGGCGAGAGAAGGCCGTAGAGTAGCCGTCAGCAGCGGCGGATGTGATCGGGTCCTCTTCCATGTCTGGTATGGAGATGAGCATACCATTGCAAGGCAGAAGCGACGTAAAAACGTCACTTTCGCCCATAGCTCTTAAAGGGCCTTTTTTTTTTTTTTTTCAAATGACAATTTTTTTTTTTTATTATTGCATTTTAGTGTAAATATGAGATCTGGGGTCTTTTTGACCCCAGATCTCATATTTAAGAGGTCCCTTCATGTTTTTTTTCTATTACAAGGGATGTTTACATTCCTTATACTAGGAATAAAAGTGACACAATTTATTATTTTTTATTTTTTTTAAAAGAACAGTGTAAAAATAAAAAAAAATAAAAGGTAAAATAGACCGAGCTCGCATGCACACGCGATCAGTAGAGTGAGCGCAATAATTCTAGCCCTAGACCTCCTCTGTAGCTCAAAACATGCAACCTGTAGAATTTTTTAAACTTTGCCTACAGAGATTTTTAAGGTTAACAGTTTGTCGCCATTCAATGAGAGGGCGCAATTTTGAAGCGTGACAATGTTGGGTATCAATTTACTCGGCATAACATTATCTTTCACAATATAAAAAAAAAATTGGGCTAACTTTACTGTTGTCTTATTTTTTAATTCAAAAATGTGTATTTTTTCCAAAAAAAGTGCGCTTGTAAGACCACTGCATAAATACAGTGTGACATAAAGTATTGCAACGACTGCTATTTTATTCTCTAGGGTGTTAGGAAAAAAAATGTATAATGTTTGGGAGTTCTAAGTAATTTTCTAGCAAAAAAAACAGTTTTAACTTAATTTGTTTGATTCAACAAATCTCAGAAAGAGCCTTGGTCCTTAACCACTTCAGCCCCGGACCAATTGGCAGCCAAAGGACCAGGCCCCTTTTTGCAATTCGGCATTGCGTCGCTTTAACTAACAATTGCGCGGTCATGCGACGTGGCTCCAAAAAAAATTGGCGTCCTTTTTTTCCCACAAATAGAGCTTTCTTTTGGTGGTATTTGATCGCCCCTGCGGTTTTTATTTTTTGCGCTATAAACAAAAATAGAGCGACAATTTTGAAAAAAATGCAATTTTTTAACTTTTTGCTATAATAAATATCCCCAAAAAATATATAAAAAAACATTTTTTTTCCTCAGTTTAGGCCGATACGTATTCTTCTACATATTTTTGGTAAAAAAAATCGCAATTAGCGACTATTGATTAGTTTGCGCAAAAGTTATAGCGTTTACAAAATAGGGGATAGTTTTATAGCATTTTTATTAATATTTTTTTTTTTATTAGTAATGGCGGCGATCAGCGATTTTTATTGTGACTGCGACATTTTGGCGGACACATCGGACATTTTGGACACATTTTTGGGTCATTTATACAGCAATCAATGCTATTTAAATTTCCTATGTAAATGACAGTTGTAGTTAGGGGGTTAACCACTAGGGGGCGGGGAGGAGTCAGTGTGACGTTTGTGTTTTTTTTTACAGTAGGGGGTGTGGCTGTACGTCTGACGTCATTGATCGGCGTTCCCGATGACAGGGAACCGCCGATCAGACAGTCAGTGTAGGAAGCGCGGGGAGAGGTTTGTTTACATACCTCTCCCCGTTCTTCAGCGGCGATCGGGTCCGCTGGTACGGAGCTCCCGACCGGGTCGCGAGCGCGCCGCTAGCGGCGCGCGCGCGACCCACGGGCAGGCACATGCACGATCACGTACAGGTACGTGATTCTGCCTGCCCGTGCCATTCTGCTGACATATATGCAGTGGCCGGTCGGGAAGCGGTTAAGTGGTTAAAGAATGTGTAATTACACAGTCTTTTTAACTTTGATTTCACTTTTTAAACTCAGCTGCTCTGTAATCACACAAGTATCTCACAAGATCACAGGCAGCCCTCCCCCTTCTACAGAGATCTTAGGTGTTCTTATGCCACGTACACACAATCGGAATTTGGCCAGCAAAAGACCGATGAGAGCTTTTCATTGAAAAATGCGACCATGTGTAGGATCCATCAGAATTTTGCTGGCCGAATTCCCGCCAGCAAAAATTAAAAAACAAGTTCTCAATTTTCCCGACGGAAAAGGTTTCTATTGGAAATTCCGATCGTCTGTAGCAATTCCCAACAAGCAAAATTCCTACGCATGCTCGGAAACAATTTGACGCATGCTCGGAAGCATTTAACTTAATTTTTTCTCGGCTCATCGTAGTGTTGTACGTCATTGCGTTCTTGAAGGTTGGAATTTGGTGTGACCGTGTGTAGCCAAGACAGTTTGAGCGGAATTCCGTCGGGAAAACCATCAGAGCAGTTTCCAACGAGAATTCCGATCGTGTGTACGCGGCATTAGAGGAAAAACTTCTCCTCTCTTCTCTTACTGAGAACAAATGTTTTCCGCTTCATAAACAGGGTTTTCAGAGGAGATGATTTTTCTCTGAGAACGGCTGAGAACTGAAATTTAGATAAATTATCTCTGTTTAATAAACGTACAATATATCACAAAATGCTTTCAAAAGGTTGTTCTTTCTCTGAAAGTGTAGCAGGGTTTAAAGGTAATGTTTCATCAGATATTTTACTCATTCGAAACTGGCTACAAAGACATAGCTTAAGTGATCCCTGGTATTTACTATATACTTTACCATGGTGGACGTGGTAATACTGGCCAATTTTTGGACAACAATGAATATAAGAACATAAACAGAAGTTTCTCATAGACATTAAAATCATGTCAGCCTATATGAGTTATTACACCAGAAACAGATGAAAATTGATCAGAGTTTGGTGAGCCTCCATCCTTTAGAGAAACTATGGAAAGGGAAAAAAAACAATTCTAAGATAAATCTTGGGTTTCTGCCATGTGAGGGCCATGTTTATATAACTGTGAGGTCAAATCTAGTCATTTATCAACATCTCTCAGTCTTTAGCTAAATGTACTGTTACCCCCACCTAAAGCTAAACTCTAGACAGATATATAAGATGCAAATTATTGCAGTTTTATCATCTATAATACATCAATAATTCAAAACTATACTTCTATCCACTCCAGCGCTGTGGTGCCCCTGAGCTCCCTCACCAGCTACTGACACCATTGACCAGTGGTCTTTGGGGTTCTGATCTTTTCCTGTTTTGATTGTCTGTGCTGATATAACGTCACTCCCTTGTAGGTTCATTCACCTCAGCAGATGCCCAAATTGTACACTGAACTGAACGTGTGTAGCTCAGTGTACAGTGTGGAAGAGCAGGTAAGAATATTTATGCAGAAGAGACATTATGTCCCTTTCTGCATTAAAAACTTGCCAGTTGGCATTTTTTTTTTCAAATTAAAGTTCCACTTTAAGCCCATCCCTGAACAAAATTTGAGTGTGAAAGAAAGAAGTATCACAAGAAGCCAATGAATGTGTGTGCTGACTAGAATAGCTGTAGCTAACTGGTGTGATTGCAGGTTACTTGGGTGCCAACACCACAGAAATAGTCTATCCAACCAATTGTATCATGGGTGTATGGGACTTTTCCGGCACCAAATATAATACAAAAACAGAAATATATATATAAAAGCAGTTTATTTCATTTTTATTACAGAATAAAAAAACAATCCTCAAAACATACACTGTATTCTTGGACCATAGGGGAATGGAACCCCACATACAACTCTCGTAAGTTGAAGTATAACAGTCTTGTTGTACAATTCTGACAAGTTTCAAGTATCAATCATCATTAGGGGCATGAATACACCTGGAAATTCATAGTGTAGCAGTTGGAAGTCTACAGATGAAAGTTAAAAACAATAAGCCTGGTAGTGTTGTGATGAGATCCCACGGATCCCAAAGTCTACACCTTCCCTGGTGTTGGAGTGTTGCGGGTGGCCATGCTCTTGGATGGACCTACTTTGGGCTGTGGTTAAGATGTCTTAGCTGCCCGCTGAATCTCTGCATTTACAATGGTCCCTTCTCCCTTTTGGGAGATGGAATCGCAACACCACACTACAAAAACAGAACATATTTATAAAAGCAATTTGTTACAAAACAAAAAACCAATTCATAAAACATACACTGTAGGCTTGGGCCATAGGATACATGGAACCCCATACACAACTCTCATAATTTTAAGTTGTGGTAGAAGCTTCTCAACATTTTTCTAGAATGCCTGGAAACTCATAGTGAGGTTAGCAGTGGCAAGCCTACTGATGTGAATTAAAAACAATGAGCCTAGTAAGTGTGGTGTTGCAATCCCATGGTGATAGAGTGCCAAAAGGGAGAAGGGACAATTGTAAATGCAGAGTTCCAGAGGGCAGTGATCCAGAGCAATAAATTAGGTCTCAGTCACACTGTTGGCCTGAGTTGTAGTCACAGTACATTATTAAATGCACATTAGGGCTTCATGCACACTGTACATTTAGCCCTGGTGCATGAGGCTCCAGTGTTTGGATGCAGGCGGAAAGTATGGTTGCACCATCCAGCCCCACTGTCGAAAGCCTTTACATGTCTATGAGAGACTGACAGCTGCTGCGGCTGGATGGGGCTGGACAGTAGCTGTACTTACTACTGTATTTAGGGCAGTATGAGCCCAGAGACAAATGCCTAGAACACAAAGGGTGTTATTTACAAAAGTCAACTCCACTTTGCACTACAAGTGCATTGCAAGTGCACTGAAAGTGCACTTGGAAGTGCAGTCGCTGTAAATCTGAGGGGTAGATCTGAAATGAGGGGAAGCTCTGCTGATTTTATTATCCAATCATGTGCAAGCTAAAATGCTGTTTTTTATTTTCCTTGCATGTCCCCCTCGGATCTACAGCGACTGCAGTTCCAAGTGCACTTTCAAGTGCACTTGCAGTGCGATTGTAGTGCAAAGTGGATTTGCCTTTCGTAAATAACCCCCAAAGAGTCTGCATTTCGGTCATTCAACCATGTGAATACTTCCCTAAATGTAAGTATCACTTGTTGCACCATCCAGCCCCATCCAGTTGCAGCAGCTGGTAGGTTCCAATGGACTTTTACAGGCTGCCGGTGTTCTGCCGAGAACTGTCCCCCCATCGGATAGTGTCCGCCCCGTACTGCGCAGGTGCAGCGCTTGCTCAGTACGGAGGACAAGGAGACGCTGAAAGTCTCCGAAGATGAACAGCGCCTGCGCACTTGATAGTACCTTCTGCCCTGAGTCCAAGTTCAAGCCCCACCATGCAAGTGGACATACGGTAGATGATGTAAAACAGCACCTAGTAGCAGGGTCGCTCGCCACGCTTCGGGCATGGCCTCGCTTCGCTCGTCAATTTTTTATTCTAACCCTATGTCCACTTGGATGGTGGGGCTTGAACCTGGACTCAGTGCACAGGCGCCGTCCATCTTCGGAGACTTTCAGCATCTCCTTGTCCTCCGTACTGCGCAAGCGCAGTACAGGGCGGACACTATCCTACGGGGGACAGTATTCGACAGTACACCGGCAGCAGGGCTGGATGGGGCGCCTGTACCTGAGCCTCATCTACCAGGACTAAATGCACATTTCGTTAAGGCAGCCCATTTATCATGAATAAGCACACAACCCAGCATCTGCGTTGTGGTATTCTTCAGTGGGGGCGTGTTGACCACTACTGTGTACCACACATTACCACAATGTATACAGTTCTCATAAAAGGTCCTCATAAAAAAAAATCAAAATTGTCCTTTTGGTCTCGATCTACTTCAATTTGTAAATTATTCCTTGAGAAAAATGTACTATTATATATTGTATTGTAAATAGCTCTGAGTAGGTATTGCACTCCACCTAATTTTTAATTAATAGCAGACTCCAATACTTAATCCTTGGTTGTGTCAATGCAAATTGTTCTGTGACTTGATACATAAAGCATGCAATTCACAGACAGACCCTTTTATTCTAGCCTTAAGAATCGGCACCATAATTCTCTTCTCTTGTTTCCTCTCTACGCATCCTGCGTGTCAGTTCCCAGAAGCCCTCAGGGTTTGCCCTGTGACCCTGAAATATAAATCCTGTATCTTGTTTAGTTTTACTTTAAGCAATGGGGAGGTTTTTTTTACCCTTTCCCCACAGGATAGTTATTCTTAACAGGGTCAATGACTTCTACCCAACTAAATTGCTATATAAAAACTGAATTTTATTGCGCACAACTTTTGTAAGCTCCACTGGGGGCATTTTTGGCTATCGATCTGCACCTGGAATGGTGGCTGTATTTTCTTTCAGAGATAGAACCGAAATAGGCTGTACATAGAATGAACAACACTGTAAACAATGTGATACAATAAAAATACAGATCTGTAAAAATAATTGCATTGTATACAGATGATATTTATTGGTATTTAAGGTGTAAAAAAAAATGGAAGGTTATGGTGGCATATTAGACAACTAGATAACTAATAAGAACCCTGTAAACAGAGAAAAATTACTCCTGCTACAAAAAAAATAAAAATAAAAAAAAAAGACCTCTTCATCAGTCCAAGTACACAGAAATGTTATTATCCACGTGTGGATTGGACTGATTTGCCTGCATGTATATTTGGCCATGTATGACAAAGTGTCATGAACCTCCATTCTTGTCATAAGACCAAGTTCCCCATCCACCTCTGGCCTCTCAGTTGTTTCCTAAGGCTATGGGAATTCATCTACGCATTGTAGAGATGCAGAATCTGCAGATATAACATAAAACCCTACTGCCAAATGCTACTTTTAGCCTCATTTAGCCTATAACAACTTTTAAATAGTCTACAGAGCAAAATTATGCATGGCACAATGTACAGTATCTCAGTTTGTGAATACATAAAGTATAGGTGCTACATGGTCTATGGTCTGTGCATTTAGGCTACTTTCACACTGAGGCGCTTTACAGGTGACATAGCGCTAAAAATAGCACCTGCAAAGCCCCTCTCCTGTCACTCCAGTGTAAAAGCCTGAGGGCTTTCACACTGGAGCGGTACACTTGCGGAACGTTAAAAAAAGTCCTGCAAGCAGTATGTTTGCAGCGCTTTAGGAGTGGTGTATACACACATAAAGTGCCCCTGCCCGTTGAAATCAATAGGCAGCACCACCAAAGCACCAGCAAAGCACTTTAACCCTTTTTCGGACACTGGTGGGGGTTAAAAGCACCCTGCTAGTGGTTGAAAGGTGCCACTAAAACGATGATCAAGTGCCGCTAAAAATAGCAGCGCTTTACCGCCGATGCCCCCAACGCCCCAGTGTGAAAGTGCCCTTGAAGGGAAGCAAAAATAAGTTTTGCCCTTTATTTTACTGAACAACAGGAGAGCAAGTTACAAAGGCTATTCACAGTATGCCAGTAAATTCCTAACCAGAAAATATTAAAGCAGATTTTGCACCTAAAGGTCTGATTTTTAAATGGATTCCCTTTCCCTTTGCTAAAATGCAGAGTAAAGTGTAAAAAAACATTAGATATTATTATATTAGAATGTAGAGCACTCCAAATCTCACTGAGAAGACACTCTCAGCACTGTGTTGCTGCATAGTTTCACAGTTAAAGTGGTATTAAAGCTTCGGTTTTTGTTTTTTTTTTTTAACCACTTTCAGACCGGACCAATTTGCAGCCAAAGGACCAGGCCCCTTTTTGCGATTCGGCACTGCTTCGCTTTAACTGACAATTGCGCGGTCGTGCGACGTGGCTCCCAAACAAAATTGACGTCCTTTTTTTCCCACAAATAGAGCTTTCTTTTGGTGGTATTTGATCGCCCCTGCGGTTTTTATTTTTTGCGCTATAAACAAAAATAGAGCGACAATTTTGAAAAAAATGCATTATTTTTTATTTTTGCTATAATAAATATCCCCCAAAAATATATAAAAAAACATTTTTTTTCCTCAGTTTAGGCCGATACGTATTCTTCTACATATTTTTGGTAAAAAAAATCGCAATAAGCGATTATTGGTCGGTTTGCGCAGAAGTTATAGCGTTTACAAGATAGGGGATAGTGTTTTATAGCATTTTTATTAATAATTTTTTTTTTATTATTAATGGCGGAGATCTGCGATTTTTTTTTGTGACTGCGACATTATGGCGGACACATCGGACATTTTTGACACATTTTTGGGACCATTGTCATTTATACAGCAATTAATGCATTTAAATGCATTGATTTCTGTATAAATGACACTGGCAGTTTAGGAGTTAACCACAAGGTGGCAGTGTAGGGGTTAAGTAGGCCTAGGGGTGTTTTTTTTACTGTGGGGGGGCGTGGCTGTCAGCTAGTGAATGCTGATCTCTGCTCCAATCACAGGGAGCAGAGATCGGCATCACTAGTTGCTAGGCAGAACGGGGAGATGCTGTTTATCTCGGCATCTCCCCGTTTAGCCGCTCCGTGAGACGATCGCGGGAGTCCCCGCGGCGATCGAGTCCGCGGGGACCGCGGCCGGACTCACGGGGGTCCCGACTGGCGCGGGAGCGCGCCGCTCCCGGCGTGCTCCCGATGGCACGGACAGGCTAAAGGAGGGACGTATATATACGCCCTCCTGCCTGTACGTGCCATTCTGTCGACGTATATCGTCGTGCGCCGGTCGGCAAGTGGTTAAATAACAAACATGTTATACTTACCTGCTCTCTGAGATGGTTTTGCACAGAGCAGTTACGATCTTCTTCTTTATGGGTCCACTGCCGGCGCTCCTGGTTCCTCCCCCTCAAGCAGTGCCCCCCCAGAGAAAGTCGCTTTCCCTGGGGGCACCACTGTATGCTCACTGCCGAACCACTGGTCTATCCATCCATAAGACACATAGAGCCGTGGTTCGCCCCCCACGCTCTCTCCCCATTTGCTGACTGGCTTTGATTGACAGCAATGGGAGCCAATGGGCTCCGGCTGCTGTCTCAGCCAATGAGGTAAGGTAAAAAACCTTCAGCCTTAAGAAACAAATTAAAGTGGATTCCCTGGATCAACTTTACCTATAAATGTTAGTACCCAGTTACATTATGTACATTTAGGAAAGAATCCAGGCCTTTCTTAAAACAATCTACTGAGCTGGCCAGAACCAACTCTTGAGGGAGTCTATTCCACATTTTCATAGCTCTCACTGTGAATAATCCTTTCCATATTTGGACATTAAATCTCTTTTCCTCCAGACATAAAGACTGCCCCCTTGTCCTCTGTGATGACCTTAAAGTGAATAACACAACACCAAGTTCACTATATGGACCACTTATGTATTTGACCATATCCTTCCTTAATCTCCTCTTCTCAAGAGAGAATAAATTCAGTTCCTCTAATCTTTCCTCATAGCTGAGTTCCTCCATGCCTCGTATCAGTTTGGTTGCTCTTCTCTGCACCTCCAGTTCACCAATATCCTTTTTGTGAACAGGTGCCCAAAAGTGAACTGCATATTCCAGATGAGGTCTTACTAATGATTTGTACAGGGGTAAAATGAGGTTACTCTCTGCAGTCTATACCTCTCTTAATACAAGAAACCTCATTTGCTACACAGTTGCCCAATTAATCTGTGCATTAAGGTCGGTTTGGGTTTGTCCTACTCGCATTTGCAATCTGTATTTGAATTTCTGTGGCCTTGATTTCCTTTTTACATATTCTGTTATATTACTTGTCACATTTAAATGATGATAGTGTTCCTTAATTTTTATATGTTTTAAAAGCTATTTTCTTATTATTTTTATTGCATTTTCTAGCATATTCTAATGAAACTTGTAGTAATCACTAGTCCCTGGGAACTCACCAGCAGGACAATGACTATGCCCTCTGAACTATGGGACTCCAGGAAACGTAAGTACAATATCAAGTTCTTCCTCCTACAGGTTATTTATGTACACTTTTATGCAGTGTTCCAGTAAGGGGGAGGAGAGACATTTAAAAAGTGGAACTTTGCAGGCCATTGCTAGAGCCCTGTTTCAGGCCCGCAAATTAATCCTTAGGCACTGGAAGGCGGATGACCGTCCGGCGCTGAAGGAGTGGCTAACGCAGATGGGGGACACACTCTGGCTGGAGAAGTATATATCAACATAGGGGGCGCCCACAAAAATTTGACAAACTATGGTCACCCTGGCTAGATACTCCCGGCATCTCACCTATAGACCTTGTGATGGACAGACTGCTGCTTTAAACTGCTCAGACGCGACACGATGCCTCAACGGCAAGTGGTAGACTTCATGAGTGGTGGTATGAGCAGGAGTAGCCTGGGGTTAACGGTAGCTTGATCCCATTCTGAATGTTTCCTGAGAGCTGTGAGCACGGGTAGTTACACTGAACCATATATGTACGGTTTCCATGAAGGTTGATGCCTTATTCATGCAATCTATGCACAGATCGTTGCTGGTTTATCTTTGTAAATTGTAATGTTTTTCTTTGCTTATGTTACAATAAAACTTTATTTGATTAAAAAAAAAAGTGGAACTTTCATTGAGCGTAAGGTCCTCTTTAAATCATCAGGCCCTAGTCCTGCACTTGCTGGGTGCAAATGGTAAATTTTATTTTACTGAACAGCAGGGGATCATGTTGCAAAGACTATTCACAGCATAACAGTAGTTCCTCCTGAAATTGTGTCTTGGCACAAACAGTTAATAACAAAAATTATAATGGTAAATAAAACGTCAAGATGCAAATAAACCCAATCCAGTGAATAAAGTGCAATAAAATCCAGTGAATAACGTGCATAAAAGTGCATCACATCCTATTGTTATTCAATTAATTAGATTAAGAATAACCACATTTCAATATTTAAAGTGCATCAATAAACACTCCCTCAATACCTAAAGTGTATCAATAAACAGTCTAGAAAGGATTGTGTTCCCATCCAAAAGTGCATTCAAAAAGGGGTTTGATAATTCTGGGAAATATTCAAAGAAATGTTCAGTTTCTTAATTCTGTATAACCAAGCAGAGATGAGCGGGACATGGACAAGTAAGGGAGTCCGATATAAAATACTGCTATGAATGTATTTAGAATCCTCCCCGAGTAGTACCAGCCTCTCACCTTCAAGGAAGACCCCCACGGGTCAAATGGTGCATCAATGGACAGCAACGCGGTCACTTTCTCCTCCTTTGTAGCTCCAGGGCAAAGGACCACTGCAACCCTCCTTTAATCTCGATCACTGGTTATCCTATAAAAGAATGTCTTCACCATGCAGTAGGAATGGAGATCTACAGATGCTCCTCCAGTGAGCGTGGAGGAGCCGCGAGGAGAGACGCTGACTGACAGTCAGCAGCTCTCCTCTCGGGGATCTGTGAGAACCGAGCCAATCGGCGGTGTTCTGTGGCTCGGTTCTCAGTGCAGAGATGGCGGGGGACAGCTGCAGCATTGGTCTGATGCTGCATCCACCGAGGTAAGTATGAATCTTAAAAAAACTTAAGTCATCAGACCCCTAATTCCACACTTGCCGACTGTAAATGCTAAATATGAAATATTCATGTGCAGTATTTCATACGTAACTTATTAAAAGCAATAAAAAAGGTTTTACATATATTTTTTTTAGTTCTGGACAAAGTAAAAATATATATAAAAAAATACAAATAATACTATACATTCCCTTGTTGGTATACCAACACCATCACCTAGGCACTTACAGTAAGCTGTTAGACCAACAGCGCCGTACAATATAGTAATGCCTGATTGGTTCACAGAGTTAAACCTTCCTCCCCAGGCTGAGCCCTCTTTTCAGGGAAATACAGGAAGCTAATAGAAAGACGGATTCTAATGATCATTTATATATGACTGGAATGAAACTTTAAGTGCAAAAGGAGTGGGTAAGCAATTTATTGAAAGCCGTCTGCACCTTGTGTTAATCAATATATTTATTGACCTGTGGGTCAATCAGGTTTCTTAGGAAAACACCAGGCCCCTTTCACAAAGAGAAAATGCAGAGCTTTAATTGTAAAAATTGGAATCTTATTAAAGAGCAGCTCCGGGCAACAAGTAAAATAATTTAGTGAACTCTTGCTATCCAGGAAACATTACTGTGCTTATTAGATTGCACTCCATAATTTGTGTTTTATATAGATTTCCTATGATCCCTGCCAGAGAGAGCAGGGTTATTACAGTGCCTCTGGGTGCGGCGTTCAGCCGTTAACCAGTCATTCTTTGTCTTGTAGCCTTCCTCAGAAGAAACTCCAATTCGTCACAAGCAATTGTACAGGGCAGTACAAGAGGTGGGATGTTGGATGGTGGGTGTAACTGAATTATTATAAGCATGGATACCTAAGGTAGAATGCTCCCTTAGATTGATTCTAAACTACAAAAAATGTTTGCCCTAATGCAGTCTCTGCATTAAGGTAAACCCCCATCCCACTAATCTACCCATACCCATACCCAAACACTTATCTGACCAAATCACAGATCCAGCACTGTCTTGGCTGCAGCACCTATCTTCTCACTTTCTGGTCTCAGGAGACACTGAGAGCCGCGGAGCATAAGGAGTGGGGCCGTGGATTACCGACGCTGTATGTCTATGAATGCACACATCTGGCTTGCAGAGGGGGCAACCAAAAGAGGGGAGTGGAGAGTGCCAGTGGAGAGGGGGACTTAAAAAGTGGAGGCAAAAGACTGATCTGTGCAAAATCCTTGCACAAAGCAGGTAATAATAACATCTTTTTTATTTTAAGAAAAAATAACCTTTAACTACTTCGCCGGCCATATAGTAAAATGACGGTGGGCAGGATCCCCTCTCGTTCTGGGGTGCCGTCATATGAGTGTCACGCTCTTGCATGCTTGTGGGGGCGCGCAGTGCACCGATTGTGGTCGCGATGTGTTCCTAGGACAGAGTGTGACCGATCTAGGTAAAGAGCCAATGACGCGGCTCTTTAACCACTTCAATACCAGACACTTAGACACCTTCCCGCCCAAGCCAATTTTCAGCTTTCAGCGATGTCGCAATTTGAATGACAATTGCGCGGTCATGCTACACTGTACCCAAACAAATTTTTTATCATTTTGTTCCAACAAATAGAGCTTTCTTTTGGTGGTATTTGATCACCTCTGCGATTTTTATTTTTTGCGCAACAAACAAAAAAAGACCGAAAATTTTGCAAAAAAACACGTTTTTCTTTGTCACTGTTAATTTTTTTTTTAAATAAGTGCGTTTTCTTCTTCAATGACGGGCACTGATAAGGCGGCACTAATGGGCACTGATAAGGCGGCACTGATGGGCACCAATTAGGAGGCACCGATGAGGTGGCACTGATGATGGGCACTGATAGGCGGCACTGATGGGCACTGATAGGTGGCACTGATGGGCATTGATAGGTGGCACTGGTATGCGGCACTGATGGGCACTCAGGTGGCACTGATGGGCACTCATAGGCGGCACTGACGGGCACTCATAGGCGGCACTGACGGGCACTCATAGGCGGCACTGATGCACACATATAGGTGGCACTGATAGGTGGCATGGATGGGCACTGATAGGTGGGCATGGGTGGGCACGGATGGGCACTGATAGGTGGCACTGATGGACGCTGATGAGTGGCACTGATGACACTGATGGGTGGCATTGCTGGGCATCCCTTTTTGCATCCCTTTTTTAACTTTTTTTTTTATTAAATATGATGTGCCAATCAGTGCCCATCTGTGGGCACTGATTGGCATATTTTTGGCATTTTTTTAACATGTGGATGGCCATGGGGGATGTACCTGGCCATCCACATGCTGGGGGCTTCCCTGGTGGTATTGGGGGCTTCCCTGGTGGTCCTGGGGGCTTCCCTGATGGTCTAGTGTGGGCATCTGAGGGGGGGCTGCGCTGATAAACAATCAGCGCATACCCCCCCTGTCAGGAGAGCCGCCGATCGGCTCTCCTCTACTCGCGTCTATCAGACGCGAGTGAGGAAAAGCCGATCAACGGCTCTTCCTGTGTACATCGTGATCAGCCGTGATTGGACACGGCTGATCACGTGGTAAAGAGCCTCCGCCGGAGGCTCTTTACCGAGATCAGTGTAGCGGTGTGTCAGACTGACACACCGCTCCACCGATCGCCGCGATGCGCGCCCCCACGGGCGCGCGGTGGCTGTTATCCTGAAGGACGTCATATGACGCCCAGTCAGGATAACGAAACCACTTCCCGGACGTCAATTTGCTATTTACCGGGCGGGAAGTGGTTAACCATATGATCGGCTGTAAATAAGGTTGTTTGCTATTTTGGCCCGCCTATATCAAACAACTCCCTGCACTCAAAAGGATGAACTATCTTATTGTTTGTTTGAGTAAACTTCTAAAGTATACAAATAAATAAATATATATATACTTGGTTCAATGTGCAACCCAGAGTTGGTGCACTGGTAGCAGCTGCTTAAAGGGAGTCGTATATAAATGTACAATAAAATAACAGGTGTCAAGGAATAATATAATTAAATGAATAAATTACATGCATCCAGCCTGTGCCAATATTGTAGCAGCGCTTGGGTATCAGAGCAGACTGATAAGGTGGAAAAGTATCACTCAATAAATAAATAAATAAATATAAATAAATAAAAAAATATAAATATATAAATAGCTATAAGGTGCGGTGTTATATAATTGTATGAATAAACAAACAAACAATAAATGGATGAGTGGATTGATTATTAGGTATCGGTGAGAGATAATCATTCAGCGATTGAAAAACAGTCCTGCTTTCTCCATAAAGGATAACAATAATTCAGTGTGCCAAAGATCTGTCAAGTCCATCCACCAGTGCACTCCACCACGTGTTAGGAAGATTCCCCTTTGGGGATGCACCCACCAGAAATAAATAAAATAACGGCATATACACTGTCTCATCTAGGTGCTGCTACAATCCTCTTTCGATTCTCCAAATATTTCTCCACCGCCTCTGATTCAATAGTTCCCCAGACAGGTCATGTATTGAAAAAGAATTCACCACATAGCGTGATACTGCATAAACAATTTATTTACCCCCCTACTAAATTCAAGAAAAAAAACCTTTGTACAATAAGCGTACCAGATCAGATATTTAAATCAGCATTAAGATAAGGGACGGAGACCAGAGAACACAGGAAGTGACGTTTGCACACCAGCCTGCGTGCCACCGACCAGGAAGCCCTCAGGACGCTGGATACACCGCTCCATATAGCGGAAATCGGCAGAGTGCGACCGGAAGGCATCTCACAGGCATAGTGCACATACCTACATTTATCTTAATGCTGATTTAAATATCTGATCTGGTACGCTTATTGTACAAAGGGTTTTTTTCTTGAATTTAGTAGGGGGGTAAATAAATTGTTTATGCAGTATCACGCTATTTGGTGAATTCTTTTTCAATACATGACCTGTCTGGGGAACTATTGAATCAGAGGCGGTGGAGAAATATTTGGAGAATCGAAAGAGGATTATAGCAGCACCTAGATGAGACAGTGTATATGCCGTTATTTTATTTATTTCTGGTGAGTGCATCCCCAAAGGGGAATCTTCCTAACACGTGGTGGAGTGCACTGGTGGATGGACTTGACAGATCTTTGGCACACTGAATTATTGTTATCCTTTATGGAGAAAGCAGGACTGTTTTTCAATCGCTGAATGATTATATGATCGGCTGTGTCCAATCACAGCCGATCACATGTAAACAGGATGTGCCATTTTTTAGCTCTCCTCGCCTCACACTGACAGAGTGTGAGGCGAGGAAAGTCGATCAGCGGCATCTCCTCGCAGCAGAGACAGTACAGGTAATCAGGGCACTGATATCAATGTAGCCCCAGCAGTGCTCATCAGTGACACCAATCAATGCCCATCAGTGATGCCAGTCAGTGCTTCCTTTTAGTGCCCATAAGTGTCTGCTCATCAGTGCTGCCCATCATTGATGCCTATAAGTGCCACCTATCCATGCCGCCTATCTGTGCCGCCTATCATTGTCCATAAGTGCCGCCTATCAGTGCCCACTCGTGCCACCTATCAGAGCCCATCAGTGCCACATATCATTGCCGCATATGAGTGCCACCTATCAATGTCCATCAGTGCTGCATATTAGTGCCTCCTCATCGGTGCCACCTAATCAGTGCCAGTCCCCAGAAGTGCTGCCTCATCAGTGCCCATCAGTGCCACCTCATCAGCGCACATTAGTGAATGAAGAAAAATTACTTATTTACAAAATGTACTGACAGAAACTAAGAAAAAGTTTTTTTTTTTCAAAATTTTCATTTTTTTTTTTTTTTTTTTAGCAAAAAATAAAAAACCCAGCGGTGATTAAACAAAACCAAAAGAACGCTCTATTTGTTTGAATAAAATGATAAAAATTTATTTGGGTACAGTGTTGCATGACCATGCAATTGTCATTTAAAATGTGACAGCGCTGAAAGCTGAAAATTGGCCTAGGCAGGAAGGGGGTGAAAGTGCCCAGTATTGAAGCGGTTAATATTACTTTAACATTAACATGCTAGCCTCCAGGACTTCTCCAGAGCCTCTCCCATCCTCTGGGAACCCCCTACCCCAATCTGTTCAGCTATCTCCTACTCTGTCCACCTCTATGCGATTCTCTTCAGGAATACCCAACTCTAGCAGCTGAAATTTTACTTTTTCCATCAACTAATCCCTCACACAGTTAATACCTTATCTGCCACGTGTTCCTTTCTTTTAGATTGTAAGCTCTCATGAGCAGGGCCCTCCTAATCATCTTGTCATGAATTGAATTATAACGGTACAGTCTCCTTTTGTATTGTAAAGCATTGAGAACACTGATGGTGCTATATTCAGTAAATCCTGTATAATAATAATAATAATCCTGAGTTTGCATTATAGTGACTGGCACATACAGATATTTGCATTTATCAACATTTTCAAATCATGTTTTTCTACATGTGCTGTGTTTGGCACATCTTTCAACATCATTTTTTGAGTTAATAACATTTTTGGAAAGGGCTGAGAATTCCTTCTGCCCAAAAATGTCAAGGGATCTGTTGCATAAATGGAATGCTAGCTATTAATGTATACATAGTGGAATAGACAAAGTAATATTAAAATCTAACAAGATATTAATATCTAAGGCTCGATTCACACTAATGCGTTTTTTTATGCATTTTTCAGAAATGCAGGGACATTTTTTAACATGGGTTCCTATGGAACATGTTCACATGAAAGCATTTTTGTGCCTCTGCTTTTTTGGAAAGGGTCGGGGAATTTTTTTCATGCAAAATGCAGCGTTTTGCATGTAATGGAAGTCAATGGACCCGCATCCAAAACGCAAGTACCGCATTTTTGCCGTGATTTTGCTGCGATTTGCCTTTTGTGTTTTTTGTTTTTTTTGTTTTTTTACACTGTAAAAAAAAAACGCAAATCGTGGCAAAATTGCGGTAAAAACGCGTGTCCAAAAACGCAAAAAGCACTGCAAAAACGCTCAAAAGCAACATGCATGTGAATCGAGCCTTACCAAACCATTTAAAGAATAAGAAGGACCCCTTGTCTATGGAACAGCTTCCCAGATAGCAAGCAATTGTGCTTCAAGTTTGAAAATGACTTGATAAGCTAGACTTGCCAGGCTTCAAAAGTTTGTTGCACAATTGCAGCAAGTGCACATTGCATGACTCTAGATTAAGGATGAGCTCTGGCATGTTCACATACGGCACGTGCAGAGCCCGCCAGGAAGTCGGCGCTGTGATAATCACAGGCAGTGAGACATTTCCCGATCTCTGCAGCCGCGCATCGGGACAATGTCTTACTGCCTGTGATTAGCGTTCTGTAGTGCCGACTTCCTGGCGGGTTCTGCATGTGCCGTATGCGAACACGATGGAGCTCATCCTTACTCTAGATCAACTTTCTTTGCAAACATTCTGCAAGTTCTGGTTCAGTTATGTTGTGCAATAGTCATCCGACCACAGGGGTCACTGTGGCTGAATTTTCATGCTGTAGACTTGCAGAGCTCTAGCTGTAGACTCACCACTGCAACTTTGCTCTTACTAGAGACTTGCCGCGCAAATTTGCTACAAATTGGAAAGATATCAACTAGAACTTGTGCTTCAAGTACACTGCAAGTGTACAACTTGCCAGTGAAAATGTGCAGCAAGTTAAAAGACTTATAATTCAACACCGCCACACAATTGTGGTAAGTTATTCTTGCTATCTGGGTTCAATTCTTAATATACAAGTCCTGAGTTGTGTGTAGAGAAATAAAACAAGTGAAAATCTATTTCACACTATGTGCTTTATAACACCCTGTACTGGTTCAGAGATGTTCAGGTTCACAAAACCATTCTTGAATTTGTTTAGTAGTGTTTATGGGGACATTATAAGCCTGGAATATGGGAACATCTCCAGACTACAGTGTTTGAACAATTTATGTACACATAAAGAGTGGGAGATAGAAGGAGAGAGGATGTGTAGGCTGGGGGCATTTGCTTTTTATTTCTATTTTTGTTTTTTACATCAGTTGGTTATATGTTAAGATGTTTTTAAGAAGATTATTAAGAAGATGAATAAGAATGTAAAGATGAAATGTATTAGATATATAGAGAAATTGTTTTTCCTGAGAAAGGTTAAGCATTTGGTTCAACCAGTCTTGCTATTAGGGTACCCCTGACATGAAGCATAGCCCAGTCCAGCACTCCCTGAGCCATGTCTGTTGACTACCGTACACTGCATGTTTTTTTGGGACCAATCCCAGCCTGTGACTAGTCAATGAAGTAGCAGCACCCCAACAGAGCTCTGCCCACTTCTTAAGGTCCGCTTTGTTGTTTTTACCTACAGATAAGCCTATAATAAGGCTTACCTGTGGGTAAAATGAATATCTCCTAAATGTGCTGCTCTTTTGGCAGCCAGTGAGATCACCGGAGCATGCACTCTATAGGAACGGCTATGGCATGCTAATATGCGATGCATACTAGCACATTATCCCATTGCCTTGCAGGGGATTTTTAATTGCCACGGTTTACTACCACTTTAACTGCTTCCGGACAGCCCCACGTACATTTACTGCGGCAGGGCGGCCTGGGTGCGCAAAATCATGATTTCGTGCACACGGTTTAGGGGGCACGTGCAAATCAGCAGGTCCGGCGGCTGCAACCCACCAATCGTTCACAGGAGAGACAAATCAACCGTCTGCCTGTGTAAACAAGGCAAATGGCAGATCTGTCAGGAAGAAAAAGAGAGATCTTGTGATTCCGCTAATCGGGGATCTCTCTTTTCCTTCAGTGTGACACTGCCCCACACAGTTAGAAAGCAACTCCCTAGGGAACATTTAACCCTATGATCGCCCCTAGTGTTAACCCCTTCCCTTGCCACTGTGTCATTTATACAGTAATCAGTGCATTTTTATAGCACTGATCACTGTATTGGTGTCACTGGTTCCCAAAAAGTGTCACTCAGTGTCTGATTTGTCTGCTGCAATGTCGCAGTCCCGCTAAAAAGCGCAGATCGCCGCCAGTAAAAATAAATAAATAATAATAATAAAAGTCCCTAAATCTATCCCGTAGTTTGTAGATGCTATAACTTTTGCGCAAACCAATCAATATATGCTTATTGGGATTTGTTTTACCAAAAATATGTAGAAGAATACATATTGGCCTAAATTGATAAAGAAATTTGGTTTTTCCAAATTGTCGATCTTTTTTTGCTTATAGCGCATTAAAATAAAAAGCACAGAGGCGATCAAATACCACCAAATGAAAGCTATATTTGTGGGAAAAAAGGAAATCTATTTTATTTGGGTATAGCTTTGCACGACGCGCAATTGTCAGTTAAAGCGACGCAGTGCCGTATCGCAAAATTGGCCTGGTCAGGAAGTGGGTAAAACCTTCCAGAGCTGAAGTGGTTAAAAGGGATTCAAGCACGTTTGCTAGTCAGTAGAAAAAAATACATCTAATCATTTTTAGTAAATTTATACTGACATTAAATCTAAATCTTTTTATATCTACTTGGAGTTTAATAAAGAAAAATATAGAGATATTTTAGATAGATAGATAGCTAGATAGACTTGCATTCTGGCTTAATGCTGGTTCAAAAGGTCTGAATATCAGCCTATATAACAGATAACAACTTTCAGCCAGTGTGTAAGGCCCCTTTCGCACTGGGGCGGTGCGGGCGTCGTCGGTAAAGCAGCGCTATATTTAGCGATGCTTTACCTTTGTTTTAGCAGCAGTATTCGGCCCCTAGCGGGGCGATTTTAACCCCTGCTAGCGGCCGAAAAAGGGTTAAAACCCCCTGCACAGCGCCACTGCAGCGGCGCTTTGCCAGCGGTATCGCCGCGCTGCCCCATTGATTTCAATGGGTAGGAGCTGTGAATACACCGCTCCAAAGATGCTGCTAGCAGGACTTTTTTTACCGTCCTGCTAGCGCACCGCTACAGTGTGAAAGCCCTCCGGCTTTCACACTGGAGTGAAAGGAACCGCTTTTTTCAGGCGCTATACAGGCGCTATTTTTAGCGCTGTAGCGCCTGAAAAACGCTTCAGTGTGAAAGGGGCCTAAAGCAGCCTGTCTGTGAGAAGACGGCCTAACGTCCGGCATCTAATGAACAGGCATACTGGAAAACCAGCAGATGACCGGAATCCGATCAGCGCTCATAGCGGGGGAGATCACTGTACTAACATTGCTTGTGTCCGTTTTTTTATTGTTTATAGTGTGTACCCCACATTAGGAGAAGGGATGAGCTATGGTCATATACTGTAGCCCCTTTGCATATGTGCAGCTGCAGGGCGGGGAATGGTCTGGGGCAAAGCTTATTGGGCCCAAACCCAAGTTTATGCTAGGAGCAGCAAGAGACCAGATTACCAGTAACAATACTTAGTAGCCCAGTGCATTGCAAAAATGCCAGGATTAGTGAACATGCTATGAAGGTACATTAAAGCTGGCCATACACCAGTAGAATTTAATTTAAAAAAAAATAGTTTTTTGGAATGCTCCTTTGATTTTTTCTAATTGTTACTGGGGTCAGATTGACGTTCATTTTCAACTGTAATGATGATAAAGTTCTAAGGAGATGGTGGAATTTTTTTCTCAATGTTCTAATTACGAATGTGGTTTTTGTTCAAAATCATACATATCGTAATGCGTGTTTTCTAGGCATAAAAAGAAACCTGTTTAATGCATCTGGGGTTAATTCAAATAGCAGGTATGGACAAAAGTTTATGGGCTTTCAGACTGAATTGGTTGGTTCACTTATGGCAAGTTTTTGTATGAACGTCCCTATGAAATTCTACTGGTGTATTGCTAGCTTTAGTCCCTACCTAGTAGAATGTTTTTACTGGAGTCTATCAGCTCCTTAAGAAAATGCAACTTGTTCTTAAGGCTGTAGATCTTTTTACAAAGTTAGATTTCAAAATGTGTTTCACTTCCATTATCACACATAAAAAGGCTACAGCAGCTGAAAACGCATAACTATTGTGTTATTAGACAATTCTAGTGTAAAATATTTATTGCCATGTTAATGTTGGATGCTGAATTTTTTTACACATATCACCCCAGGGGGAGGCACATTTTAGATATCTGTGCATTAAATTCCTCAGAGCCTGAGTTCATGTCAGGTTTAGTGATGCATCTAAAGTGTGCTAGGAAGATATGCCGTTGACAGAATGATTCCCAGAATGCCCTGGGCACCTGACACAGCAGAATCCTCTCCCCAGTTAATCAGCATTGCTTCAGCTGGTTCTGTGGCTAGATGTGAAAAGAGCAAAGGAGATCCAGCAAAACAGGGTCTTCTAACACCTCCGTCTGCTTATTTCTGTGCTTAGATTCAATGCAGTTTTTGCAGCATGTAAGGGTAGTAGCAAATTGTTATTGACCATTCTAGCGTGTGGTAGACAACCAATAATGAAGATAAATACATTCATTTGTTCGCTTCCATTGTAGCTTATTTATTAATGCAGTGCCTATCTCTCAACATTTTATTGGAAAGAGAGGAATATTTTTGTTTCTAAGCTTTTAGGCCTGGTTCACACCTATGCAGGTTGCAGTTTGCATATTCCAGCTGCGTTTTTCAATACACATTTTTGATCCATTGAAGTCTATGGAACCAAAAACCAGAAAAAAATCCCTGGCCCTTTCCATAAAATGCACAGATGTGAACTACATCCATAGGAAACCATGTTAAATGGACTGTAGTGTGTTCTGCAAAACTGAAAACGCACTTATAAATGCAAAGGTGTGAACCAGGGCTAAGGCAGGTAACACACCCTAAGGCTGGATTCACACCTATGCATTTTTAGTCCTTTTTGCATTTTGCAGATCTGCACTACAGAACGTGTTCCATAGGAAACCATTCTAAATGGGCTGTAGCGCAAATTTGAAAAATGCAAAAAGCACAAAAAATGCATAGGTGTGAATCCAGCCTTACTATTACTCTATTTATTCTTCATACACACCACCCTTCATTTGGGTGGACAACAAAAGACAAGCCATAAATATTTTGTCTATGTGTAATAATGATTTACTGTTTAGATTCTAAAAGAGGACAGATGTGTAGTAAAGAGGATTTTTTAACAGAAAAAGCTTTAGGCCCCTTTCACACTGGGGCGGGAGCCGCGGCGACGGTAAAGCAGCACTATATTTAGCGCTGCTTTACCGTCGTTTTAGCCGCGGTATTCGGCCGCTCGTGGGGCGGTTTTACCCCCGCGAGCGGCCAAAAGGGTTAAAATCCCCCGCAAAGCGCCGCCGTATCAGCGATTTGCGGCGCTATTGCCGCGGTGTCCCATTGAAATCAATGGGTAGGAGCGGTATAGTAGCGGTGAATACACCGCTCCAAAGATGCTGCTAGCAGGTCTTTTTTTACACTGGAGTGAATGGGGCCGGTTTTTTTCAGGCGGTGTACAGGCGCTATTTTTAGCGCTGTACCGCCTGAAAACCGCCCCAGTGTGAAAGGGGCCTTAGGCTGGATTCACACCTATGCATTTTTAGTGCTTTTTGCATTTTGCAGATTTGCCCTACAAAACATGTTCCATAGGAAACAATGTTAAATGGACTGTAGTGCAAATCTTCAAAATGCAAAAAGCACTAAAACTGCATACGTGTGAATCCAGCCTTAGGCCTGATTCACACCTATGCATTTTTAGTGCTTTTTGCATTTTGCAGATTTGCACTACAGAACGTGTTCCATAGGAAACCATGTTAATTGGACTGCAGTGCAAATCTGCAAAATGCAAAAAGCACTCAAAATGCCTAGGTGTGAATCCAGCCTTAGAGTGCTTTCACACAAAGCGCCGGTGGTTAGCGCTAAATCGCCACTCGTTTTATCGCTGTTTAAGTGGCGCTTAAAAACTCCCGTTTTGCTGAGCTTTGAAAGCGATGCCCATTCATTCCAATGGGCAGGGCGTCTTTGGAGCACTAGATACAGCGCTCTGAATCTGCACCAAAGATACTGTTTGCAGGATTTTTTGGAGCATTCCGCAAGCGCAGTGTGCGAGTGTGAAAAGTCACACTAGAATGATTGGGAGTCAGTTTTCAGGTGCTTACCAGAGGCTATTTACAGTGCTAAAGTGCCTGAAAACAGCCTCAGTGTGAAAGGGGTTTTAGTTGGGAGACAGGAAAGCATATACAGTAAGTATACCTAGAGACAAAATTATGCTGTAGTAGATTTAACTACATGTGGGTACATTAGTTTTGAGGTAGAGATACTAGGCCCCGCATCCAATGCCATTTAAAGTGTATGTAAAGCCAAAAGCAAAATGCATTATATTGCAGCTTACCAGTCCTTAGATGTGATAGCTAAATTTGTTTTACTTTATGTTCTGTTATTTTCACCTTGTGAAAACATACTTCCTGTCCTAGGGTGACAACTAGAAATGACCTTGGGTGTGTTCAGATGCTCCTCCAAACCCACATGGCTGAGACCACCAGAGAGCTGTCACCTGTGCTTATTTTCATTCAGCACCGTGATTGTCACATACGCAATACAGGTCCAGATCTGTAGAAATGCAGAATAGGCCAGGGCCTAGATTGTCAGGGCTTCAAGAAGGATGAGGCTACTACTCAAAAAAAAATGTCTTGCATCTTTTTTGGGTAAGGCTATAGGAAGAATATACCTGGAAAATTAACCACATGCAGCACACATATATTATCTAAGGTGTGCAAAACACTGCAAAACGTACAAAGGCCAGTATGCCTAGTCCCACTCTTCATCTTTAGGCAATGCACTATACACAGGAGTACACAGGAGGACTGATCATGGGGGACTACTAATATGGTGGGTTGGTGGCCTTTAGTGAAGGTACTTCACCATTCAAACATTGATCAGAATGGCACCCACAATCTGTGACTTTTTCTGACATTATATACCTAGTTCTCTGTTCGGGGCAGATTCTGGCAGAGGGAAGTCTTCCAGCATTAATTTTCTTTGCCTAAAAGTGTAATGTACCTGGTGGAGATTGAACTAAAGAGGGGGCTTCTCTTGTACCCCTTGCCCAACATCCCTGGTAGTGGTCACAGGAGATGTGAGGACATAGGATGGCATGAGGGCTGAGGCTGCCTGTTGGATTTAGAACACAGGTAACCACTGACCACCAGGTAAGGTCTAGAGCCAGAAAGATGGCAGCATCTGATCAGTATTTCCCCAAATAAAGCCAGGATAAAGGCTGAAGGTCTTTAACAGCTGGGCAGCAATGTTCCAATTCAGAAGACAGGGACAGCATCAGGATACAGGCCAAGGTCTGCAACATCTGGACAATGTAGTACAGGAACATAAGACAGAGGCGGTGTGTCAAGAAACAGGCCAAGGTCAGTTAACAACCAGGCAGTGAGGTACCTAATCAGCAGGCAGAATTCAGAGTCCAGAACGAAGGCTGTGGTTATGGGTAGACAAGAATCCAGAGACAGAACAAATGTGGTAGTTCAAGTCACAGGTAATCCAGAACTACACCGGACCTTCAATACAGAAATTTCCCCAGTGCTCCCCAGGCTGGGTAGACTGATATTGTCCTTTATAGTTAGAGTACTTCCTCAGCTTCTAATGCCAGAAAGGAGAAAGGAACACCAAATAAGCTAACAGTGTGTGTGAATAAGGGATTGGACCTTGTCCTGGTGTCTATAAAATATAAATCAAGGTCCAACAATGAATGTCCTTACTACTGGTCACTGATAAGCTTGAACAGAATTCTACATTTTGTTAAAACCTTTACTTTTAAAATATAATACAAAAGTCACTTTCTGCAGAGTAAATTACATCGAGAGCAATGTACATTTAAATGAAGATAAAGTCAAGGCAGTTAATAGCATGAGGGAAGGAAAGACAAGAGCTAAAGCTAATTTAAGTGCCATCAGCATAGAGAGGGTAATGCAAGTCAAAAGGTCTTATTATATTATCAGGATATGAAGTATAAAAGGAGATGTGTGCCAAGGGCCGAGGCTTATGGGATGCCATGACAGAGCCATAGCTCCACCTCTGGTGAATTTTGCCGCTTCGAAGCAGCTACATTCACCCACAAACACAGCATCAGCTGCCACTCGGCTTCTTCCTCACGTTAATCTCTCTCTTTCCACTTCATCTCTCTGTGACTTTCTCAATTATGTTTCTGGTAACAGGCTGGTGAGAATGTAGCAGCAGCTTCATTAGGCCCTGCTGCCTGTAGCAATGTGTGTGTGCTGCACATATTGATCCCCTGCCACAGAATTGAGCAGCACAGCGATCTTCGCTCACTGTGCCCAGAATTGGCACAACTTACAAGTGGAAACATTTTGGCTTAAGCACAATTTGCAATTCTAACCCTTTCACTGCTTTATTATGTGTGTAACAGAATTCATGCCAGAATAGACAGATGTAATAGTAGAATCCTATTTACATATTGTTGCTGGGATCCCCTGGCTGCAGCGAAGTATAAAGCCCCATACACACGGTCGGACCGTGGACCAACTTTCCCTTGGACTTTTGTCCAAAGGGCGTTGGCCCTCAAGTTGGTACTGCATACACACGGTCGGACTTTTGAGACAACCAACACGAACGTAATGACGTTTCAACGTACTGACGACACTTCAAAAGAGGACGTTCGAATACTCCAGCGCCACCTTTGGTCAACTTCTATATTGTTGTCTGATCTTTTGCATTGGTTCTGAGCATGCGTGTTTGTACTGTGGACAAAAGTCAGTTGGTACTGCATACACACGTTCGGACTTTCGTCCTTCGGACTTTTGTTGGCAGAAAGTTGGTCCGTTCGCACAGCCAACAAAAGTCCGATGCAACCTGGAAAAAGTTGGTCCGATTTAGCGTACACACGGTCGGATGTTGGTCCAAACCACCTAATTTGCATGTTGGTTGTCAAAAAGTCCGACCGTGTGTACGGGCCTTTAGGTAGCTTAGATGCATATAGGGCTAGACTAAATATTTAATGTGGTGGTTAACTGAATGCTTTAATTAGATTATTTCTTCATTTTTTTTAAATCACTTTTTCTACACTTCCAGGCTTCAAACACGTAGGTATAAAAAAAAAAAAAAGGTCACTAAGCATTAATGATAGAGCCTGAAAGAGTAAGATGAGACAAAAGGCTCAATACAAGTGAGAAATTGGCCTGGTTTACACCATTTTGGAACACACAAAAATGCATTTGTCATAAAATACAATACACTGAATCCAACGAGGCTGTTTACATCAGTGTGCTGCAATGTGGAAAATGAGGCATGTTCTGATTTTCTGTGAATTTTCATGTGCTGTGATTTCCAATAGGATAAAGGAACATACATGAAAATGCGCATACAATTCACATTAAAAATGGAGCAATACATGTAAACCTGGCCTTAGGGAAGTGTTTGCTTTGCATTGCTATGCATTGCTTTACATAAAGTGGTGTATTTATTAAAAAATTCACTAAAAAAAGGACGCATGGGAGGTTATTTACGAAAGGAAAATCCTCTTTGCACTGCAAGTGCACTTGAAAGTGCACTAAAAGTACACTTGGAAGTAAGGTCGCTGTAGACTCGAGGGGGACATTCAAGGAAAATACAAAACAGCATTTTAGCTTGCACATGATTGGATGATAAAATCAGCAGAGCTTCCACTCATTTCAGATCTACCCCTTAGATTCAGAGCGACTGCACTTCCAAGTGCACTGCAAGTGCAAAGTGGATTTGCCTTTCGTAAACAACCCCCAGTATGTAGACAAAGGACAAGTCTCTGCCATGGCCTCAATTACATGGACCACAAAGATCTAATATGCAGATGATTGTCTTAGCTATACAAGTGCTTTTTTTATATTAATTTTTCCTCTATTTTTTGTTTTTTTAACATAACAAATACAGTAATATTGGAGTTGGATGAAAAGTGTAGCGCAGCTTAACACTTTTAGTAGTAATTTAGTACATTTTACACTGAGGATGCACACACCAAACCACAAAAAAGGGACAACTGGGGCTGCACAAGGGACAGAGGGATTTGGTCTCAAAAGAGGGACAATTCCCTACAAATAAAGTACAGCTGGGAGCTAGGTGGTTGTGTTACCCATTCCTTCAAATTATTGGCTCTTGTGACTCACCTGGCCAGGATATAAAGACTATGCACTGCTTCTGAACCTCATCCTTAGTGAATTATCTTTTTTAGAAACAGGAATAGGGTAAATATTGAGAAGGTTGCGTTTGCCCCTAAGCAAACCATAATTATCTCAGTTCTCTATGATATTATAATTGTTGTTTTGGTGCATATTTGATTACAAAGGATTACTGTCACACAAAATATTTCAAAGATGTGGGTAAATAAGTACCAATGTTATTTCCTAGACCACGAGCTACACTAGTGCAAGAGATGATCTTCTTTTCCAGCTACAGCAGTTTACCAATAGAGAAGGAACAGAGTAGATAAAACAAGCAAAGATGTCCAGCAAAGTAAATGTTCAAGGGACACCATGGGGTTGATTTACTAGGGACAAATCGACTGGGACTGAGAAGGGAGTTATACCCAGAGCTTAGTGAATGGCCTTCAGTAAATCGACCCCCTAGTAATTGCAAAATTCAATTTTCTGTCACCATGGTCTTAACAATTCTATTTTCTGTCACCATGGTCTGAACATGTGAACATGTGTATGTGTATAAATGTATGTGTGTGTGTATATATATATATATATATATATAGTATTTATTTGTATATGTAGCATCCTGGAGTTTAGGCAGGGGTGCTCCTCACAAATTCACTCGTCAGGACTCAGGAATAATTATCCTGGTTGATTGTTGGAGATCTATTGATTTCTCCCTAAGTTTGGCCTTGTTGCACTTTTCTCTTCTACCACTAGGTGGCCGGGTACTTGGTGGTACTAGATATGAGAAGAGGCAACTCAAGGTCGGGTTATGGATATGTATAGGTATCTTAGCCAATGGGCAGGGGTTTTCTAGGATCCTTTCGCCTGCTGGGAGAGCCTATATATTCAGGTGGAGTCAGGTGATCTGTGTTTTGCGCCACCTGGACAGCTGTCTGGATGGACATGTGTTGTATTGCCCGGGCTGCTAGGCCAGAGATTGGGGCTATCCCGGGCACATCTGGCTGCTAGGCTGTCTGAGGGCCTATCCAGAAGCAAGAGAACAGCACAGGGTTGGGACTGCGGCTTGCAGTCAAACCAAAAGTGACGGTTCTGTCGGCCGTAGGAACCTGTCGTGGTCGGAGGTAGAGGGGAAGCTGTCGCCAGTAAGGGACTATCCGCATAATTACCAGGGACCACAGTGAGTAACTGAAGCGTACCGGAGCAGTATTCTCACCAACCAGGGAAGGTGAGGTATAACATTTTTCTGGGGAAATTGTACATTGCAAGATAATTTTTCCCAGAGCTTTGTGAATGCAGTGCAAATTCACTTTGCCCAAAAATACCCAATCTCTAGCAAGGAAGATTAAATAAACAGCGTTTTTGCTTGCACGTGTTTGGATGATGGTAGCCAGCAGAGCTTAGCCTCTCACCTTCACAGTAAGTAGGGACGGAATATATACTTCCTATAGAAAAAAAAAAATGACATTTTGTCCATGTACATATAATAATAATAATAAGGACTGCTACATCTGTATCGATAGACTTCAATCTACTGAGTGAATAATAACACCAGGCTGTGTGACCCAACATTGCTTACAATGTGCAGTAGTTGATGGAATCTTCTATGTAATAACACATGCGGTAATCATATAACTTGCTGAAAAAACCTTTTAAGATACATATGAGAAGGGAAAGTGCCCTAATATGAGGTATTAAACGGTGACTTGTACTTAGTATTAATTAGTACTAGAATAGGTATTGTAATGGCTAAAAAAAAAATTTGATGGATTGTAAGTAATAATTCCAATTTTACAAAACACTGACACACATTTCACACCGGGGCGTTTTTCATGCGGTGCAGCGCTAAAAATAGCGCCTGTTCACCGCATGAAAAAATCCGGCCCCTTTAACTCCAGTGTGAAAGCCGGCGGGCTTTCACACTGGAGCGGTGCGCTAGCAGGATGACAAAAAAAGTCCTGCTAGCAGCATCTTTGGAGCGGTATAGGAGCGGTAAAATTGAATGAAGAGGGTATGTGGCGCTAACCCTTATGTAAATCAATAAATAATCTAAAAATAATCTAAAATGACCAGTTTGCAAAGCTCAGAGTATCCGAAAGATGAGTGACCTTTCACATAAATAGATATATAAAAACATAAAATAATGAACTAAATAGATAAAATTCCTTAATAGCAATACACATAAAATATTGAATAAATATAAGACGTGTGTATAAAATGAAAAAATGTTCAATAAAAGTGATGGTGCTAAAATAACCGTGCTGAAAATAAATATATGTGCTGGGGTAAAAATGATGATGGAGTTGGGTTAAAAATAGTGAACACAAAATCTTCTAGCAATAAAAGGTGCACAGTGCAACGTGCAAAATATGTGAATAAAGAACCAATAGAGAACCGATAAATTGGTTCTGAAAGTGCAAGGGAATTGCAAGGAAATTGCAAGGGAAATTAATGATTGAATGTGCAGAAATATCCAAAATAATGACAAAGTGACCATACAGATGAAAAGAGTGTGTCACTGTAGGTATGGTATAATCAGATGATACCAAAACAATAATATCGCTGAAAAAAATTATTAAAAAATGAAAGTAAAATTTGGTGCACTACAAGTCCCAGCTTGTAAAGAAAAAAATGGCGGAAAATAAACGATAAAGTCCACAATCTGCAACAATGAAGAGCATAATGCTCTGGAATAAGTGAAGGTGAGTAGAAATATTCAGGAATCTTTGTGTTGATCACAGTGATGATCCGTGCAGGCAGTGCTCTGTGCTGACTTCAGGGGTGCACCCTACTAGTTCCCCCAGCCTCTCACCTCTATTCGCGGCCCCTACAGGCCTAGTGGAGCAGATAGCCTCTAAAGTGGCAAGCCTGGTCACTTTCCGGGTCCTCTTTCTTATGGGCTCCTATGGGCTCCTATAGGCTTCTATGGGCTCCTATGGACTCCTACTCCGATCCAAAAAGGCACTCCAGGGGTAAGGGGTCACTCACGGGTTAGATCAGCATGTAGGGGTTAAAGGTACAAAGAAGCGCTCCAATGTGTAGTAAAAAACAGGTTTATTGAAACAAAAATAATATCCACTCACATTTAAAGTTTTCTTGCATCAGCATAGATGAACTTCCGGTCGCGGCCGCAAACCAGAAGTAGAGCGATAGGCACCTGACTTCCTTCCTCCCTCACTAGTATCGTCACTAGCACACGTGACTTTGTCAAAGCCTTTCAATCATTAATTTCCCTTGCAATTTCCTTACAATTCCCTTGCACTTTCAGAACCAATTTATCGGTTCTCTATTGGTTCTTTATTCACATATTTTGCACGTTGCACTGTGCACCTTTTATTGCTAGAAGATTTTGTGTTCACTATTTTTAACCCAACTCCATCATCATTTTTACCCCAGCACATATATTTATTTTCAGCACGGTTATTTTAGCACCATCACTTTTATTGAACATTTTTTCATTTTATACACACGTCTTATATTTATTCAATATTTTATGTGTATTGCTATTAAGGAATTTTATCTATTTAGTTCATTATTTTATGTTTTTATATATCTATTTATGTGAAAGGTCACTCATCTTTCGGATACTCTGAGCTTTGCAAACTGGTCATTTTAGATTATTTTTAGATTATTTATTGATTTACATAAGGGTTAGCGCCACATACCCTCTTCATTCAATTTTACCTTTACAAGTGTGAGATCACTTATATGTTGGCTGCTTTCCTTTTCCATTTTTCTCCTTATTTGATTTAATAGTTTTTGGTTGAGCGCACTGGTTACCCCTATTATCTAGGTATAGGAGCGGTGTGTTCACCGCTCCTATACCGCTCCTTCCCATTGATTAGAATGGGAGACCGCGGTAAAACCGCGGCAATACCGCCGCAAAGCGCCGCTACGGCGGCGCTCTGCGGGGGGTGTTTAACCCTGTTTCGGCCGCTCGCGGGGGGTAAAACCGCACCGCGAGCGGCCGAAAACCACGGTGAAAACGACGGTAAAGCAGCGCTAAATATAGCGCTGCTTTACCGTCACCGCGGCTCACCGCCCCAGTGTGAAAGGGGCCTGAATGTCCAGTTATGAATGCTAAAAATATATAATTATCCAGTTAACCACTTCAGCCCCGGACCATTTGGCAGCCAAAGGACCAGAGGTCTTTTTTTCAATTTCGCACTGCACTACTTTAACTGGTAATTGCGCGGTCATGCAATTTTGTAACCAAACGAAATTTGCGTCCTTTTCTTCCCACAAATAGAGATTTCTTTTGATGGTATTTGATTGCCTCTGTGATTTTTATTTTTTGCGATATAAACGGAAAAAGAGCGAAAATTTTGAAAAAAAAAGAGATTTTTCTACTTTTTGTTATAAAAAAAATCTAATAAACTCAATTTTAGTCAAACATTTGGGCCAAAATGTATTCAGCCACATGTCTTTAGTAAAAAAAATGCCAATAAGCGTATATTTATTGGTTTGCGCAAAAGTTATAGCGTCTACAAACTAGAGTACATTTTCTGGAATTTACACCGCTTTTAATTTATGACTGCCTATTTCATTTCTTGAGGTGCTAAAATGGCAGAGAAGTACAAAACCCCCCCAAATGACCCCATTTTGGAAAGTAGACACCCCAAGCTATTTGCTGAGAGGCATGTTGAGCCCATTGAATATTTTTTTTTTTAGTCCCAAGTGATTGAATAAAGACAAAAATAAAAAAGATTTTTTTTTTTTCAAAAAGTTGTCACTAAATGATATATTGCTCACACATGCCATAGTTATATGTGGAATTGCACCCCAAAATACATTTTGCTGCTTCTCCTGAGTATGGGAATACCACATGTGTGGGACTTTTTGGGAGCCTAGCCGCGTACGGGGCCCCGAAACCCAAGCACCGCCTTCAGGATTTCTAAGGGTGCAAATTTTTGATTTCACTCCTCACTACCTATCACAGTTTCGAAGGCCATAAAATGCCAAAATAGCACAAAACCCCCCCCAAATGACCCCATTTTGGAAAGTAGACACCCCAAGCTATTTGTTGAGAGGCATGGTGAGTATTTTACAGCTCTCATTTGTTTTTGAAAATGAAGAAAGTAAAGAAAAAAAAATTTTTTTTTTTTTTTTTTTCAATTTTCAAAACTTTGTGACAAAAAGTGACATCTGCAAAATACTCACAATACCTCTCAGCAAATAGCTTGGGGTGTCTACTTTCCAAAATGGGGTCATTTTAGGGGGTTTTATGCCATCTGGGCATTCCATGGCCTCCGAAACTGTGATTGGCAGTGAGAAGTGAAATAAAAAAATTACACCCTTAGAAAGCCTGAAGGCGGTGATTGGTTTTTTGGGGTTCCGTACGCAGCTAGGCTCCCAAAAAGTCCCACACATGTGGTATCCCCGTACTCAGGAGAAGCAACAGAATGTATTTTGGGGTGTATTTCTACATATGCCCATGACATGTTTGAGCAATATATCATTTAGTGACAACTTTTTGTAAAAAAAATATATATATTTTTTTTTTTTATTCAATCTCTTGGGACAAAAAAAAAAAATATTTAATGGGCTCAACATTGCTCTCATCAAATAGCTTGGGGTGTCTACTTTCCAAAATGGGGTCATTTGGGGGGGGTTTGAACTGTCCTGGCATTTTATGCACAACATTAGAAGCCTATGTCACACGTCACCCACTCTTCTAACCACTTGTAGACAAAGCCCTTTCTGACACTTTTTGTTTACATGAAAACATATTTTTTTTTTGCAAGAAAATTACGTTGAACCCCCAAACACTATATATAAATGTTAAAGCAAAGGCCCTACAGATTAAAATGGTGGGTGTTGCATTTTTTTTTTCCACACAGTATTTGCGCAGCGATTTTTCAAACGCATTTTTTGTGGAAAAAATACACTTTTTTTTATTTTAATGCACTAAAACACACTATATTGCTCAAATTTTTGATGAAATAAAAAATATGATCTTAGGCCGAGTACATGGATACCAAACACGACATGCTTTAAAATTGCGCACAAACACGCAGTGGCGACAAACTACATACATTTTTAAAAGCCTTTAAAGCCTTTACATGATACCACATTAGATTCACGGAGGAGGTCTACTGCTAAAATTACTGCCCTCGATCTGACCTTCGCGGTGATACCTCACATGCATGGTGCAATTGCTGTTTACATATGACGCCAGACCAACGCTTGTGTACGCCTTTGCGCAAGAGAAGGGGGGGCAGGGGTGCTTTTTTTTTTTTTTTTGTTTTTTTTTTTATTTATTTAGCTTTTTTATTTTATTTTTTAACTGTTCCTTCCATTTTTTTTCTTTGTTATGATTTTTATTGTTATCTCAGGGAATGTAAATATCCCCTATGATAGCAATAGGCAGTGACAGGTACTCTTTTTTTGAAAAAATTGGGGTCTATTAGACCCTAGATCTTTCCTCTGCCCTCAAAGCATCTGACCACACCAAGATTGGTGTGATAAAATGCTTTCCCAATTTCCCAATGGCGCGGTTTTATATCCGGGAGGGGGACATTCCCTCCCACTGCTTGTAAAAGCAGTCTAGAGGCTAATTACCCGCTAGAATTGCTTTTACATGAAAGCCGATCACTGGCTGAAAAGAATGATACCAAGATGATACCTAAACCTGCAGGCATCATTCTGGTATAACCATTCAAAGTCCAGCAACATACTGGACATATATTGTAATCTTTTTTTTTTCATGCAGCCTCTTGGCTGAACGAAAAAAAGAGATTGATTGGTGGGTATGCCCACCATTAGAATACCTCCCTTCATCCACCCACTTCTAATGATGGGCATACATGCACCATTTATATATGCCGATGCATGGGGCATCCTCCCGCAAAAGTTATGCCGTGTACACACGGTCGGAATTTCGACCGTATGTACGTGGCATTAGGAGCCAATCGCTCCTCCCCCCCCCTGCTGCCCCCATGCTTCGGCATATATGCTCTTTTTTTTAACTGTGGTGGTGAAATCACCTCCTACAGTGTTGGAGTCGCGTCTTTATGTATCGTGGGAGCAAACGCTGTTGCTGTCAAGATAAATAAATCCGCGTTGCAACTGAATGGCGCACCTGAAAACAAAAAAATGCTTAACACTAAAACACAGTAAACAAAATTACATACCTGAAAAGCAAGCATGATAAAACATGATAAAACATAATAAAACATTGCAGAATAGAATGGAGTAAAAAAAGAGAACAACAATAAAAAAAAAAAATGAGAGAGATCAGAAAAACGATCGCTTAGTGACACTGGCAAAAGGGGGTGAAAGGGTTAACTAGGGGCAATCAGGGGGTTAAAACCTTTATAGGTAATATATGGGGGTACCTGACGCTATATAAAAACCTGACGGGGAACCTAAATTAACTAACTGGCTAACCAGCGTTACCAGTGATCACTGGTGAAAGGGTTAAAAGGGGGTGAAAGGGTTACCTGGGGGGCAATCAAGGGGTTAAACCTTTATTAGGGGGGGGTAGGGGGCTACCTTGGACCTAAAACTGCCCTGACAGTTATTACAGTCACACTGACACTAAATAAATGATCACTGCAATTAGTGACTGTGGGGGGGGGGAGGGGGTGATCTGGGGGGTGATCAGGGGGTGACATACAATAGACAGGAAGGGGAAGCTTTTCATTGGCCAGGAGCGATCGCGAGGGGGTGGCCAGAAACCACTGGCCGTCCCCTCGTCCCGGATCGCTCCTGACACGATCCCGACCGTCCCCGCCGGCGGAGGGGGGTCCGATCGGACCCCCCAACCGCCTGAAGAATGGCACGTACAGGTACGTGATTCTGCCTGTACGTGCCATTCTGCCGACGTATATCTACATGGGGCGGTCGGGAAGTGGTTAAAGACCTTCACCTGAAATTGTATTGCCAAGGACAGGTAGTTCATTAAATTTGAACATGCATAGTGAAACTCTGCACATAATTACATTTTTCTGTGAATTATCTCGAAGTGATGAAAATAATGCTTGGCATTGTTGTTGGTATGAGGTTGAGGTATGCAGACAGAGTTAAAGAGGAAGTAACCCTTCCTGTATACCTGTGTAGCGGCAATAACCCTCGATGGGGCGGCCTTAACTTTTGGGCTTACCGGTTACCTCTGCTTGGCTTGTTCTTCCAGGTCTAGGGGTTCCCAGGGTTAGTACCCAACGACTTTGGACGCTGACACCATAAAAGTCGTTTAGAAAGGTTTTTATTTGCAGGGGTAACATCCGACAAACACAGTCTCGTATGGGAACAGAGGGCAAGAGTGAAGAAACTCAGGCACCTTGAACTACTGACTATTAGGAAGTCTCTAATGCAAACCCAGAGAGTAGCGACTTGCAGCTGGGCGCTTCAAAGCTGAACAAATCTCTAGCCAGAGATTATGGCAGTCAGCACAATTCGGAACTTGCAAAGTCTCTGACCTTGAAGAAAGTTGCAATCAAAGTGAACAGGAACCTTTCCTCAGTACCTGGAACATTCTCTGTCTCTTTGGCAGTACTGGGATAGCATGGATTCGTCAGTGTCATTGACAGCCCAGCAACCAGGCACTTCTTTGGATGCCAGCTTGTTGGCCCTCCTCCGAAGAGTCCTCCCCCAGTCGCTTACACGATCTGCGGTGCCCCTCCAAGTTGAGAACGCACCCGTACGCCTTGAATCCTCCCTCAGTTACTGCGCCTCGGACCAGCCGGTTCCCAGACTCGGGAACAGATGGATCCTTGCCCCAGACCAAGCGGGTCTGTGGGGCTAGTCAAACTGACCATGTTGCGGGACGGCACACGCTCCCATGACCGGGATCCCTCATGGAGCTACCCCGGTCCAGATTCAGGAACAGGCAGCTATGGCCGAACGAACCCCCCCAACACGTGACTCCAGCATCTTAAGTACCCTTACCCAGACTCCCCAGCGGGGCTAAACGCACCCACTGATTGGCTCCAGGGAATGCCGATACTCAAACCGTCCAACCAGGCCTGGTTGTGGGCCTGTCATGTGAACCTACTGTACACATGACCAGGCAGAACCCTAGCACAGCCCAGCCAGACTGATGCCAAAGTTAAACCTACACAATTAACCCCCAGAACCCCTTTACTGTTCTGAGAGAAAAATAACTAAATTTACACATAGCGGACACCTTGCAAAAGTGTCGCCGCTACACACCCCCCTGGTCACTTAGACAATGTCCCCATCGTCTAGGCAACAACCAGGGCAAAAATCATAACCGATTTACAAAGAGGAAAAAAAACCTATGCGGTGACTGAGTTTTAAATGGGTGTTGGGAAAGTGAAAGGAAGGAAACACATTTAAACATTTAACATTTTCACAATAACACGTTTAAGTACTGTACATGTACCACCCAGGCTAACTGACTAACCCACCCAATCTCCGGTGAGCTTGACAGTCGATCTCGGTGCATTCCTGAAAAAGAAAAACACAACATACAAGGCAACACTGTACACTATACATTTTGTTTTAAAGAGCGAAATTCCACTGCTGCTTTAATGCAACTTCCTTCTTCAAAAACATGTAAAAATTATTTTCCCTAAGATTTCTAATAGCTATAAACGAAAAGTTCTTGCTACTGCTGTTCCTTTCCTGCCGACTCACGCCACCTAGTGGTCAGAGCCGCTGTAACTGCAAGTCCTTAGAAAGAAGCAGAAGGCGGCGGCGGCAGCGACGGCGACAGAAGACCGGCGAACGCTAGTAAAAGAGCTGCAAGAAGATAGCGGAGGCCCGACAAGAAGAACAGAATAGCGGGACAAGACCCCCCAAGTCGGAACAAGACCCCCAGACGGCAGCGGCGATGAAGGAGAAAGTCTGGCTCCTCCGCTAGTAAAAGAGCTAGCAGATGATAGCGAAGGAGTCCGGCGAGAAGACCCCCCAAGACGGAAGAAGACCCCTGGAGCTGTGTAATAAAGTATTTTAAAAACTTGTGTTGTGTTTTTTATTTACACTTTATTCACCAGGTGAATGGGTAGGGGTACATACCCCATACTCATTCACATAGGGTGGGGGACCGGTATCTGGGGGCTCCCGGATTCCGATAAGCCCCCCACCCGCAGACCCCGACAACCAACGGCCAGGGTTGTCGGGAAGAGGTCCTTGTCCTCGTCAACATGGGGACAAGGTGCTTTGGGGTGGGGGGGCCGCAGGGCCCCCCTTTCCCCAAGGCACACCCCCATGTTGAGGGCACGCGGCCTGGTACGGCTCAGGAGGGTGGCGCTCGCTCATCCCCACCCCCTTTCCTGACCGGCCGGACTGCGTGCTCGGATAAGGGTCTGATATGGATTTGGGGGGAACCCCACGCCGTTTTTTTTCGGCGTAGGGATTCCCCTTTAAATACATACCAGGTGACGGGGCTAGCGAGGTGCCAATCGAGGCGGCTTCCTTCGCTAGTCCCGTCTACCTGGAGTCACGTTATAAATTAACAGACTTTACTCCGTGTGTCAGCAAGTCCATTCATTTCAAAAGTCCCGCGGACTAGCACACAGGTGGCCGGATTGTCCGCCGGACTGCCGGATAATTTTGAGTCAAAAGTTCTTTCTAAGTCCGCCGGACTTTTGGGAAGAAAAAGTCAGCCGGATCCCACACACGGTCGAATTGTCTGGCGGACTCTAGTCAGGCGGACAAATCCGTGGGATAGTCCGATCGTGTGTACGGGGCAGAAGTCATCGCTCATCTGCTAAGCTTAGTTTACAATTGTGATAAAAACAGGCGGATGAGCCATGGTTTTACTGCTCCCGACTGTCCCCTTAACTAAGTACAAATGCTCTGGCAACAATGCTTTGCTTTGTGGTTTTTGCAAAAATGATACCTCCTGTTGCCTTCAGTGGGCAGTACTTCCACCAAACAAGACCCATTCAAGTGATTAGGGCTGTGCCTCAACTGCCCTGCAACCACGCACAATGCATGGGGTTGTGGCACAGTGGTGGGGGCCTTACAGGATTAAAACAGCCACCTGTCAAAAGTCCTCTAAACTGCAATCCACCTTGGATCACCATTCAGTGCGCAACACATGTGTACAAGAGCCCCTTCTGCTTCCTATCCATAAAACAGAAGACTGTTGGATAATTTTCTCAGGGTCTTCTGTCCAACAATTTTAATCATCCCTGTATACAAATGTATTGTTTAATCTTATAAATAAGTATGTAATGTACCTGAAATTTGTATGTACTTGATGTCAATTTGACTTGTTTTTGTTCCTATATATCTCTGAAAAAAAAGAATTAAAAACAATATAGCTGGACTAGCAAAATAGCAAAATACTATAATGCATTATTTCTTAGGACTCTGTAACAAATTGTAAATTATCTTACCTTGTTACTTCAAAGCACAGTGGTAGCCAACACTTCATCTTTCATCTGCTTCCACCTTGCAGTGCATAGCTTGGTGGGGTTTTGGGTAATTGGCCTGGGGAATGCTGCAGTAGTACTGCTGTAGCAGCAGGGGGACTGGGGTTCCCCCTTTCAAGATGTCTTTCACTACCACAGCACAGTGATCTTTGTGGAAAGGGAGGATGACAGTTCAGATTAGCTGATCTTCTTTTTTAGAAGATTATATGAACAAATATATGTTTGAGTGACACTGGAGGGAGCTTGCAGAAACAGACTTTTCTCCATGTAAGATAGGTATTTGTTAGAAATTCTATATATAGCCCTACAGAACAGACAGACAGTGCACAGTCCACATAGGCTCTGCTGCTTAACTGCAGACAGGAACAGGAAACGTTATTATACAGAGAATAGACATAGAGTTTAACCACAGATACAGCTACAGTATCTCACAAAAGTGAGTACACCCCCTCACATTTTTGTAAATATTTTATTATATCTTTTCATGTGACAACACTGAAGAAATTACACTTTGCTACAATGTAAAGTAGTGAGTGCACAGCTTGTATAACAGTGTAAATTTGCTGTCCCATAAAAATAACTCAACACATAGCCATTAATGTCTAAACTGCTGGCAACAAAAGTGAGTACACCCCTAAGCGAAAATGTCCAAATTGGGCCCAATTAGCAATTTTCCCTCCCTGATGTCATGTGACTCATTAGTGTTACAAGGACTCAGGTGTGAATGGGGAGGCGGTGTGTTAAATTTGGTGTTATAACTCTCACTTTCTCATACTGGTCACTGGAAGTTCAACATGGCACCTCATGGCAAAGAACTCTCTGAGGATCTGAAAAAAAGAATTGTTGCTCTACATAAAGATGGCCTAGGATATAGGAAGATTGCCAAGACCCTGAAACTGAGCTGCAGCACAGTGGCCAAGACCATACAGTGGTTTAACAGGACAGGTTCCACTCAGAACAGGCCTCGCCATGGTCGACCAAAAAAGTTGAGAACACGTGCTCAGCGTCATATCCAGAGGTTGTCTGGCTGTGCTGCAGAGGTTGAAGGGGTGGGGGGTCAGCCTGTCAGTGCTCAGACTATACGCCGCACACTGTATCAAATTGGTCTGCATGGCTGTCGTCCCAGAAGGAAGCCTATTCTAAAGATGATGCACAAGAAAGCCCACAAACAGTTTGCTGAAGACAAGCAGACTAAGGACATGGATTACTGGAACCATGTCCTGTGGTCTGATGAGACCGAGATGAACTTATTCGGTTCAGATGGTGTCAAGTATGTGTGACGGCAACCAGGTGAGGAGTACAAAGACAAGTTTGTCTTGCCTACAATCAAGCATGGTGGTGGGAGTGTCATGGTCTGGGGCTGCATGAGTGCTGTCGGCACTGCGGAGCTACAGTTCATTGAGGGAACCATGAATGCCAACATGTACTGTGACATACTGAAGCAGAGCATGATGCCCTCCCTTTGGAGACTGGGCCGCAGGGCAGTATTCTAACATGATAACGACCCCAAACACACCTCCAAGATGATCACTGCCTTGCTAAAGAAGCTGAGGGTAAAGGTGATGGACTGGCCAAGCATGTCTCCTGACCTAAACCCTATTGAACATCTGTGGGGCATCCTCAAACAGAAGGTGGAGGAGCGCAATGTCGCTAACATCCACCAGTTCCATGATGTCATCATGGAGGAGTGCAAGAGGACTCCAGTGGCAACCTGTGAAGCTCTGGTGAACTCCATGCCCAAGAGGGTTAAGGCAGGGCTGGAAAATAATGGTGGCCACACAAAATATTGACACTTTGGGCCCAATTTGGACATTTTCACTTAGGGGTGTACTCACTTTTGTGCCAGCGACATTAGACATTAATGGCTGTGTGTTGAGTTATTTTGAGGGGACAGTAAATTTACACTGTTATACAAGCTGTACACTCACTAATTTACATTGTAGCTAAGTGTAATTTCTTCAGTGTTGTCACATGAAAAGATATAATAAAATAGTTACAAAAATGTGAGGGGTGTACTCACTTTTGTGAGATTCTGTACATATTTATAAACACTGCCATCTACTGGTTAAAGAATATATATATATATCTACTTAATACTGATGTACAGTAGCATACCTCTCAACTTCTGAACTTGAGAATGAGAGACATTTCAATCAGCTAGTGACCTATGCGTGCTGCAGCAAAAAGTGGGTGTGACCAGACATGATAGTGGGAGGGGCTTAAGGGCAGTGGTTAAACAAAACCTGGGATTCCTTATACTTATAAAATATGATTTGATTGCTGAACCACAAGCTGGAGTCTCCAGTGTGAAGCAACCTTTAGGGAGAGAGATTGGAGAGGGGGAAGGATCACTGTTATATGGAAGGAAGGATCACTAAGGCATATGGAAGAAAGGAAGGAGGGATCACTATGGAACATGGAAGGCATGAAGGAAGGATCACTATGGCATATGGAAGGCAGTAAGGGTCACTACTGACACATGGAAGGTATAAAGGATCACTAAGGCACATGGAAGGCAGGAAGGATCACTATGGTACATGAAAGGCAGGAAGGATCACTATGACACATGGAAGGGAGGAAGGATCACTTTGGCACTTGGAAGACATGAAGGATCTCTATGGCACATGGAAGGCAGGAAGGATCACTATGGCACATGGAGGGCAGAAAGGGTCATTATGGCACATGGAAGGCAGGAAGGAAAGATTACTATGGTACATGGCGGGCAGGAAGGATCACTATGGAACATGGAAGATAGGAAAGACCAATAACTAATATGAAAGGCAGGAAGAATCGCTATGGTACATGAAAGACAGGAAGGATCACTAAGGCATATGGAAGGCAGGAAGGATCACTATGGTACATGGAAGGTAGGAAGGATCACTAACGCATATAAAAGGCAGGATTGATCACTATGGTACATGGAAGGCAGGAAGGATCACTAAGGCAGATGGAAGGCAGGAAGGATCACTATGGCACATGGAAAGCAGGAAGGATCACTAAGGCACATGGAAGGCAGGAAGGATCAGTATGGTGCATGAAAAGCAATAAGGATCACTAAGGTACATGGAAGGAAGGAAGGATTACTATGGTACTTGGAAGGCAGGAAGGATCACTAAGGCATATGGAAGGCAGGAAAGATCTCTATGATACATGGAAGGAAGGATCACTAAGGCACATGAAAGGCAGGAAGGATCACTAACGCATATTAAAGGCAGAAAGGATCACTATGGTTCATGGAAGGCAGGAAGGATCACTAAGGCATATGGAAGGCAGGATAAATCACGAAGGCATATGGAAGGCAGGAAGGATCACTAAGGCACATGAAAGGCAGGAAGGATCACTAACACATATGAAAGGCAGGAAGGATCACTATGGTACATGGAAGGCAGGAAGGATCACTAAGGCATATGGAGGCTGGCTGATCTCCAGAGGCTCAGGCAGTGACATCATGTGCACTGCTTTAAATTTCCTACCCACACAACCCCTTCACAGCCACAGAATTTACTGCATGCCAGGGTTTGCGGGCGAACACAGGGGAACATGGGAAGGTGGTGGAGCAGATCTAGCCTCCTCCCTCTTCTTCCATTCTATAGAGTGGGTGGGCCGGATGAGCAGGCAGGTGGATGAGCGGATGGGGGAGGTGGGGGGGGGCTGTGCTGGCTGGGCACTGAGCACTTAGTTGCAGCACAACACACACTGACAGGTGCAGGATTCAGCCCAGATTCACAGGACACCGGGATTTACTTGAAATCCCGGGACAGTCCTGGCGAATCTGGGACTGCTTGGAGTTATGCAGTAGTTGTTGCACAAAAAACAATTCTATATTCCAACAGCATTGCAGCCCTTCAGAATTACTGGTCTACATACTTGTTCCAGTTCAGTGCCCCATAAAGTATTAAGCTATTGGATTAAAAATAAGCCAGACAACTAGCATTTTCATATGAAGAAGTCAGTAATAAAAGTATCCATATTCTCCAAGTACAGATGTTGTCATTTAGCAGATAACTTGTTAACATAGCTTATATCTTCTCAGATGTTAACTATCAGGGATGTAACTTGGGTTGGGACTCCATAGCAAAACCATTAGGGTCCCCCTTATCTCTTTAATATCCTCTTTTATGAGCATTTTTTCTTGCAATACAGAGTACTAATTGCTATTTTTATATATATATATATATATATATATATATATATATATATGTATTTATACACATACATAACGGGTAAAATAAGTATTTAGCAAGTCAATGATCCCAAACACAAAGCCATGGAAACTCACAATTGGTTTCAAAGAAAAAAAATAAAGCTGCTAGAATGGCCCAGCCAATCACTTAACTTGAATCCAATAGAAAATCTATGGAAAGAACTAGGCATGTGCACACTGAAATATTTTGTTTCGGAATTTCGGTTTCATCCAAAAAATGTATTTATTTTAGTTACTCCCGAAATTCGTTTTTATTTATTTTGTTTCGTTAAAAAATGCATTTGTACGAAAATCCAAATTAATTAATATCTAATCTGTCAATTGAAGGCTTATGGTGTTGGATGTTCTAAGAAGATTAGAAGAAGCAGCTAAACTGTACGAAGACGCCGTCGTACATTTCTGGTAGAATGCTCCACCCACAAGCTATAGTAGAATTAGAATGTTGTTTGACTATTAATAATTATAATTATTAATTATTATTACTAGTCAAACAACATTAGAATTCTTCTATAGCCTTGGGCGAAGCATTTGACCGTAAATTTTCGTTTGCGGCGATCGTATGTTTTTAGCTTCTTTGTCGAATCTTCATGTGTCTATAATGTCTAATTTTTTCTCTCTATGTCGAATAATCTTGGACTAATAGAGCTAAGGTTAGGCACATTTGACCGCAGGTTCGATTGACACAGATCGCTATTGTCACTGTCATCTCTAATCTTCTATCTATCTATATTGAAGTGTTGTCGCAACGATACGAAAATATAATGAATACGAAAATAAAGCATTTTTTATTTCGGATCATTAAAAATCCCTTAAATTCAGACGAAAATGCATTCAGACGATAACAAATGTACATGTCTAACAATAACTAAAGATCAGAGTTCATAGAAGAGGCCCACGGAACCTTCAAGATTTGATGACTGTTCGTGTTGAAGAATGGGCCAAAATCACACCTGAGCAATGCATGCGACTAGTCTCTCCATATAGGAGGCGTCTTGAAGCTGTCATTACTAACAAAGGATTTTGTACCAAGTTAGTGTGTTCAATACTTTTTCCCTGTGCCATTCCATTTTATTACATATAACTTAATTTCTGAACTTATTTGTTTTGTTGTCTTTGTATGTATGGATTGCATGGGTTGTTACCAACGTGGTGAAAATGTAATCTCAATAGCACCATTAGAAATATATTTACCTAGAAAAATGGTGATGGGTTCAATACATATTTTACCCGCTGTATGTGTATATATATATTTTATTTTTTATTTCATGCATATATACACTGATCAGCCATAACATTATGACCAATGACAAGTAAAATGAATATCATTATCATGTTACAATGGCACCTGAAAGTGGGTGAGATACAGTATATTAGGCAGCAAATGAACATGTTGTCCCTGAAGGCGAATTGTTTGATAAAAGAAAAAAACAGGCAAGCATAAAGATGTGAGCGACTTTGATAAGGGCTAAACTGTAATGGCCAGATGACTGGATCAGAGCAACTCCACAACTGCAGCTCTTGTGGAATGTTTCCTGGTCTGCAGTGGTCAGGACCTACCAAAATTGGTCCAAGGAAGGAAAACCAATGAACCAGGGTCATGGGCGGCCAAGGCTCCTGGATGCACATGGGGAGTGATGACTGGCCTGTGTAACTCAATTTGTTGAAAAAATTAACGTTGGTTAACCACTTCAGCCCCGGACCATTTGGCAGCCAAAGGACCAGAGGTCTTTTTTCAATTTCGCACTGCACTACTTAACTGGTAATTGCGCGGTCATGCAATTTTGTAACCAAACGAAATTTGCGTCCTTTTCTTCCCACAAATAGAGCTTTCTTTTGATGGTATTTGATTGCCTCTGTGATTTTTATTTTTTGCGATATAAATGGAAAAAGAGCGAAAATTTTGAAAAAAAAAGAGATTTTCTACTTTTTGTTATAAAAAAAATCTAATAAACTCAATTTTAGTCAAACATTTGGGCCAAAATGTATTCAGCCACATGTCTTTAGTAAAAAAAAAAAAATGCCAATAAGCGTATATTTATTGGTTTGCGCAAAAGTTATAGCGTCTACAAACTAGAGTACATTTTCTGGAATTTACACCGCTTTTAATTTATGACTGCCTATTTCATTTCTTGAGGTGCTAAAATGGCAGAGAAGTACAAAACCCCCCCAAATGACCCCATTTTGGAAAGTAGACACCCCAAGCTATTTGCTGAGAGGCATGTTGAGCCCATTGAATATTTTTTTTTTTTAGTCCCAAGTGATTGAATAAAGACAAAAATAAAAAAGATTTTTTTTTTTTTTCAAAAAGTTGTCACTAAATGATATATTGCTCACACATGCCATAGTTATATGTGGAATTGCACCCCAAAATACATTTTGCTGCTTCTCCTGAGTATGGGAATACCACATGTGTGGGACTTTTTGGGAGCCTAGCCGCGTACGGGGCCCCGAAACCCAAGCACCGCCTTCAGGATTTCTAAGGGTGCAAATTTTTGATTTCACTCCTCACTACCTATCACAGTTTCGAAGGCCATAAAATGCCAAAATAGCACAAAACCCCCCCAAATGACCCCATTTTGGAAAGTAGACACCCCAAGCTATTTGTTGAGAGGCATGGTGAGTATTTTACAGCTCTCATTTGTTTTTGAAAATGAAGAAAGTAAAGAAAAAAAAAATTTTTTTTTTTTTTTTCAATTTTCAAAACTTTGTGACAAAAAGCGACATCTGCAAAATACTCACAATACCTCTCAGCAAATAGCTTGGGGTGTCTACTTTCCAAAATGGGGTCATTTTGGGGGGTTTTATGCCATCTGGGCATTCCATGGCCTCCGAAACTGTGATTGGCAGTGAGAAGTGAAATAAAAAAAATTACACCCTTAGAAAGCCTGAAGGCGGTGATTGGTTTTTGGGGTTCCGTACGCAGCTAGGCTCCCAAAAAGTCCCACACATGTGGTATCCCCGTACTCAGGAGAAGCAACAGAATGTATTTTGGGGTGTATTTCCACATATGCCCATGACATGTTTGAGCAATATATCATTTAGTGACAACTTTTTGTAAAAAAAATATATATATATTTTTTTTTTCATTATTCAATCTCTTGGGACAAAAAAAAAAAAATATTTAATGGGCTCAACATTGCTCTCATCAAATAGCTTGGGGTGTCTACTTTCCAAAATGGGGTCATTTGGGGGGGGTTTGAACTGTCCTGGCATTTTATGCACAACATTTAGAAGCCTATGTCACACGTCACCCACTCTTCTAACCACTTGTAGACAAAGCCCTTTCTGACACTTTTTGTTTACATGAAAACATATTTTTTTTTTGCAAGAAAATTACGTTGAACCCCCAAACACTATATATAATGTTAAAGCAAAGGCCCTACAGATTAAAATGGTGGGTTTGCATTTTTTTTTTTCCACACAGTATTTGCGCAGCGATTTTTTCAAACGCATTTTTTGTGGAAAAAATACACTTTTTTTTATATTTTATTTGCACTGCTTTTTTTTTTTTGTTTTGTTTTTTTTTTAAAGCACTAAAACACTATATTGCTCAAATTTTTGATGAAATAAAAAATATGATCTTAGCCCGAGTACATGGATACCAAACACGACATGCTTTAAAAATTGCGCACAAACACGCAGTGGCGACAAACTACATACTTTTTTAAAAGCCTTTAAAAGCCTTTACATGATACCACAAAAGATTCACGGAGGAGGTCTACTGCTAAAATTACTGCCCTCGATCTGACCTTCGCGGTGATACCTCACATGCATGGTGCAATTGCTGTTTACATATGACGCCAGACCAACGCTTGTGTACGCCTTTGCGCAAGAGAAGGGGGGGCAGGGGTGCTTTTTTTTTTTGTTTTGTTTTTTTTTTTATTTATTTAGCTTTTTTATTTTATTTTTAAACTGTTCCTTCCATTTTTTTTCTTTGTTATGATTTTTATTGTTATCTCAGGAATGTAAATATCCCCTATGATAGCAATAGGCAGTGACAGGTACTCTTTTTTGAAAAAATTGGGGTCTATTAGACCCTAGATCTTTCCTCTGCCCTCAAAGCATCTGACCACACCAAGATTGGTGTGATAAAATGCTTTCCCAATTTCCCCATGGCGCGGTTTATATCCGGGAGGGGGGACATTCCCTCCCACTGCTTGTAAAAGCAGTCTAGAGGCTAATTACCCGCTAGAATTGCTTTTACATGAAAGCCGATCACTGGCTGAAAAGAATGATACCAAGATGATACCTAAACCCTGCAGGCATCATTCTGGTATAACCATTCAAAGTCCAGCAACATACTGGACATATATTGTAATCTTTTTTTTTTCATGCAGCCTCTTGGCTGAACGAAAAAAAGAGATTGATTGGTGGGTATGCCCACCATTAGAATACCTCCCTTCATCCACCCACTTCTAATGATGGGCATACATGCACCATTTATATATGCCGATGCATGGGGGCATCCTCCCGCAAAAGTTATGCCGTGTACACACGGTCGGAATTTCGACCGTATGTACGTGGCATTAGGAGCCAATCGCTCCTCCCCCCCCCTGCTGCCCCCATGCTTCGGCATATATGCTCTTTTTTTTAACTGTGGTGGTGAAATCACCTCCTACAGCGTTGGAGTCGCGGCTTTATGTATCGTGGGAGCAAAACGCTGTTGCTGTCAAGATAAATAAATCCGCGTTGCAACTGAATGGCGCACCTGAAAACAAAAAAATGCTTAACACTAAAACACAGTAAACAAAATTACATACCTGAAAAGCAAGCATGATAAAACATGATAAAACATAATAAAACATTGCAGAATAGAATGGAGTAAAAAAAGAGCAACAATAGAGAGAGAATAGAGTGAGAGAGAGAACAATAAAACGACAACTATTTTATTTTTTTATTTTTTTTTTGAGATTCACAGGTAAAAAAGCTCCTGACTGAAGCGACTGAATCAAAACGCTACCACAAAAAAACTGTTAGCGATCGCAGGGATCAGGCTGACTCTGCGAACGCTGCAGTTATGTGTGCTTAGTGTTTTGTAAGTGACAGTGATCGATCGATACTGCACTTGGGTGGGCTGGGCTGGGCGGAGGGGGAAAACGCAGGTGCTAGCAGGTATCTGGGCTGATCCCGCTAACAATGCGGTTTTTTTTGGAACCCTAAACTGCTGGGACGCTAGTATAGATCTGATCAGATCAGATATTGATCTGTTCAGATACTGTGCCACTAAGGTAGGTGTATGCTTTGTGCGTGGGTGTTTGCGGTACTGGCACTAACCTGGGGCGACGCAGACCTTATTTGACCCTAAAACCTAATTGATATCACCCGCCGGGCGATCAGGGGGTTAAACCGTTATTGGGTAATAAATGGCGGGTGCCCTGACAGTATAAAAAAAACAAGCTAACTAACCAGCGTCACCCGTAACAGTAATACAAAAAAAAACTGGTTACCTAGCGACACTAATGCAGCGATCAGAAAAACGATCGCTTAGTGACACTGGCAAAAGGGGGTGAAAGGGTTAACTAGGGGCAATCAGGGGTTAAACCTTTATTAGGTAATATATGGGGGTACCTGACGCTATATAAAAACCTGACGGGGAACCTAAATAACGAAATAACTAACTGGCTAACCAGCGTCACCAGTGACAGTTATACAGTGATCACTGGTGAAAGGGTTAACTCTAGGGGCAATCAGGGGGTTAAAACCTTTATTTAGGTTGTAATATGGGGGTACCTGACCTATAAACCTATTTATGAACCTATATAAACATGGCGGTTACCTAAAAAAAAAAAAATGGTTACCTAGCGACACTAATGCAGCGATCAGAAAAACGATCGCTTAGTGACACTGGCAAAAGGGGGTGAAAGGGTTAACTAGGGGCAATCAGGGGGTTAAAACCTTTATTAGGTAATATATGGGGGTACCTGACGCTATATAAAAACCTGACGGGGAACCTAAATAACGAAATAACTAACTGGCTAACCAGCGTCACCAGTGACAGTTATACAGTGATCACTGGTGAAAGGGTTAACTCTAGGGGCAATCAAGGGGTTAAAACCTTTATTTAGGTTGTAATATGGGGGTACCTGACCTATAAAACTATTTATGAACCTATATAAACATGGCGGTTACCTAAAAAAAAAAAAATGGTTACCTAGCGACAGCAGTGACACTAATACAGCGATCAGAAAAACGATCGCTTAGTGACACTGGCAAAAGGGGGTGAAAGGGTTACCTGGGGGGCAATCAAGGGGTTAAACCTTTATTAGGGGGGGGTAGGGGGCTACCTTGGACCTAAAACTAACTGCCCTGACAGTTATTACAGTCACACTGACACTAAATGCAGTGATCAGTAAAAAAATGATCACTGCAATTAGTGACACTGTGACTGGGGGGGGAGGGGGTGATCTGGGGGGTGATCAGGGGGTGACAGGGGGTGGAATATGTGCCTAACTGTACTGGTGTCAGTGTACTGTTGTGCACTAACCTTTACATGTTCGCCGCTCGGCGTCTCCGGTCACATAGACCGGCGCACCGAGCGTGACATCACTTCCGCCTTCCTGTCTATACAATAGACAGGAAGGGGAAGCTTTTCATTGGCCAGGAGCGATCGCGAGGGGTGGCCAGAAACCACTGGCCGTCCCCTCGTCCCGGATCGCTCCTGACACGATCCCGACCGTCCCCGCCGGCGGAGGGGGGTCCGATCGGACCCCCCAACCGCCTGAAGAATGGCACGTACAGGTACGTGGTTCTGCCTGTACGTGCCATTCTGCCGACGTATATCTACATGGGGCGGTCGGGAAGTGGTTAAGATGGAAAGGTTTCAGAACACATACAGTAGTGCATCACAGTTTGTTGTGTATAGGGCTATGTAGCTGCAGACAGGTCAGGGTGACCCGTGTCCACAGCCATAAACTCCTAAAATGCCACAGGAGCAACAGAACTGGACCACGGAGCAATGGAAGAAGGTGGCCGGGTCTGATGAGTTCAAGAATAATTTGAGTAACACAACGAGTTTGAGATGGCCTCCAGACACTGAAGATCCTTATCCAATTACACATCTGTGGGATGTCCTGGAATAACAAGTCTGATGCGCTAGACCCCACTGCACAACTTACATTACTTAAAGGATCTGCTATTGACAGCTTGGTGTCAGATACCACAACATACCTTCAGAGGTCTAGTGGAGTCCATGCCTTGATGGGCTTTGGTGGGTGGTCATAGTGTTATGGCAGCTGATCAGTGTATTTTCTGAATGCTATTGCTACATGCATTAAAGACTCTGAAGCCAGTACTAGCACTGTATGACTAGTTAGACCTTTGTCCACTGTATTCATCGCAAGGTTCTTACTTATAAATGGGTATTGCATGTGAATGTACCAGAATCCCTGAATGAAACGCAGTTGTGGGAAGACATTTTCCATGCCAAAAACCAAAGCATGCTGCTGTATGTCACACTGCAGTACCTGATCAATAACCATTGTGAAAGCAATAGAGGTCAAAGGTCAGATAGAGAAATCAAGCTGGTTTGGGTGTGTTTAATTACAGCACAACCACCATGCAAAAAAAATATACACTGGTTGTTGGCTCTTATAAAAGTAGCCATACATGTCAGGAGCAGCCCAAACGATGGGGAAACCTAAAGCTGTAGCAGTGAATGTTCTTCAGGAAATAGGCCTCAGTTTGTGATCTCACAATTTACACTGTATTGGAAAGTTTACATTTGCGTATAGCTGCCCATAGAAATCATTGGCTGTTCATGGTCTGTCTGCGTTCGTACGCATGCACAAGTTTACACAAATACTGGTGTTTAACTATGTACAAGCATTGAATGCTATGGCCGGCTGTATGCAGCATTTAAGAGATACACCCAACTGTTATGCTGTATGGCCCTAGGTGCCCTTGTGCATGGGGCCTTAAAGTGTATCTATGGCCAAAGTTTATTTTTTGTTTTTATTTACTGTAGTTTTTGTTTAGTTTTGCATAGCATGGGGAAAAATTACAACTCCTGTCAGGTTTTACTGCAGTTGAAGGCTATGTTGGTGGTGAGGAGGCGATATGCCAAAAATGCTGCTACACTGCTGCAGGGCGGGTATAGCACGGACCCATTCTCTTGATTGGTTTGCATTGGAAGACAGTACCACCTGTCAAATGTGACATGCTGTTTCAGTTTTGCCTCATCTGATTTTACCCCCTGACTGCCCATGTGAATAGCCTTAAAGTTGGCCATTTACAGAGTAAATTTCGGCCACTTCCTGATGAATTGACCAAAACTCCAGAGGGAGAAAACAGTTGCTGTCAGGAAGGTGCTGGCCAGGAAGCTCTGAGGCAAAGGCCGTGTTGCCGGGCACAGGCACATGAATTTGCACACAAGTATTAGCACGCAGATGTGAACGCCTATGAGCATGCGTGAACGTGTTCGCATACTAGCACATTATGTGAAACTTACCTCAAAACGAAGCCTTCCAGCAATGCGATGTCATCACTGGAGACAGCTTCCATCTTCACCCGTCTTGCTTCTGGGTCCGCGGACTCCGGCTCTGTGACTGGCCGGAGCCGCAATGACGTTACGGCACAGGGCTCAGAAGAAACGGCACAGGCGGCCATTCCTTTACAGCACATGCGCCAGTGATTTTACTCGCTGCATGTACAGTAAATATCTCCTAAAAGGTGCATGTTTAGGAAATATGTACACTACCTATAGGTAAGCCTTATGCCGCGTACACACGTGCGGACTTTTGCCGGCGGACCTAGTCCAGCGGACAATCCGCCGGACTTTCCAGCTGGCTTCGCCGGACTTTCCGGGCGTGTGGACTTGCCCACACACGCGCGGACTTCTCCGGCGGACAATCCGCCGGCCAAAGTCCGCGGGACTTTTGAAAATGAACGGACTTGCCCACACACGGAGCAGTCCGTTCATTTAGAACGTAACTTCAGGTTACGTAGCTAGCGTAGGCAGTAAATGCCGCCGCGCTAGCTCCGTCACCTGGCATGGATTTAAAGGGACTCCCTACGCCGAAAAACGCCGTAGGGGTTCCCCCCAAATCCATGTCAGACCCTTATCCGAGCACGCAGCCTGGCCGGCCAGGAAAGGGGTGGGGACGAACGCGCCCCCCCCCCCTCCTGAGCCGTACCAGGCCGCGTGCCCTCAACATGGGGGGTGCCCTGGGGAAAGGGGGGCCGTGCGGCCCCCCCACCCCAAAGCACCTTGTCCCCATGTTGATGAGGACAAGGGCCTCTTCCCGACAACCCTGGCCGTTGGTTGTCGGGGTCTGCGGGCGGGGGCTTATCGGAATCTGGGAGCCCCCTTTAATAAGGGGGCCCCCAGATACCGGCCCCCCACCCTATGTGAATGAGTATGGGGTACGATGTACCCCTACCCATTCACCTAAGGTGAAAAATGTAAAGTACAAAAACACACACACTTTTGAAAAAATATTTTATTGCACTGCTCCGGGGGTCTTCTTCCGTCTTGGGGTCTTCTCGCCGGACTCCTCCGCCATTTATCAAGCTCTTTTACCGAGCGGAGAAATCCGGCTACCTTCTTCGTCGTCGCCGCCGTCGTCTGGGGGTCTCGATCCGCCTTCGGGGGTCTTCCGGGGTCTCTTCTGTTCTTGCGGTGGTCGTCGTCTTCCGCGCCGCCGGCGCCTTCTTCTTCTTGTTCTTCTTCTTCCGATGTTGACCCGTCGCTGTCTCTGCCCGGAATGCCAGAGCCGCGCTGTGCTGGGACTTATATAGGGACATGGGGACAGGGTCACATGCTCATGTCACATGGTGACCCCGCCCCCTTGTGATGTCACAGTCCCAGCATCCTCCGGGACTGTGACATCACAGGGGGGCGGGGTCACCATGTGACATGAGCATGTGACCCTGTCCCCATGTCCCTATATAAGTCCCAGCACAGCGTGGCTCTGGCATTCCAGGCAGAGACAGCGACGGGTCAACATCGGAAGAAGAACAAGAAGAAGAAGGCGCCGGCGGCGCGGAGGACGACGACCGCCGCAAGAACAGAAGAGACCCCGGAAGACCCCCGAAGGCGGATCGAGACCCCCAGACGACGGCGGCGACGACTAAGAAGGTAGCCGGATTTCTCCGCTCGGTAAAAAAGCTTGGTAAATGGCGGAGGAGTCCGGCGAGAAGACCCCCAAGACGGAAGAAGACCCCCGGAGCAGTGCAATAAAATATTTTTTCAAAAGTGTGTGTGTTTTTGTACTTTACATTTTACACCTTAGGTGAATGGGTAGGGGTACATCGTACACCATACTCATTCACATAGGGTGGGGGGGCCGGTATCTGGGGGCCCCCTTATTAAAGGGGGCTCCCAGATTCCGATAAGCCCCCGCCCGCAGACCCCGACAACCAATGGCCAGGGTTGTCGGGAAGAGGCCCTTGTCCTCATCAACATGGGGACAAGGTGCTTTGGGGTGGGGGGGCCGCACGGCCCCCCTTTCCCCAGGGCACCCCCCATGTTGAGGGCACGCGGCCTGGTACGGCTCAGGAGGGGAGGGGCGCTCGTTCGTCCCCACCCCTTTCCTGGCCTGCCAGGCTGCGTGCTCGGATAAGGGTCTGACATGGATTTGGGGGGAACCCCCACGCCGTTTTTCGGCGTGGGGAGTCCCTTTAAATCCATGCCAGCTTACGGAGCTAGCGCGGCGGCATTTACTGCCTACGCTAGCTACGTAACTTGAAGTCACGTGCTAAATGAACGGACTTGCCGATGAGCGGCAAGTCCGTTCTTTTCAAAAGTCCCGCGGACTAGCCTACTACCGGCGGGATTGTCCGCCGGACTGCCAAGTCCAGCGGATACTTTCTCTTTAAGACATCTTTTATTTCTACATATCTGCCTGTTATCCTGTTGCCAATCTCTGCCTGCATCTTGACCTTGCCTGCTGTTTATGCTTCTACCTGATCATCCGTTGCTGACTTGGCTTGTCTGACCCTGTATCCAGTTATCCCTCTGTTTTGCTCTGCATTGTGACACTGGTCCTCCATCTGCTGTGTGCTGTCAGTCTTACTGCATCTGCAGCCAGCTGCTGCCTACCCAGCCTGGGGTCTGCTGTTCCTGCTGCCATCCGCTGCTTCAGCTATCCAGCCCAACTCTGGTGACCCACCTGCCAATCACCTCTACGACCAACAGAAGATCTTACGGGCACTTTTACCTCACTGCACACATGTGGCCACTGTCACAACATCAGTGGTCCTTCAGCCGGGACTGTACAAGAGGTCTCCCTCTACACGTCAGGCTCTGCCACAAGCTATGTGACAGTTGCTCAGCAGGAGGGATTCCCCAAGTAACACTGTCTGGATTGATGGGAGAATGGTGCAAATTGCACTGTGTATGGCCAGCTTTACAGTATATGGCCAGCTTTATTTAAGTCAGGGTCAGACAAAAAAAGACAAAAGTGTAGGAATATAAACCTTTAACAAGCTTGCAAAAGTCATAAAAAGGGTTGAATTTCCAAATGTTTTTATTTGTGACTGTTCCTCTTCAAACAGAATTGAGGATTTTTCCAGTGAAATTGCTATATAGAGTCTATCTTGTCACTCTGACTCAGCCAGTGTCTGCATTTCAAGAAGAAAGAAAGCAACAGTTTTTTTTTTTCCTGTGTGAAAAAAAAGAACAATACATTTCTGAGTGTGAAAATTAAAGGGCAGTTTTACCATCCAGAGACAGAGAGGATCTGGAGCTGCAGTCAATTGCAATCTCCCTGCATAGATCGATACATGAACTGCTTCTCTAGCTGCTGAAATTACTTAGCGGGTTTCTCGGGGTACAAAGAAGAAAGGGAGGGGGAGCTACAAGGAAAAGATTAGAGATTACTTTTTTTAAGGACATGCTGCTCTGTCTACATTAAACTATTTTACCCGTCTGGCTCTTACTGTGCTGTTAAATAATTTGTTGGAATGTACTGTACATGTCTAGTATTTACTCAGCATTTCTGTTATATGCTATACAATACACAATAATACATTATAGTTCAGATTGATTTGACATTGTAATAGACAACTTTGAGCACAGTGATGAGTGATTTACCATATTTACAGTCTGGTTCGGGATGAGGTTTGAGTTTTTTGCCACAGTGCTTTTGAGGTAAACCCTGTCTGTTCGAGGTTCATGGCCTCAGTGAATTGTTGCAGGAATTCTAAAGGACAAATTCTTTGTAACCATAATGCACTGCCTGCCCTTTAAAATTAGGTAAGCTGGCTAAGAAAGGCCAGTAAGGGGGCTTTTGGATAAGCCAGCTCCCTCATTATAAAAGGGTGAGGTCAGAGCAGCCATATTAAAGATGTGATTTAACTTTAATAAGCAAAGCACATGGAATGCTGCTGACAAACTGCATAGGGAGAAATTAGTGTAGCACCCTCTACTTAGGTAGGTACTAGAGGTGAGATTTTTTTTGTGAGAGAGCAGGTAAATTTAGGCAGGCCTAGCTGGAAGCTAGGCCTGTTTGTTTTGGTCTGTGTGGGCTGGGAGTGGCTCAGAGTAGGCTGGTGACTCACAGACAGCATCACTCCACTCTCACTTCCTATTTCCTTCTAGAGGATTCTAGAAAAAAGGTGGGGAAGAGAGATGGAGCTGTCTGGGGTGTCTCAGGGAGCCCTGGCCAATCCCCAACTAGGATTGGCAGGGGGCAGGCCTCCTTGTTATACCCAGGGTCAGCCTAGCTGGGGAGGAGTTGTCGGTGGAAGAGGATGGAGTTCTAGGCTGTATGGGCCTTTATGGGCCTTTGAGGGTGCTCCCCGTTCTGGGGGGGGGGGTGACCTTGGGCCTGGGACTTGGGTGCAGGATGGATCCCTTGAACAGGAGGCACAGAGAGTAATCAGAGAGGACACCAGGAGCTAGTACTGCCGGGCAAGTCTTCAGGAGGGAACCACCGGTTTGCAGCTAGGAGGGCTGGTTAGTGACATGTGCTATCAGGAGGACTGGAGAGGCATGTCAGAGAGGACTAGGAGGAAACAGTCAAAGCTGGGTGTGAAGCCAGTAAAGATTGAAATGTCATGGGCAGTGGAGTTGGGCAGATGCAGCCAGGAGGGCTGGCAGGGAATGAAGAGGGCTGACTGGGAGCAGTAGTCCACCATAGGTCAGCTAGCCCACAAAGACTTCATATTCTTTTTGCTACATTAAAGGGGCCCGCAGTTCCTGCCTGCAAATGGAAATTTCTAGGGCCTGGCGGAGTCAGTGTTAGGCCTAACCATGTGCTAACTGTTCCTGGAAGTGTTGTGCTGGAGGAGACTGGAGCTGTAAAGTGTATATAGTTGTCCTGACTGAATCAACCAAGTGCTCGTTCTACTGGGCATCCCATATATTCCCTTCCCTATCCAAGTTCAAGTTCCTCAATAAAAATACAAAAACAAGCATATGGACATTGTCTCCAAGGTGATTGGGAAGTGAATGTCGGACTGGGCAGGGTAAAAGATGGTCCACAACTTTTCAGCAGCCCCTACGGGGGTACCGCTGAATTAGTGTAGGGCTTGTCGGCCATCATAGGTCTGTTAAAGTAGATGTTAATCCTTACTGAATATCATGCAGTAGTAAAATGCTGTGTATCTTGGGAAATTGGGGGGTCGGGGGAGGGAAGGGTTTTTACCTTTTTTCATCCTTTTGCTCCATCTTTTCAGCCTCTTTTCAGCCTGTCCCTGTCCACATGCACTACAGTGATAACAGGCTGCATGTGTTTTTCACAGGGCATATTTCCTGTTTGTTGCTGGCAGAAATCGTTTTTTTTTCCACAGGTCTATTTTTTTAAATGCGGTGGGGGAGAGAGAGGTGGTGGAGGAAACGGGGGAAGAGGCCAGTGAGAAGGATGGGTACAGGTGTCTGAGCTGTCACCATCAGATAAGACACATAACGCCACCACCAACTCAGTGGTGTCCCCCATCCTGCATCCTTGCCAGACGCCAGAAGATTGACATAGACACATTACAATCCACATGCATGTGGAGGTCAGGAATGGCTCTTTGGGTAAAATAATGGCTGCTGGATACCTGCAACTCAGGTGTAGCAAATGTCACAAGCTGGAATCTGAGCAGCTGTAAAGTTTTGCCAAGATGGGATTAAGACCTGTGGTGCAGTCATGTATGTCCCCATTCATGTGGCTCCAAAATATCTGGTATTTTACCAGGGCTGATATACTGCAGGTAAAGGCTACGGGACGGCAACTTGCGCTGGATAACATATATACTGTACACATGATCCCTCACTTCTGCCTGCAGAAATGCCCACTTTGTAGAAATCTTTGGATCATCCCTAGGGATAGCAGTGGCCTGTAAGTGTAGTACCAACGAATGGATTAGGATTGCAACTCCCTTCATTGCTCTGTAAACTACCCCTGTCCCTGAACAAGATCCTCCCTTGCTGCTGTTCCGCCTCTCCTTTGAAACTTTACTCCCCTCCAATAGGTGACACCCAGCCATGGGAGAGAAGTCAACACCCCCTCTAAAATAAGAAATGGTTGGTGAATCATGCACCTAATAGGTACAATACAGTACAGTACCATGAGGCATTTGACCTTGACAAAAGCCTGTTTAAAGCATTAGTAAAGTCTCTTTTACAATATAAAATAATGTGCCCCCCTACAGGTTTAAGCCATTATGACAGACTTACCTACAAACGGAGCCCTCCAGCAATGCGCTGTCAGAGCTCTCCCCGGCACTTCCATCTTCACCCGGCCTTCGTTCCGGGTTTCGCATTTCTGTCCGCCAATTGTCCGGGCCAATGTGACGTCACTCTGGCGTGTGCATACAGGAGTCACATAGCTTCGGCATGAAAAGTGGGCCATACATGTGGTCTGAGCTGCGCATGTGCGGTTCAGATCACATTACCCACTGATCGGAAGGGGGGGTATAGTAGCGCTTGGAGAGAGACAATTGGTGGGGGATAAGGCTATAAGTGGAAGTAGTCCTAATAATATAGTCCAATGGCTGAGGGTAACTTAGAGTTCAGTTCAATCATAAAGGGTTAAGAACGAGTTCATATGGGTTCAAAAAATTACAGATGAATAAAGTGCTCTAGAAGTGCAGCCAGCTGTGGGAGAGGAAGCAGCTCTGTAGGTATAGAATAGGAAAACACAGGGGCGCTCATCTGAGTGCAGTATTTTAGAACAGCTACATCATTTATTTATGTTAAAATAGTAACTCACAGAGTAATGCTGTGTCATTGTATATTCCGATCGTGTGTATGCCTCCTCTGACTTTTTTTTTGGAAAATTCTGACGTACCTAGAAATGGAACATGTTTTAAATATTTCCGACGGAACCAATTCCTATCGGGAAAACCGCTCATCTGTATGCTGTTCCGACGGACCAAAAACGATGTATGCTCTGAAGCAAGAACGAGACGGAAGCTAATGGCTACTGGCTATTGGACTTCCTTTTTCTAGTCTCGTCATGCGTGTTGTACTTTACCGCGTTCCTGATGGTCGGACTTTGGTGTGATCGTGTGTACGCAAGACAGTTTCAGCGTAATTCCGTCGGAACTCCGCCGGAAAAACCTTCGAGAAAACCGGTCGAGTGTACAGGACATAAGAGGTAAAAGTAGGCTTGTCACAATGGTGGCCTCGACGTGCGGTCCTGATAGCTGGTGGTGTGGGGCGCTGCTGATGTCTCCACGGATCCCCAAGGCTCTGAGTCAATCCGGCAGTCATCTCCCCTTCGGCCCTTTTTTAAATATTGGTACCACATTGGCTTTTCTCCAATCAGCTGGTACCAACTCAGTCAGTAAACTGTCCATAAAAATTAGGAACAATGGTCTAGCTATCACCTGACTGAGTTCCTTAAGGACCCTTGGGTGTAAGCCATCTGGTTCCCGGATATAGGGAATACTCCTGAATGGTTGCCAGCCAATCATGTGAGCTGTCAAACCAAGTTTCTGAAACTTCCACAAAATCAAAACCTCCTTGTACATTAGCAACTCTAGTTCTCCCATCTTATTAGCTAGACTTCTAGCCAGTGGCAGCCCCCCCCCCCCCCCCCCAAAAGCTACTCATCATCCAAAATAAATAATAAAAAATACTGGCCCTTTAAGTGTGTGCGGGATGACGGACAACACAGGTGTATGGGATGCCTGATGTGCTGCAATCACTGAAAAAAATAAAAATAATGGCCCTTTAATTGTGTGCAGGGCGCCGGACACACAGTTGCTATGGGAAGCATGACTTGTTTGCAATCACGTGATTGCAAACAAGAAGCTCTATTGGCTTCCTTTAGAATGTCCTCGGGGCTCTGAGCTCTGCACCCTGACTCCGCCCCTTATGATGTCACTGCCCCAGGGTATGATGGACCTGCCGGGCTCCGTGCTCGGATAAGGGTCTGGTATGGATCTTGGGGGGACCCTCACGCAATTTTTTTTTGGTGTGGGGGTTCCCCTTAAGATCCATTTCAGACCGAAGGGTCTGGTATCGTCTTAGGGGGGAACCTAGCACAAATTATTTTTTTTAATTTTTGCTGGGTTCCCCCCTCAAGATTCTCAGCACACAAGTCGCACCGCAAGTCGGATCCTCTTGATCCGACTTCTGGTGCGACCTCTATTCAAATCAATGGGCTCCCATAGACGTAAAAAACATCCGTGGGCATGTAGCCTTACAGTAAAAAACCCTCTATGCAGTTTAAGATTAAATCTCTTAATGAGTGGCCACGTGTCTTGTTAAACTCCCTTCCACAGAAAAGTTTTATCCCTATTGTGGGGTCAACAGTATAGTATTTGTAAGTTAAAATCATATCCCCTCTCAAGCGTCTCTTCTCCAGAGAGAATAAGTTCAGTGCTTGTAACCTTTCTTTATAACTAATATCCTCCAGACCCTTTATTAGCTTTGTTGCCCTTCTCTGTACTCGCTCCATTTTCAGAACATCCTTCCTGAGGACTGGAGCCCAGAACTGGACAGCATACTCCAGGTGAGGTCAGACCAGAGTCTTATAGAGTGGGAGAATTATCGCTTTATCTCTGGAGTTAATTCCCTTTTTAATGCATGTTAATATTCTGTTTGCTTTGTTAGCAGCAGCTTGGCATTGCATGCCATTGCTGAGCCAATCATTTGCTAGGACCCCCAGGTCCTTTTCCTTCCTTGATTCCCCCAAAGGTTCTCCCCCCAGTGAGTAGATTGCATTCATATTTTTGCCACCCAAATGCATTATTTTACATTTTTCCACATTAAACCTCATTTGCCATGTAGTTGCCCACCCCATTAATTTGTTTAAATCTTCTTTCAAGGCTTCCACATTTTGCGGAGAAGTTATTGCCCTGCTTAGCTTAGTATCGTCCACAAATATGAGCTGTTTATCCCATCCTCCAGGTCGTTTATGAACAAATTAAATAGGATTGGTCCCAGTACAGAACCCTGGGGGACCCCACTACCCACCCCTGACCATTCTGAGTACTCCCCATTTATCACCACCCTCTGAACTCGCCCTTGTAGCCAGTTTTCAATCCATGTCACCATGCCAACAGACCTTACTTTGTACAGTAAATGTTTATGGTGAACTGTGTCAAATGTTTTAGCAAAATCTAGATACACAATGTCTACGGGCCTTCCTTTATCTAAATAGTAGCTTACCTCCTCATAGAATGTTAATAGATTGGTTTGGCAACAACGATTCTTCATTAATCCATGCTGATTACTGCTAATGGTACCGTTTTCATTACTAAAATCTTGTATATAGTCCCTTATCATCCCTCCAAGAGCTTGCATACTATTGATGTTGGGCTAACTGGTCTGTAATTCCCAGGAATGTATTTTGGCCCTTTTTAAATGATGGAGCTACATTGGCTTTTCTCCAATCAGCTGGTACCATTCTTTTCTTTTCCTTGAAATGTGGATGTGATTGGCCTACTGTGACCGACACAGTGAGGCTGCATATGATGGGCACAGTGAGGCTGCAGCCCCCCAAAAACAAATTTTGAACACCAGAATTGGGATACAAGCCTCATAGTTTTGTCCTATCACATACAATTTCCTTGTTAGTTGTTATGAGCCTGCAATTTGGATTTTCCAGCTTACATACCTTGGGTTTTGGTATTCTAGTCACCCTACCACTAATGCCCCCAATATTACCTGATGAACCATGCTCAATGCTGGCTAGCTCTACATCTGGACCCAACACTTAGTTTAAAAGTCCCTGTAACTTTTCGGCCATCTTCTCTCCCAGCATAGCTGCACCTTCGCCATTTAGATGCAGTCCGTCCCTGCTAAAGAGCCAGTAAACGACTGAGAAGTCAGCCTAGATCTCTAGGAACCCGAACCCCTGGGTAATGCTCAGGAGAGCAGAAGCTGCAGAGAAAGGCAGACTCACTTGCACATAACTTTGGACACCCCTAAAAAATTGGTTTTGTAAACATTAGCTTGTCTCTCTACTCATGGATTATAAGAGGAGAAAATACAGTAAATAAACAGTAACTCACAGACTGGAATTTAACCTGGATTACATTGATTTAAATTGAGAAAGGAGCATTGGGGAGTCATTGAGAAATATCCTCCATTTTAAAAATGCGTTCATCACTACACAATCATATACTGTAGGCAGAACTAAACCAATAGACAAGCCTCTCTTATGTTGAGGGCAAGACTCAGCAGAAAGCAGTTTAAATATTTCCCGCATCTTTACAGAGACGATGCCATATAGCGGGTTACGGTGGCCTGTAAAATGTAATGACAGTGATATTTCTGCTCACAGATACTTGTTTGAGAGCGGCCGTAAATACACCCACCGGCCTGAACCGATGTCTCTTTTGTGGCTGATTACAGACTCAGTTATGGGTTCGCCAAGGGGAAAATAGTCCTTAGCAAAGAGAGATTATCATTTGAAAAGGCTAGAAATGAACACATCAGGTCAGGAGCATCATCTGTGCTACACTAGAATTGTCTGAAGATGTATAGTCATCTACAGCCACAGTACAGGTATTGCATTTAGTGACTAGCTGACTTTTTCTGATGATGGTCACTTTTTTTATAAGTTGTATTTTTTGTATCCTCTTTAATATTATCTGCAAATTGTGCAATTGACTGATAGCAAATCAAAATGTTTGCTACACTGAATATATCATACATGCATTTTTTTTTTTTTTTTTAATGTAAAACACTGTCAGTGCCTTATTGTTAAAATGGGTGAAGAAGCTTTATAAAATCTTGAATGAATACCTGTAGCCACCAATCAGGTGTGACCTTTCATTTTTAAAGGAAATTTCCATTAAAGATAAAAATACTGTTTGAAGTCCTCAGCAGAGTTAAAGTAAACCTGTCAAAAAACCTTGACAGTTAAAACCGAGCACGATACAAAAATACCTAATCAAAGGTTAGCTTTACTAAAAGCCATATGTCAATCAGTGGATGCCGAGATATAGGCATCTGAAGTTATATGTAAATCTTGACTTTTTCTATAATGGTTGAGCTTGGCTATGCCTCCCTCACTTCCGAAGCCTACATGTTGGTATTTTAATGTACTGGGCGGCCACACAGAACAATATAAAAGGGACTGCAAAGCTGCAAGCACTGATGAGATCCCGAATGACTGCTGGTTTTCCAGCATGTTTGTTCGACAGAAGCCGGTCGTAAGACCGTACACACTTCTGCACACACTGGACGAAAGTCGGCCCAACCGACCGCTTTCGCCAGATTTTTGGCCCGTGTGTATCTAGCTTATATTTCCGAATCTACAAATTGTCTGGAAATGCAGTTCTCATTGAAAATAGCCTCTTTGCATGGATGTGCTCATTATATGCTCCATTTGAATTTCCAATATTGTGATAGATTTACCTTTGGGATATCTGTATAGGCAGTTAAACAATAGTAAACACATATAGTTAAAGTGTACGTAAACCCTAATAATGAACTTCCCTTATGTGCTTCCGTTTGTTATGTTAAATATACCATTAAGGGCCAATTCACACCAGCAAGCGCACATTATGCTCCATATAATGCACTTGTGTGTCTTGTGTAGGGGTGGTGCAATGCATTGTTACAGCTCATCACATTGTTTATTTCAGTATTATTAAAAAAACTCAATTAAATATACGCACTGTGGTGTGTTGACATGCAGTGATGTGCATGGCGCTGCGTAAAATTTGCAGACACCAACGCACATTTATGGTGTGATCTACATTGATCAATGCAAAACAACAAAGCTCAATACAATTGGTTATACCTGTTCAAAAGTGCAAATAAATACACGTTGATCCCGCCAGGAAATCCATTGAGCTCATAACTTCCTGTAGTGAGCTCCCAATGCTGTAATGGACTCTCAAATATTGTTATCAGCCATGTCAAGTACACCTCTAATGGAGGTTAAATGTTGATAAATGTAAAGTTATGCACTTGGGGGCAAAGAATATGCATGCATCATACATACTAGGGGAGTACAACTGGGGGAATCCATAGTGAAGAAGGATCTGGGGTTTTTGGTAGATAAGCTCAATAATAGCATGCAATGCCAAAGTGTGCAAAGTCCTTTCTTGTATTAAGAGAGGTATGGACTCCAGAGAGAGAGATATCCTTTTGCCTCTGTACAAATCATTAGTAAGACCTAATCTGGAATATGCAGTTCAGTTTTGGGCACCCGTTCTCAAAAAGGATATCGGGTAACTGGAGAAAGTGCAGAGAAGGGCAACCAAACTGATAAGAGGCATGGAGGAGCTTTATTAGTGGAAATACTAGAGGAACTGAATTTATTCTTTCTTGAGAAGAGTAGACTAAGGGGGGGGGGGGGGGGGGGGGTATGATCAACATGTACAAATACATAAGGGGTCCATATAGTGAACTTGGTGTCGAGTTATTCACTTTATGGTCATCACAGAGGACAAGGGGGCGCTCTTTACATCTGGATGAAAAGAAAATGTAAAGTCTAAATATGAAAAGACTTCTTCACAGTAAGAGCTGTGAAAATGTGGAATAGACCCCCCCCCCAATCTGGTTCCGTCCAGCTCAGTAAATTGCTTTAAAAAAGGCCTGGATTATTTCCTAAACGTGCATAGTATAACTGGATACTAATATTTATAGGTAAAGTTGATCAAGGGAATAGCTGACTACCTCTCCAGGGTTCAGTAAGGAATTATTCCCCTGCTGGAGCAAATTGATTCATGCTTTGCTGGGGTTTTTTTCCTTCCTCTGGATCAACGTGGGTATAGGATTGTGTATATGGGATTGTATGATAGATTTTTTTATTTATTTTTTTTTTTTTTTCGGACAAAGTTGTCGGAAAATTTTTTTGGTTGAACTAGATAGACTAACTATGTAACCTCTGAACTACAGAGCATCTCACTTTTATATTATGTGCTGTAGATGAGGTGATGGGGAGAAGTAACACATTTACTGTCCTTGGGTGACTCACAGCTCCTCCGTACATATAGTACATTGAGTGAGCGCTGTCCCTCTAGGATACAAAGTGTGTTACTGCTACGATTACTAAGATAATAAATCGAAAAAAATCCAGAAAAATTAAAAATGAAAACGAATGCAGCCACCACAGCCAAGGAATGATAAGCTGAATACTACTTTTGTCTTTGGGTTTAGATATACTTTAAACGAGAAGTATGACTAAAGCTTTTCTGGGCAAAATTCTCTTCTGGGTCCCTGGAGTTCACTTATTTAGCGGGCTTTCAATTTCCATTGAAATCAATGGAGACGCTTCACAACACATGTCAATGAAATCCTCAGACCTGTGGAAGTGGGGTATACCTCTTAATCCCTGATAGTGACAGATTCTCTTTAAAGAATGTGAGCATGCATGTCTCTGCAAGTCAGGTGGGAAATACATTTTGTAACGTGCATCCATTCCACCCAACCAGGTTTCAGTTTATTAAAGTCAGACCTGTAAAAGGGTTCTAAATGTTTGCTATGAATTACTACCCAAGTTAAAACTCTATATATATCTATGGCTGACTTATAAATAACTGACACTGCGGCACCATAAGACTTAATGCAGACCTGTACTTAAATGTTAACCGAAAGTAAATCTGTCGCGATTCAAACTGAGCATATTATGAAAAAATGCGGTAGCAGAGGTTACCAGTAGCAGGAAACCAGGAGCCTCCCTATTGTTCCTTTAATTAGATGGGTGGCCTCATGACCAATAGGGAAACTAGGAATGGGTGAAATCAAAATGGACTTTTACAGGGAATATATGGATACAGCTTCAGCTGTCTATACCTCTGGATGTACTGTTCATTTTGATGAGATACATACACCGAAGGTGGCCTTTGCTTATGCATCTTTCAGCATTTGCTTTATTTTAATTGCCCATGTTTATGATGGATTTACTATAAAGCTATATTAGAAGGCTTGCTGAGATGGCTATTAAAAAGTAATAGTGATGCTTGCTGACATACTTTTCCTGGAAAAAAATGCTGCTCCAGGCTTCCTCTGGTGCTGGTGATATGCCCAATACCCTAAGCATTTGATTATGTGACTTCTTCTGAATGAGAGGATAAGTCAGACTGAGTTCGGATCCTCCTCTTCAATGGTTGTCACATGACCCCGATACCCTTTGGGTACACCATCATAGAACTGAGTCGGAATCAGGAAAAGTTGAGTGTTTTGGCTAGGGATGCACCGCTACCATATTTTACCACAGAGTATGAGTACCGATACGTTTTTTTAAAGTACTTGCTGATACCAATTACCGATACCTATCGCCTAGGAAGAGTAGGTAGAGGGGTGGTTTGGGAGGTGGGGGGGGGGGAATTGTTAGGGAGTTGGGTGAGGCTGGAGTGGGAGGGGGGAGTAGAGGGATAAGTGAGGGCAGGGTAGTTGAGGTTGGGGTGAAATAGGAATTTTAATGTGGGAAAGTTGGGATAGAAAAGGCTGTGATCGCTCGGGTGAAGAGGATGAGGATGGGAGGGTCATTGGGAGACATGGGGGCAGAGGTGACAGCTGGTGGAGGGAAGGAGGAGGCAACAGGCAGAAGTGACAATAGTGACTGCAGACATGGTACAGGAGACAGTCACAGACTGCATACATGGTACAGGAGACAGTCACAGACTGCATACATGGTACAGGAGACAGTCACAGACTGCATACATGGTACAGGAGACAATCACAGACTGCATACATGTTACAGGATGCAGTCACAGACTGCATACATGGTACAGGAGACAGTCACAGACTGCAGAAATGGTACAGGAGACAGTCACAGACTGCATACATGGTACAGGAGACAATCACAGACTGCATACATGGTACAGGAGACAGTCACAGACTGCATACATGGTACAGGAGACAATCACAGACTGCATACATGTTACAGGATGCAGTCACAGACTGCATACATGGTACAGGAGACAGTCACAGACTGCATACATGGTACAGGAGACAGTCACAGACTGCATACATGGTACAGGAGACAATCACAGACTGCATACATGGTACAGGAGACAATCACAGACTGCAGACATGTTACAGGATGCAGTCACAGACTGCATACATGGTACAGGAGACAGTCACAGACTGCATACATAGTACGGCAGACAGTCACAGACTGCAGACATGGTACAGAAGACAGTTACAGACTTCAGACATATGGGTCTTCATAAAGTTTCCATAGTTTTTTATATTTAAAGAGGAGTTACGCTTAAAAAAAATAATTAAATGTCAGCAGCTACAAATACTGCAGCTGCTGACTTTTAATAATCGGACACTTACCTGTCTCAGGGTCCCTGCTTGTCTCCCCGTCCTCTCTGTGGTGCCGGCATTGTCACTGTGGGCGCCCGGCTGTGGCTTCACAGCCGGGCATGCACTGCGAATGTGCGAGCCACGCGCCGCACCGTGACTGGCCAGGTAATCATCTGTGACCTGTGACGTGTCCCAGATGATTGCCGAGAGGGAGGGGGGAGAGGTGATCTCCCTTTCCGGTGTCGTGGTGTGCAGGGAGGAAGTGGGAGCTGGAACCCTCAAAAAAGAGGGTATCCCACCCCACAAAAAAAAATGACATGCCAAATGTGGCATGTCAGGGGGTCACCTTTCCTTAAAGCGGAAGTTCCTTTTTTGGGTGGAACTCCGCATTAATAGAGTTTAAAAAAGTGCCAAAACATTTTGAAGAAGCCTCGTACATTTAACACTCCCCTCCCCCAGACAGACAATGCTACTGTTCAAAGCTGCCCCCTGTGCTCTTTCATCCAGAGTAGGGGCACTCTAATAAAGGAGGTGTGTTACTGGCCAGATCACCAGATGAAAACAGAGGGAAACAAAGAAACTAATGCAGCCACCACATCTAATGATTGGTAAGCTGCAATATATAAAATGTTTGGTTTTGGGTTCAATACTGCTTTAAAGCGGTTGTAAACCCGCTGACACTTATTTTCTTTTTTATACACCTGTAAGGGAAAAGGCATAATGAGCTAGTATGCACTGCATACTAGCTCATTGTGAAATACTTACCTTAGAACGAGGCGTCGGTAACTTACCTGGTCCACACCGAGGTCGCTGACATGTTGCCTCGGTGTGTCTTCCGGGTATCGCGACTCCAGCGCTGTGAGTGGCTGGAGCCACGATGTCATCACTCCCGCGCATGCGCACAGGAGATTTCTTCCCGGCAAGGTTCGGATTCTGCCGGCCTTTCAGCAGAGAATCCCCCGTGCGCATGCGCCACTGCAGTCAGCGGCGCATTGCACGGGGAATATCACCTAAACTGTACAGGTTTAGGAGATATTTTTTTTACCTACAGGTAAGCCTCATTATAGGCTTACCTGTAGGTAAAAGTCAATTTTTTTACTTTACAACCGCTTTAAGTTTACATGCAGAGCTTCACAGGCAGCACCCCCTGTCAACCTCTCCCATGTAAGTAAATAGGGTCGCACCACAACCCAAGACAAATGCTTGGCTTGCAGTTGCGGAGCAGTTCGGCGATGTAAAAGTGCTGTTCAGCAATTGAAAAAAAAAAAGTAAAACAAAAACAGGCATCAGGAGGTGGTAGTATCGCCTCCTGAAAAGCCTACAAATCTCTTTCACTGCCCTCTGAAAAAGCGATCGCTTTTCAGGGGTATAGTAAACACTATCGCTAAAGGAGCCGAAAGGTAGAAGATAGTGTTTGGTAATAATAATAATAATTATTATGACGATCGTTTATTAATATTACATTTGTCTATTGCCTTGATGATGCCATTGAAAAGACATACTTTTTGAAACTGGATTCCATAAGGTGCGATAAATATTATGTACAGACATCTGGACTCTCTGGTAGTAACCTGTAACAAGATGCAAATGACATGTAAATCAAAACAAATCTTTTATTCTACAATATCACACATGCTGCTTCGGTAACATAAATTATTTAAAAGAAAACATGGCATCAACATCTTTTCACTGTGGATTTTATAGATAAACTCTGGAAACAACCGAAATAAACCTTTTCCCATTTATTTCTCCACCCTCCCCGCTACTGGAAAGCTTTTATACCAGTAATATATGATAAGACTGAATTGTGCAATCATACAGAGAATGTCAGAACTCCGGTGATTATAAAATCATTCAGAAGTTACAGGCTGATTTCTGACTTATGAAATATTTTCCACTCTATTGCCATTTTCTCATTAAAGTTCCTCCCGCCAATCAGGACGCAGGTCGTGAGACCTGTTTCCTGATTGGCCAAAGCTAGGCATCCTATTGGATGCCTAGCGCTTAGGAGGAACAGAGAGGAGGAGGCGGAGGAAGCCGCGGGAGTAGCAGACACCAGAGCCGCTGCCCGCACCCTGGGAGAGGAGTAGAGGACACCACAGCCACTTCCCTAGATAGCGGGGGGTGGCACGATTGTCAGTGCTGGAAGGGGGGGGGTGGTGTCAGTGCTGTGCAGCGGGCCACCCGGGGGGGTCTGCTGACGCCTGGGGTACTTGTTTGCGCCCCCCCAAAAGAAAAACCCACCAGCTGCCACTGACGCACATGAACTTAAATGGCATTCCAGTCTTATTCTGTAGGGTTCAATATTAAGTTGGCCCACCCTTTGCAGCTATAACAGCTTCAACTCTTCTGGGAAGGCTGTCCACAAGGTTTAGGAGTGTGTCTATGGAATGTTTGACCATTCTTCCAGAAGTGCATTTGTGAGGTCAGGCACTGATGTTGGACAAGAAGGCCTGGCTCGCAGTCTCCTCTCTAATTCACCCCAAAGGTGTTCTATCAGGTTGAGGTCAGGACTCTGTGCAGGCCAGTCAAGTAACTTCACCCCAAACTCGCTCATCCATGTCTTTATGGACCTTGCTATGTGCACCTCCTCCTGTTAGAAAAACTAATCTGATTTGATGCAGGTTCTGTTCAGTCAACAATTTTCCAACAGACCCTTCTGACAAAAGTCAATTGAACAATCAACTGTCAAAAGGAGCGGTGCTGACACCTCGGTCAGACCTCTGCAGAGAGACCACTTGCTGGGGATTTGTATTTTTAAAATACCTATCCCCCTAGCAGCAAACTAAAAACCTCCATCCTGCTCCTGGTAGGAGAGAGGACGCAGCGTGGAGGTTTTAGCTTACCTGCTGTTTATCTGCTGTCATTGAGAAAGCAGGTAGAATGGATCCAAGCATGCATAAGAAAGCGGAGCGGTGGACGGATCCTGAGTGAGTGCAGGCAGTGAGCACCATGCTGTGCAGGGGGGGGGGGGTCAGGCCGGGGGTGCCAGTGGAAGAGGGTGGAGTTAGCTCTGTGATAGTTGCTGCCGCCGCCACCGGAAGTTATGGGTAATTGTGTGTGTGTGTGATGGGGGGGGGGGTGATCAGAGTGGAGAGATCTAGGGGGATCTGGAGGTGTGATCAGAGTGGAGAGATCTAGGGGGATCTGGAGGTGTGATCAGAGTGGAAAGATCTAGGGGGATCTGGAGGTGTGATCAGAGTTGAGAGATCTACTGGATCTGGAGGTGTGATCAGAGTGGAGAGATCTAGGGGGATCTGGGGGTGTGATCAGAGTTGAGAGATCTAGGGGGATCTGGAGGTGTGATCAGAGTGGAGAGATCTAGGGGGATCTGGAGGTGTGATCAGAGTGGAGAGATCTAGGGGGATCTGGAGGTGTGATCAGAGTGGAGAGATCTAGGGGGATCTGGAGGTGTGATCAGAGTGGAGAGATCTAGGGGGATCTGGGGGTGTGATCAGAGTGGAGAGATCTAGGGGGATCTGGGGGTGTGATCAGAGTGGAGAGATCTAGGGGGATCTGGAGGTGTGATCAGAGTGGAGAGATCTAGGGGGATCTGGGGGTGTGATCAGAGTAGAGAGATCTAGGGAGATCTGGAGGTGTGATCAGAGTGGAGAGATCTAGGGGATCTGGAGGTGTGATCAGAGTTGAGAGATCTAGGGGATCTGGAGGTGTGATCAGAGTGGAGAGATCTAGGGGGATCTGGGGGTGTGATCAGAGTGGGGGGGGGGGGGATCTGAAGGTGTGATCAGGGTCAGGGCCATCTTAATAACATCATGGGCCCCTGGGCAAAGTAATACACTGGGGCCCCAACCAGCCTGCCCCAATTTATGCACCTACACTCAAGAATGAAAGCATAAATAGTTGATGGAAATAAAAATATATTGATTAGTAGTTTCAATAAAATCAATTTTAACCACTTCAGCCCCGGACCATTTGGCAGCCAAAGGACCAGAGGTCTTTTTTCAATTTCGCACTGCACTGCTTTAACTGGTAATTGCGCGGTCATGCAATGTTGTACCCAAACGAAATTGGCGTCCTTTTCTTCCCACAAATAGAGCTTTATTTTGATGGTATTTGATTGCCTCTGTGATTTTTATTTTTTGCGCTATAAACGGAAAAAGACTGCAAATTTTGAAAAAAAAAGATATTTTCTACTTTTTGTTATAAGAAAAATTCAATAAACTCAATTTTAATCAAACATTTGGGCCAAAATGTATTTAGCCACATGTCTTTAGTAAAAAAAATGCCAATAAGCGTATATTTATTGGTTTGCGCAAAAGTTATAGCGTCTACAAACTAGAGTACATTTTCTGGAATTTACACCGCTTTTAATTTATGACTGCCTATCTCATTTCTTGAGGTGCTAAAAATGGCAGGGAAGTACAAAACCCCCCCAAATGACCCCATTTTGGAAAGTAGACACCCCCCAAGCTATTTGCTGAGAGGCATTTTTAGCCCATTGAATATTTTTTTTTTTAGTCCCAAGTGATTGAATAAAGACAAAAAAAAAAAAAAAAAAATGTTTTCAAAAAGTTGTCACTAAATGATATATTGCTCACACATGCCATGGTTATATGTGGAATTGCACCCCAAAATACATTTAGCTGCTTCTCCTGAGTATGGGGGATACCACATGTGTGGGACTTTTTGGGAGCCTAGCTGCGTACGGGGCCCCGAAACCCAAGCACCGCCTTCAGGATTTCTAAGGGTGCAAATTTTTGATTTCACTCCTCACTACCTATCACAGTTTCGAAGGCCATAAAATGCCAAAATAGCACAAAACCCCCCAAATGACCCCATTTTGGAAAGTAGACACCCCAAGCTATTTGCTGAGAGGCATGTTGAGCCCATTGAATATTTTTTTTTTTAGTCCCAAGTGATTGAATAAAGACAAAAAATAAAAAATAAAAAAAAAATAAAAAAAAGTTGTCACTAAATGATATATTGCTCACACATGCCATAGTTATATGTGGAATTGCACCCCAAAATACATTTTGCTGCTTCTCCTGAGTATGGGGATACCACATATGTGGGACTTTTTGGGAGCCTAGCCGCGTACGGGGCCCCGAAACCCAAGCACCATCTTCAGGATTTCTAAGGGTGCAAATTTTTGATTTCACTCCTCACTACCTATCACAGTTTCGAAGGCCATAAAATGCCAAAATAGCACAAAACCCCCCCAAATGACCCCATTTTGGAAAGTAGACACCCCAAGCTATTTGCTGAGAGGCATGGTGAGTATTTTACAGCTCTCATTTGTTTTTGAAAATGAAGAAAGTAAAGAAAAAAAAAATATTTTTTTTCTTTTTTTTTCAATTTTCAAAACTTTGTGACAAAAAGCGAGATCTGCAAAATACTCACCATACCTCTCAGCAAATAGCTTGGGGTGTCTACTTTCCAAAATGGGGTCATTTTGGGGGGTTTTATGCCATCTGGGCATTCCATGGCCTCCGAAACTGTGATTGGCAGTGAGAAGTGAAATAAAAAAATTACACCCTTAGAAAGCCTGAAGGCGGTGCTTGGTTTTTGGGGTGACGTACGCGGCTAGGCTCCCAAAAAGTCCCACACATGTGGTATCCCCGTACTCAGGAGAAGCAACAGAATGTATTTTGGGGTGTATTTCCACATATGCCCATGGCATGTTTGAGCAATATATCATTTAGTGACAACTTTTTGTAAAAAAAATATATATATATTTTTTTTTTCATTATTCAATCTCTTGGGACAAAAAAAAAAAAAATTTAATGGGCTCAACATTGCTCTCAGCAAATAGCTTGGGGTGTCTACTTTCCAAAATGGGGTCATTTGGGGGGGGTTTGAACTGTCCTGGCATTTTATGCACAACATTTAGAAGCCTATGTCACACGTCACCCACTCTTCTAACCACTTGTAGACAAAGCCTTTTCTGACACTTTTTGTTTACATGAAAACATATTTTTTTTTTGCAAGAAAATTACGTTGAACCCCAAACACTATATATATTGTTAAAGCAAAGGCCCTACAGATTAAAATGGTGGGTGTTGCATTTTTTTTTTCCACACAGTATTTGCGCAGCGATTTTTCAAACGCATTTTTTGTGGAAAAAATACACTTTTTTTTATTTTAATGCACTAAAACACACTACATTGCTCAAATTTTTGATGAAATAAAAAATATGATCTTAGGCCGAGTACATGGATACCAAACAGGACATGCTTTGAAATTGCGCACAAACACGCAGTGGCGACAAACTACATACATTTTTAAAAGCCTTTAAAAGCCTTTACATGATACCACATTAGATTCACGGAGGAGGTCTACTGCTAAAATTACTGCCCTCGATCTGACCTTCGCGGTGATACCTCACATGCATGGTGCAATTGCTGTTTACGTATGACGCCAGACCAACGATTGTGTTCGCCTTTGCGCAAGAGAAGGGGGGGCAGGGGTGCTTTTTTTTTTTTTTTTTTTTTTTTATTTTTTTTTTTTTTTTTTTTTTTTTTTTTTTTTTTTATTTTAAAACTGTTCCCTCCATTTTTTTCTTTTGTTATCATTTTTATTGTTATCTCACGGAATGTAAATATCCCCTATGATAGCAATAGGCAGTGACAGGTACTCTTTTTTTGAAAAAATTGGGGTCTGTTAGACCCTAGATCTTTCCTCTGCCCTCAAAGCATCTGACCACACCAAGATCGGTGTGATAAAACGCTTTCCCAATTTCCCAATGGCGCGGTTTATATCCGGGAGGGGGGACATTCCCTCCCACTGCTTGTAAAAGCAGTCTAGAGGCTAATTACCCGCTAGAATTGCTTTTACATGAAAGCCGATCACTGGCTGAAAAGAATGATACCAAGATGATACCTAAACCTGCAGGCATCATTCTGGTATAACCATTCAAAGTCCAGCAACATACTGGACATATATTGTAATCTTTATTTTTCATGCAGCCTCTTGGCTGAACGAAAAAAAGAGATTGATTGGTGGGTATGCCCACCATTAGAATACCTCCCTTCATCCACCCACTTCTAATGATGGGCATACATGCACCATTTATATATGCCGAAGCATGGGGGCATCCTCCCACAAAAGTTATGCCATGTACACACGGTTGCACTTTTCCACGGGGCAAGGCTCCGTCGGAATTTCGACCGTATGTACGCAGCATTAGGAGCCAATCGCTCCCCCCCCCCCTGCTGCCCCCATGCTTCGGCATATATGCTCTTTTTTTTAACTGTGGTGGTGAAATCACCTCCTACAGTGTTGGAGTCGCGTCTTTATGTATCGTGGGAGCAAACACTGTTGCTGTCAAGATAAATAAATCCGCGCTGCAACTGAATGGCGCACCTGAAAACAAAAAAATGGTTAACACTAAAACACAGTAAACAAAATTACATACCTGAAAAGCAAGCATGATAAAACATAATAAAACATTGCAGAATAGAATGGAGTAAAAAAAGAGCAACAATAGAGAGAGAACAATAAAACGACAACTATTTTTTTATTTTTTTGAGATTTACAGGTAAAAAAGCTCCTGACTGTTAGCGACTGAATCAAAACGCTACCACAAAAAAACTGTTAGCGATCGCAGGGATCAGGCTTGACTCTGCGAACGCTGCAGTTATGTGTGCTTAGTGTTTTCTAAATGACAGTGATCGATCAATACTGCACTTGGGTGGGCTGGGCTGGGCTGGGCGGAGGGGGAAAACGCAGGTGCTAGCAGGTATCTGGGCTGATGCCGCTAACAATGCGTTTTTTTGGAACCCTAAACTGCTGGGACGCTAGTATAGATCTGATCAGATCAGATATTGATCTGTTCAGATACTGTACCACTAAGGGAGGTGTATGCTTTGTGCGTGGGTGTTTGCGGTGCTGGCACTAACCTGGGGCGACGCAGACCTTATTTGACCCTAAAACCTAATTGATATCACCCGCCGGGCGATCAGGGGGTTAAACCGTTATTGGGTAATAAATGGCGGGTGCCCTGACAGTATAAAAAACAAACTATCTAACCAGCATCACCCGTAACAGTTATACGGTGATCACTGGTGAAAGGGTTAACTAGGGGCAATCAGGGGGTTAAAACCTTTATTAGGTATTATATGGGGGTACCTGACGCTATATAAAAACCTGACGGGGAACCTAATTACTAACTGGCTAACCAGCGTCACCAGTGACAGTTATACTGTGATCACTGGTGAAAGAGTTAACTCTAGGGGCAATCAGGGGGTTAAAACCTTTATTTAGGTTGTAATATGGGGGTACCTGACCTATAAACCTATTTATGAACCTATATAAACCTGGCGGTTACCTAAAAAAACTGGCTACCTAGCGGCACCAGTGACACTTATGCAGCGATTAGAAAAACGATCGCTTAGTGACACTGGCAAAAGGGGGGTGAAAGGGTTAACTAGGGGCAATCAGGGGGCTAAAACCTTTATTTAGGTTGTAATATGGGGGTACCTGACCTATAAACCTATTTATGAACCTATATAAACATGGCGGTTAACCTAAAAAAAAACTGGTTACCTAGCGACACTAATGCAGCGATCAGAAAAACGATCGCTTAGTGACACTGGCAAAAGGGGGTGAAAGGGGTTAACTAGGGGCAATCAGGGGTTAAAACCTTTATTAGGTAATATATGGGGGTACCTGACACTATATAAAAACCTGACGGGGAACCTAAATAACGAAATAACTAACTGGCTAACCAGCGTCACCAGTGACAGTTATACTGTGATCACTGGTGAAAGGGTTAACTCTAGGGGCAATCAGGGGGTTAAAACCTTTATTTAGGTTGTAATATGGGGGTACCTGACCTATAAACCTATTTATGAACCTATATAAACATGGCGGTTACCTAAAAAAAAAAATGGTTACCTAGCGACAGCAGTGACACTAATACAGCGATCAGAAAAACGATCGCTTAGTGACACTGGCAAAAGGGGTGAAAGGGTTACCTGGGGGGCAATCAAGGGGTTAAACCTTTATTAGGGGGGGGGTGGGGGGCTACCTTGGACCTAAAACTAACTGCACTGACAGTTATTACAGTCACACTGACACTAAATGCAGTGATCAGTAAATAAATGATCACTGCAATTAGTGACACTGTGACTGGGGGGGGGGGGGGGGGGAGGGGGTGATCTGGGGGTGACAGGGGGGTGTTTTGTGTGCCTATGTGTACTGGTGTCAGTGTACTGTTGGTGCACTAACCTGTGTGTGTTGACTCCTCGGCGTTCCGGTCACATAGACCGGCGCACCGAGTGTGACATCACTTCCTCTGCCTGTGTTTTGATTGACACAGACAGAGGAAGCATCTGATTCACCAGGAGCGATCGCGAGGGGGTGGCCAGAAACCACTGGCCGTCCCCTCATCCCGGATCGCTCCTGAAGCGATCCCGACCGTCCCCGCCGGCCGGGGGGGGTCCGATCGGACCCTCCACGCGCCTGAAGAATGGCACGTACAGGTACGTGGTTCTGCCTGTACGTGCCATTCTGCCGACGTATATCTACATGGGGCGGTCGGGAAGTGGTTAAACAATGAGAAAACATGCTATAAATCAAAGACTAATCAACACAAGGGGCACAGTACAAGGGGGGAGGGGGGAGGAGTCAGAAAAGCAAATTACAGGGGAGGTCAGGAGGGCACAGTGCAAGTTCTGGGACGCTGCATGGGACACAGCCATCCTGGGACACAGCCATCCTGGGACAGCTTAGTAAAAAAGCATGACTGTCCCAGCAAATCTGGGACAGTTGGCAAGTAGGATGTAATGCAAGATTATCATGGGGCCTCCATGCACCTGGGGATTCTGGACAGTGCCCAAGGGTGGCCATGCATTAAGACGGCCCTGATCAGGGTGGGGGTATTTGGTGGTGTGTGATTAGATTGGAGGGGTATCTGGGGGTGTTATCAGAGTAGGGGGGAACGGGGGGTGTGATCAGGGTGGGAGTATTTGGGGGGGGGGTGGGGGATCGACGTCTGCCCCCAAGCCGTTTCAATGTTGATTCAATGATCATAATTAGGTTCTTTGAATGAAAGTTGATCAAAGTGTATCTAGCATCATATATACTGTATACTTTCATGTAAAGTGCATGCATGCCATGTAATGTGTAGGGTGGCAGGGGGCTGTACACTGTCAGAATCCAGGATATTTCTGTGCCTGGGATTCACAGGGGTTTATATTTACAGCCATTACCAGCAGTCGTTACAAATCAATGACCGGCTGACAGATGCGGCAGGCTGTACACACATCCGAGGGGAAGAGTGGCCCTGGATGCAAACTATCTGCGATATCAATCCCTATACACATGTAACTGTGAGCATACAGCCGTAGCATCTGTCAGCCTTTCGTTCATTTGTAGCGGGCTGCTGAATATGGCTGTTGGCAAACACCTGTGACTCCCGTGCACAGAAATATACTGGATTCTGTGAGCGAACCCTTATGCCTTCCGACAACAAAATCCATGTTTTTTTTCCGACGGATGTTGGCTCAAACTTGTCTTGCATACACACGGCCACACAAATCATTTGTTGGTAAATTCCGAACGTCAAGAATGCGGTGACGTACGGCGAGCCGAGAAAATTTAAGTTCAATAGCCAGTTCTCTTTTGCTTGATTCTGAGCATGCGTGGAACTTTGTGCGTCAGAATTGTGTACACATGATCGGAATTTACTACAATTTATGGATTTTGTTGTCGGAAAATTTCAGTTCTAGATCTTAAATTTTTCAAATTCCCACTGAAAATGACGGAATTTGCGACAACAAGCTCCCATCATACATTTCCTGTCGGAAAATCCGACCGTGTGTACAGGGCATTAGTGTGACAGTTACTGGTATTTACTGACAAAACCTTTGTCTCTGTCTCTCCAGAAGGACAGCACTATCTTTATACAGGCATCATCCAGGGTCAGCACTTACTCCCTGAGATATTGGCTCTGAGATCATACAGGCACGTAAATCCTGGCGCTTGGACAGTTTTTGGGGAGATGAGAAAGACAAAACGATCCTTCCAGCCTGCTAAAGACTGATGACATCATCATAGCCTAGGTAAGGTCACTAGACTGGAATTCAAGGACACTTCTTAGTGAAAAGAAATACAGCTTTGTAATGTTGCTCTATATTGTAACATCTCAAGAATGTGTCCTGCAGATTAAAATTAGAAAAATATACAGCTTTATGCAGATGCTGTTACTATTAGAAATGAACCCTGTACCCCAACTCTGTAATGCCTCGTACACACGGTCGGACTTTCCAATGAAATATGTTTGATGGGAGCTTTTTGTCGGAAATTTCAACCGTGTGTAGGCTCCATCGGACAGTTTCCATATGAATTTCCGTCGCACAAAATTTGAGATCTGGATCTCAAATTTTCCGACAACAAAGTCCGTTGTCGGAAATTCCGATCGTGTGTACACTGGCTATTGAACTTAATTTTTCTTGGTTCGTCGTACGTGTTGTACATCACCGCGTTCTTGACGTTCGGAATTTCTGACCAACTTTGTGTGATCGTGTGTATGCAAGACAAGTTTGAACCAACTCAATTTTCTGTTTGAATAAGCTAAATACATTCCAGGTGCATCAAAATAAAAAAAATGGTAAAAGTCTAGCAGTTTGTTTTCTTTAGAAAGCAGTCACAGAATAGAAAAGCCTGGAAGCCAGAAAGCTGTAAAAAGGGACATTTCTCTTTGTGGGGAAACAGTGGTCTCTCTGCAGAGGTCTATTACATACACACACACACCATCCTGCTGAGAAGCTAGGGCCCTCTGATCAGCAAAGAACATGGGGCAGCACAGTGGCTCAGCACTTCTGCATAACAGCACTAGCCCAGATAGCAAGGATAACTTGCCACAAATTTGTGGTAGTGTTGAATTGCACAAGTTCTAACTGACACTATTCCAATTTGTAGCAAATGTGCACAGCAAGTCTCTAGCTAGCAAGAGCAAAGTTGCTGTAGTTAGTCTACAGCAGGGGTCTCCAAACTTTCTAAGCAAAGGACCCATTTACTGTCCTTCAGACTTTAGGGGGCCGGACTGTGGCCATTGGGAGTAGAAAGGGTCCTGAGATCAGTGGGAAAAAGTAATGCCCCATCTTTTGTATCAGTGGGAGTAATTGGGCCCCATCATTGGTGCCAGTGGTCAAAATTGTGCCCTATCATTGATGTAACCAGGAGAAATTGTGCCCGTTTATTGGTGTCATTGGGAGGAATTGTACCTCATCATTGGTATCAGTGGGAAGAATAGTGCCCCATCATTGGTGTCATTGGGCCCCATTGTTGGTGTTATTGAAGGGATTGTACCCCATCATTGGTGTCATTGGGAGGAATTGTACCCCATCATTGGTGTCATTGTGAGAAATTGTACCCCATCATTGGTGTCATTGGGAGGAATTGTTCCCCAACATTGGTGTCATTGGGAGGAATTGTACCCCATCATTGGTGTCATTGGGAGGAATTGTGTCCCATCGTTGGTTTCAACGGGAGGAATTGTACCCCATCATTGGTATCAGTGGGAAGAATAGTGCCCCATCATTGGTGTCATTGGGCCCCATTGTTGGTGTCATTGGGAGGAATTGTACCCCATCATTGGTATCAGTGGGAAGAATAGTGCCCCATCATTGGTGTCATTGGGCCCCATTGTTGGTGTTATTAAAGGGATTGTACCCCATCATTGGTGTCATTGGGAGGAATTGTACCCCATCATTGGTGTCATTGTGAGAAATTGTACCCCATCATTGGTGTCATTGGGAGGAATTGTTCCCCAACATTGGTGTCATTGGGAGGAATTGTACCCCATCATTGGTGTCATTGGGAGGAATTGTTCCCCAACATTGGTGTCATTGGGTGGAATTGTACCCCATCATTGGTGTCATTGGGAGGAACTGTGTCCCATCGTTGGTTTCAACGGGAGGAATTGTACCCCACCATTGGTATCAGTGGGAAGAATAGTGCCCCATCATTGGTGTCATTGGGCCCCATTGTTGGTGTCATTGGGAGGAATTGTACCCCATCATTGGTATCAGTGGGAAGAATAGTGCCCCATCATTGGTGTCATTGGGCCCCATTGTTGGTGTTATTGAAGGGATTGTACCCCATCATTGGTGTCATTGGGAGGAATTGTTCCCCAACATTGGTGTCATTGGGAGGAATTGTACCCCATCTTTGGTGTCATTGGGAGGAATTGTGTTCCATCCTTGGTTTCAACGGGAGGAATAGTGTCCCTTCATTGGTGTCAGTGGGAGGAATTATGCCTCATTGTTGATATCAGTGGATGAAACAGTGGCCCAAAGGCCAGATAAAAGCAAGAAAATGGCTGTATCTGGCCCAAGTGCCATAGTTTGGAGACCTCTGGTCTACAGCAAGAGCTCTGCAGGTCACAGTGACCCCTGTGGTGGATGACTATTGCACAACATAACTGAACCAGAACTTGCAGCAGACTTGCAGAATGTTTGCAAAGAAAGTTGATCTGGAGTCATGCAATGCGCATTTGCTGCAATTGTGCAACAAAATTGTGAAGCCTGGCAAGTCTAGCAATAGCTTAGAACTTGCAGCTCAATTGCTTGCTATCTGGGAGGGTTGTCAGTTTGAATCCCAAGTACGGCATTACCTGCCTGGGGTTTGCATGTTCTCCCTTTGTCTGCGTGGGTTTCCTCTGGGTACTCCGGTTTCCTCTCACACTCCAAAGTCATGCAAGTAGGTTAATTGGCTCCTATCTAAATTGGCCCATGTATATGTATATATGAATGTGAGTTAGGGACCTTAGATTATAAGCTCTATGAGGGCAGGGACTGATGTGAATTTACGGGTGTGTTTTTATCGTGATTTTGCTGCGTTTTTGACCGTGATTTTGCCGCATTTTTGTTCAGGTCACCAATGTAAAAGGCAGAAATGTAATCTGCCCCAAAAAAGATCATGTTCTTTTCTGATCTTAGGGCATTTTTCAGGCGTTTTGCTTCAGGTGACAAAACGCTCAGATGTGAACAGGTGTCATTGAAATGAATGGGATTTTGCTTGTTGGGTGTTTTTCTGGTGTTTTTTCTGGTGTTTTACGAGCGTTTTATGAGCTGAAAATGCTCAGGTGTGAATGAAACCTGAATGCTGATGACAATTCTTCAACCTTGTATTTTTTGAAGGCCTTCTCCTTTGCTTTTATATGAATTTTTACATTGGAGTTAAGCCATCCAGGACTTTTGTTCGCTCTTTTAAATGTATTACCTAATGGGATGCATTGGCTAATTCCCTTATTTAATATGCTCTTAAAGCAAACCCATCTCTCCTCTGTGTTCTTTGTTCCTAATATTTTATGCCTTCTAGCTTCTCCTATGAATCACAGGAGTGCAGTTCGTTTTGCACTCCTGTGACCCATTTTCAGCAGAGAACGGGCTGAAGTCTGCTCTCTGCTGACGTCACAGAGTCGGCCCAGGCTCGGCATCATCACGATCATGGAGTGGGAATCTGCCAGATCCCTGGACCGACACCCAGCTCAGCCTCTTAGTGAGCCACTGAGAGCCTGAGCCAGCCGCTCCAGCTCCCTTCCACAGTTTAGTGCTCCAGGGAGCTGTGAGAACCGAGCGATCGGTGGTGTTTGATCGCTCAGTTCTCAGCGCAGAGGTGCCGGGGGACAGATGCAGCATCAGACCGATGCTGCATCCACCTAGGCAAGTATAAATCTGAAAAAAATTGAACATAAACATACTTTTAAACCATGGATTTAGAGAGTGATCAGATAGAGGAGGGAGGGAGGGGGATTATTTCTATCCAACAGTTGGGTTTACTATACTTATACTATACAATCTGATTATACAATCTCTGTACAATCTTCTTAGCTTTAGATGTGAAATGAGAATAAACCTAAACAATCCATTCAATCAGTATCAAATCAGGCCGACCCTTGCACTATACAGTGGTTATAGTAGATCTAAAATAGATTGTACAATCGGATTGTATAGTGTAAATTCAGAAGCCAAATGCCGCGTACACACAATCGGAATTCTCGTCGGAAAAAACTCTGACGGTTTTTCCGACGGAATTCCGCTCAGGCTGTGTTGCCTACACACGGTCACACCAAATTTCGATGGTCAATAACACAGCGGCATAAAACACGTTCGACAGCACTATAAAAGGGAAGTTTAATGCTTCCGAGCATGCGTCGAATTGTTTCCGAGCATGCGTCGGAATTTTGCGTGTCGGAATTGCATACACACGATCGGAAAATCCGATAGAAAGGTTTTCCGTCGGAAAAATTGAGAACAGGTTCTCAATTCAAAGTCCGTCGGAAATTCCGACAGAAAAAAACCATTGGGCATACACACGGTCGGAAAATCCGCTGAAAAGATCCCATCGGACTGTTTCCATCGGAAATTCCGACCGTGTGTACGCCGCATAAGGCCCCTTTCACATGACAAGCCCGCTCGGATCCGCCTGTCCGTTTTTCAGGCGGATCCGATCGGGCCATTCATTGACTCCTATGGGGAGACAGATATCAGCGGTGATGTGTCCACTGACACCCGTCTGCCATCCAATCCGTTAAATCAGACGTATGTGCCGCCTGGAATATATTTAGTTGGTTTTAAACTAAAAGTTCTGTTCTGCTTAAGGTACATATAACACACAACAGACACAAGAATGAAAGCTGTATGTGACCTGAACATTCATGGTGACAGCAGTATGATTAGGCAATATGCATAGCACTGAATTGAAGTTAGTGTTTTAGATATTGTATAACCTGCTCATATATAAACTCAATAGCAATCCTCTAGTGCAGGCAGATGGTTTATTTTTACATTTATTATCACAGGTGCCATGGAATGTATATTTTGTTCCATGGGGCAGAACAGGGCCCTGTTTTGGATACAGAGATGGTTACCTGATGCTGCGATTCTGTTTTCTGTGTGCCACATCAGCTTGGCAATGCCACAAATATCCTTTTATAGTTGTTTGAACAAGCAAAACGTAGGTGTTGTGCAGAGCGTGCCAAGATCCTGGGGGCAAAACAGACCATTTACACTGAGTTCTACCTGAGCAGAGCGCAGTGTGCATTCAGAACAATGGCACTTGTCTCTGTTGTCTGGTGATGGTTCACGGTATATTTCCAATTGCTGCCATTGTTACTTTATGACACAGTAATAACAGGGTAGTGGGTTAACAAGGGGCTGTTACTTGCCCATTGCATCTGTCCACATGACTGTTGACATCTGGTTTTAGGCTACATTGACACTGCTGATTAAGGCCAGTGCGAATTGTAGCGGCAGTTCCTGCTGTGGCTCTTAGCAGCTTAGATGCGGCCACCGGACCCATAATATGTGTCCACTGGTGGTGGCAGCTATTTGCGGCTCTCTGCACAGCCAGCATTTGAGGTGAGGTGATCACTGCTGGACGCACACAAAGTCTTTATCGCAGATATCCCAAGTCTCCCGCGAGTCACAAAAGTCTACCGAATTTGGCTGCGGGCTCCCGGACACCCATGAGCGCCGGGGTTGTTCTCCCGGCTGGGCCTGTCACTCACAGACAGAACACAGAGCAGCCCGAGCAGTCGAATGGAGTATGGCCGCGGCTGCCGCTCGGGCTGCTATGTCTTCTGTCTGTGGCCAGGGGAGGGGGCGGGATGGAGTCGGGAGCGCTCCACTGGTGGACATTGAGGCTGTGCTGATGGACATTGATGAGGTGGCACTGAAGGACACTGATGGGCTGCTCTGGTGGGCACTGATAGGCTGCACTGGTGGGCACTGATGAGGTGGCACTGATGGACACTGATGGGCTGCACTGGTGGGCAATGATGAGGTGGCACTGATGGACACTGATACGCTACACTGGTGGGCACTGATGGACACTGATAGGCTGCACTGGTGGGCACTAATGGGCTGCATTAGTGGGCACTGATGAGGTGGCACTGATGGGCTGCACTGGTAAGCACTGATGAGGTGGCACAAATGGACACTGATGGTCACTGACAGGCTGCACTGATGTACATTCATGGGCTGCGCTGGTAGGCACTGATGAGTTGGCACGGATGGACACTGATAGGCTGCACTGATGGACACTGATAAGCTGTATTTAATTGGCACTGATCAGGCTGCATTTACTGGCACTGGTAAGGCTGCATTTCATGCGGGGGTGGGGGGGGAGGGGTTGACACCGACGCAAAGCTTATCCTCCATGAAATGAGTTTGCCACCTCCCTGAAATTACTTTTTGCAGGTTGGGATGTTTGATATCGGTCGCTGCTGCCTATGTAAACACAGAAAAGTGTAGGCAGCGGCACAAAATGTCTTAAGTCTTCAGTCATTTTGAATGATTGGAAGCAAGTGTCATTCTGAGCCTGTGACTGAGGCCTACCTATTGTTGATGTTTACATCTCCATTGTGGTGCAGAATGACCTCTACTTTCAGGTTATATTCACACCAGGTGTGGTGAAGACTGCGTTGGGCAGCTATTCCAGCGCAGTCCCACTGCATGGACAAGGCAAAATGCATGGTCTCCTATGTGCCCGGTAAACATTACTGTGTTGCAGTGGTATGCAGGCATGGTGCGCTTAGAAAAAGTACTGCATGCTGTACTTTTTGTCAGCACGGTATGAGTCAATCCACTTCCTAACACTGTGCGATCGGCAGTTGAACTTTATGAGATGTCTGTGTGACATGTCAATAAAATGTATTTTTTTAAAAAAATGGATTCTCCGAGCTCAGTGCTTCATCACTGCGCTGAGCTCAGTCAGATCGCAACCATCAGTCAGAACCAGCCCTCACTCATTCTGAATGACTGAAGGCCGAGGCCCTAGTGCACCTGCTCTGCCACTGCTGCCTAGTGAATGACTCATTTAGGGCTCGTTCACACAAGTGGGGTGACTAGCGGTTTTGCCCACTAGATAAATACCAGTCACCACTTGGGCACTAAGAAAACAATTGTTCTCTATGTTTCCTGTTCACACTGCATTGCAACCCAGAGTAGCAGTGCAGCAAGATGCGGTAAAATGCAGTCATGTTGTATTTTATTGCTGCGCACAGGTAGGCACTGTATGTCACCTAACAACAGGACAACATACTGAACTGGGATGCAGAGACATGAATGAAGTGTCACTTTGTGCATTTCAATATATTTTTATATCAGATGGGGCATTATACTGAGCTCCTTCTATCACCTTCTAACTGGAATGATGTTGGGTGATATTTCTAGATTTTAGGACATTATCACAGCTACATGGGCTACATGGGCTCTTCATGTCTTGTGGACATTAATGCTCCATGCACACTAGACGCTCAATAAAAAAAAACGCGGAAAGAAATGCTGAATGAAAAACGCTAATATTTAGCATTTTCTGCCGGCATTTTAGGAGTGTATTTAGGAGTGTTTACAAGTGTTTAGGAGCGTTAGCATTTTTGTTAAGGAGTGGGTGGCCACCGATATCCTTAACAACCAGTGAATAGCTGATTGTTAAGGAGCGAGCCGGGAAGCTGGCAGTGGGGATCCCCGCTGACAGATGAATGTAAACTAAACAATTGCTTTCGATAAACTTTATTAAAATAAAAGTTTATTAAAAAGCACGCCAAAAAAAGAAACAAAAAAACGGCTTGGAGTCTCCTCCAAAATCCATACCAGACCCTTATCCAAGCATGCAGGAAAGGGGGGGGGGTGAGCGAGGCGCCCCCCTTCCTGAATCATACCAGGCCACATGCCCTCAACATGGGGGGGCGCCCCCCCAAAGCACCTTGTCCCCATGTTGATGAGGACATGGGCCTCTTCCCCACAACCCTGACCGGTGGTTGGGATCTGCAGGCAGGGGGCTTCCAGAATCTGAAAGTCCCTTTTAACAAGGGGGACCCCAAAATTGTCCCCCGGTGGAGATCCAGCGCCAATCACGAGGAACAGCGGCCACTGACCTAAAAAAAAAAAGAGGTCTGCACCTGATGAAGGCTCCGGCCGAATGACAGCTCTGCCATCTGGCTTTTCTATAACTAAGGGGCAGTTGAAGACATCACTAGGTGACCCCGGCCCGTTGTGATGTTAGCTAATTAAAGCGGGACTGTACTGAAAAATTTTTTTTTAAAAGCCAGCAGCTACAAATACTGCAGCTGCTGACTTTTAAAAAACGGACACTTACCTGTCCCTGGTTCCAGCGGTGTCGGCAGCAGAGGCCGATCGCTCGCTCGGCTCTCTGCTGTAGCCGGCGCCATTCTCGGTGAGGGAATCAGGAGGTGGCTTCACTTCCCGATTCCCTACTGCGCATGCGCGAGTCGCGCGGCGCAATGAGAATCTTCAGCGCTGTCTGCCGGGACACGTGTGTGTCCCTGCAGACAGCACGCCGGGACAGAAACTTGCGTAAACTCCCACGGGAGTTTATGCCGGAAGTGGGTGCAGATACCTGTCTTAGACAGGTATCTGCACCCCCCTCCCCCCTGAAAGGTGCCAAATGTGACACCGGAGGGGGGGAGGGTTCCGAAAAGCGGGAGTTCCACTTTAGGGTGGAATCCCTCTTTAAGAACTGTCAGACGGCAGAGCGGGCAGACAGCAGGAGCCAGCGACGGGTGTGGACCTTTTTTTTATTTGTTTTCAGGTCGGTGGCAGCAGCGTTCATCGTGATTGATACTGGATCTAGAACGGGGGACATTGTTTTAATTTTTTTTAAATAAAGGAATTGTCAAAAACTGCCTCTGTGTTTTTTTTTTATTCTTGACACTTTTTTTGGTCAATGAGTAGGGGTACAATGTACCTCTACTCATTCACATAGGAGTGGGCAGGATCTGGGGGCCTCCTTGTTAAGGGGGCTTCCAGATTCCAATAAGCCCACTGCCTGCAGACCCCGGCCAGGGTTGTGGGAAAGAGGCCCGTGTCCCCATCAACATGGGGACAAGGTGCTTTGGGGGGAGCCCCCCTACCCCAAAGCACTGACCCCATCTTGAGGGCACGTGGCCTGGTATGGTTCGGGGGGGTGCTTGCTCGTCCCCCCTTTCCTGTCCTGCCAGGCTGCATGCTTGGATAAGGGTCTGGTATGGATTTTGAGGGGGACCCCCACACCATTTTTTTTTTTATTTTGGCATGAGGTTACCCTCAAAATACATACCAGAACTAAGGGTCAGGTATGGATTTGGGAGGGGACCCCATGCTGTTTTTTTTTTTTTTTTTGTGGGGTTTCCCTTAAAATCTGTACCAGGCCCTAAAGTGCCTGGTAAGGATTAGGGCGGGGGACACCCATACTGTTTTTTTTTACATTTTTTTATTGACAGACATTTTTTAGTTTACATTCAGCTGTCAGCAGGGAACCCCGCTGACAGACGATGAGTCATCTGTTGTTAAGGATGCGGCGGCCGGCTTCCCGACCCGTTTCTTAACAACCAGCTATACACTAGTTGTTAAAGATGCAGACGGGCCTCTGGCTAAGAAAGAAAAACAAAAAACGATGGAAACTGGTGCTTAGGAGCGTTCAGCGTTTTTTTTCCTGATGGAAAAACGCTCCAAAAAGCTCTACAAAAACATTTTTTTTCTGCTCCTAGTCGCTGAAACTCAAATGCTAATAGCCTAGTAGTGTAAGTAGTGGTGTGCATAATAGTGTGCATGGACACAAAGGATAACACTATTTAGCTTCTAGGAGCTTAAAAACGCTAATAACAGCTTCTAGGAGCTTAAAAAAACACTAGTGTGCATAGAGCCTTAAGTGTAACTAAAGGCATTTTTTTTACTTTTAAAGTGGAGAGGGATTGCAACCCCTGTCAGGTTTTTCATTCCTGGTGACATCCCAGGATTCTATCACTTTGGAAGAATTTCCTTTCACTTCCTCTTTCAGCTATGGAACATGCAATGAAAGGAAATTTCCCCAATGGGACACAGATGGCAAAAAAACCCCCAAAAAAACTTGATACGGTTATGACACTCCCTTACTCTATCCATAATGAAAAAAAGGTTTTCCCTATAGTTCTACTTTAATGGTTTAATACAGAGGTCTCCAAACTACAGCCTGTGGGCCAAATCCGGCACTGCAAATTCTTATCCAGCCTTCTGATATAGGAAGGGACCCTGATATTAAGGGAGACTCTCATATAAGTGGGCTCTGATAGGAACTCTGATATAAGGGGCTTTGATATAGGGGGGCTGTGATGGGGACTCTGATAGAGGAGGGCTCTGACGGGGACCCTGATGTTAAAGGGTACTCTGATACCTGTATAAGGAGGATCCTATGAGGACTCTGAAATAAGAGAATCAAAAAGGGCTGGCAGTTCGGATGCTCTTGAATAAAAGTCCTTTATTGGTTACATGGGTACACGGTACAGGCTATAAGCTGACGCATTTTGGCTAAGTCTTCATCATGCTTTGATGAAGGCTTCTTAGCCGAAACGCGTCAGCGTATAGCCTGTACCCGTGTACCCATGTAACCAATAAAGGACTTTTATTCAAGAGCATTCGAGTTGCCAGCCCTTTTTGATTCAAGTGTTGTATTAGGGGCCTGAATGTCCTTGCTAGAGCACCGGATCACAGCTCGTGGACTTTCATATTGGCAGTGGAGCTGGGGTAACATTTTGTTTCTCTTAAATAAGAGGGCTCTGATGAGAACTCTGAAGGGTGATCTTAAGGGGACTCTGATATAAAGGGGCTCTGATGGGGTCCTTGATGTAAAGGGGAATGATATAAGGAGCCTCTGTTATAAGGAAGCTCTGATGGAGGCTCTGATATAATGGGGGTTCTGATGAGGACTAAATATGATTACATTTAAAACATATTTATTCATTTATTGAAATCTGATTTGTTCATTTATAAAAAAAAAATAAAAAATTTGGCCCATGAATATTTGTGAAAAAAGTCATGTGGCCCTAATACTGGAAATTTTGGACAGCCCTGGTTTCACACATTGTGTGGGCATCACCCCGATCTGGTGGTGTGGTGTCGCTTAAACTCCCCCAGTTAATGGTTATCACTTCTGTCTTGTAGCACTAAGGTCTCGGTTTGAATCCCGATCGGCACTTTATCTGCATGGAGTTTGCATGTTCTGCATGGGATTCCTCTCACACTTCGAAGTCATGCTGATAGGTTAAAGGGTATCTATGGTCACAAAGTAACATCATATACAGTATTTATTTCCGCATTGCATTTCTAGCCTACTCCTATTACACTGAACAATTTTGAAGTTTATAAACCTACTTTGTGAAAACCCCCACATGTTTACTAACTTAAATTCTGTGACACATAATCACTATGTGAGTAGGCACTGCCGTGTCACATATTTTACAGAGCCTGTGTTTTGTCAGATTAGGCGACCCGTCAGATTTTGTAACGGAAGTGACGTTCCGTCACTGCCATCTTGCTACACCCCACACTCGTCCACAGTAAAGTTACATTGAAAAGGCAGCAAGCGGACATCTTGTTACACCCAGTAAAGTCTTGCATTTCACACTTATTTTTAACAGTAAACTGAACTTATATACTGAAATACAATATTTAAAAATCAGTCTGACTGTTTACAAGTTGAATTTTAAAAGCAGCGGCAAGCCTGTGGATCTCACCGGTTTGCTAAGACAGAACACTGCTGCTTTGAAAAATGAACATCAAAACAGTCTTATGGATTTCAAAATAATGAATTTAACTATATAAGCTGAGTTTTCTGTTAGAAATAAGTGTGAAAAGCAAGACTCCGGTGGGTGTAACAAGATGTCCACTTTCTGTCTTCTCACTGTATCCTTACTGTGGACGATTGTGGGGTGTAGCAAGATGGCGGGTCGCCTAATCTGACAAAACACCTGCCTTCTGAACTACAGAGGTGCTGAGAGGAAGAGTTTCAGGAGGTGGAGTCAGTACAGGAATCACAGCTGGCAGGAAGCAAGGGACCATGGAATATGTAGTCCTTAGACATTGAGGAGAAGCTGCAAAGCATGCAGGGAATCCAGGAAGTTGTGGAAAGAGACAGGCAGCAGACAGGCAGAACTCGCAACATGAAAGGAGATTGTTCAAGTAAGCTTATATTGAATTGTAATTAATAACTGTCATTAATAACTGTTGTTTGTATTGTTATTACAATGTTGATGTTATAAAATGAAAGTGTATGCTGTAACCATAGAGCTCATTTAATTGGCTCCTTTCCATGGCCCCATGCACGCAGCACATGGAGATGTAAAAAAATGGCCCTTTCATGGTATACAGGCCTCAGCTCACAGGTGAACGCCGGCCTTACTGTGCGCTGCTGTGACACGCGTATGAAGTGAACGAGTCCTGTGGGATATGAACCTTAGATTATAAGCTCCTTGAGGCCAGGCTCTGATGTAAATGTACAATATACTTCACTTCAAGTGCAATTTGGTCAACGTCTGCCAATCGTGAGGTAAAACTCATCCCTCTATGATGAAGTACAAGCTTCAGTAACCAATGACAAGCACTGGACAGATACAGCTCATTCACACTAGGGTGTGTTGTGGTAGTACACGCGCCAAAATGTCATTTACTGGGCATGTGCGTTCTTTTTTTAAGAAGCTCCAAGGCAGGAGAAATTGCTCTTGCTCTGGAGTGCCCACAACACATTGCACCATTTGGTGCATTAGGCCTCACTCATACAGACTGTGAGGCCTGTGTTCTGTAAACAGACCATTCTTTCTGAGGGTCTCTAACCTCCAGGTGCTGCGTGCAGGCGGCGTAATGAAGTCTATTAGGAGGAATGGGCTGCAGAGGCACAGCCGCTGGTCCTAATGTGACAGGCATGTGAGTGTGGGTGAGTGACCCCTAAATGCAGACCGTGTCAGTTCGGGGCCTGTTACATTAGAATGAGCAGCTGTGTCTGTACAGTCGCTGCGTCCTAAAAGATTTCAATGGGTGCCTTGCAATCAGCACCTGGAAGTTAGAGACACCAGAAAAAAAAAGGTCTATTCACAGTATACAGGCCGCAGCGCATGTGTGAACCAGGCCTTACTGTGCACACGTATTGACACACGTATGAAGTGAATGGTTCCAATATAAAACAACATGCACAACTTCAGACTACTGCTGATTGTTCCCCTAAGGCTCCATTTACATCTGAGCATTCTGTAAATGCACCCAAAAATTTGCATTTTCAAATACATTCACGGAACATGCGAAAATCACGTGTTCCTCTTGCAGCGCTATTCCTTTGAAACGGCACCCCAAACGCAGTAAGCAGATGCAAAATGCACAATATACGTACCAAAACACGCAGTTAAATGACGCATGAAACTCATGGCCTGAAAGGGTACAGGAGCTTCTTTGTCACGTTTGTTGTCAGTAGGGAAGCCCTATGTAAGGAATGGGCTGCCCTATGTATATAGCGCCAAAACATGCAAAAATTAACAAAAAAAACACACGAAAAAATGCACGAAGAAAGCCATCGCTGAGCTCTATTTTATGCCGCATACACACGAACGGAATTTCCGTCCGAAAAATCTTGGATGTTTTTTCCGACAGAATTCCGCTCAAGCTTGTCTTGCATACACACGGTCACACAAAAGTTCTCTGAATTTTCGACCATCAAGAACGCAGTGACGTACAACACTACGACGAGCCGAGCATGCGTCGAATTGTTTCCGAGCATGCGTGTTTTTTGCGTGTCCGAATTGCATACAGACGATCGCATTTTCGGATAGAAACTTTTCCCGACCAAAAAATAGAGAACATGCTCTCAATCTTTTGCTGACTGATAGAGCATACACAAAGTCGCATTTTCCGACAAAAAGCTTTCATCAGAGTTTTTCTGGCGGCATTTCCGATCATGTGTACGCGGCATTAGAGATGCCTGGCTGTATCTGGCCTCACTACTTGGATACTCTGAGCCAAAAGAAGTATATGACGTGGAGAGTCACAGTGAGTTCGGAACGCCGGATTTGTACACTTTGGATGTAAATAAAGGGGTATGGGCCGGGTGGATTTGATTTAAATCACAATTTAAATCATGATTTGTAGTAAAAAGGCTTGATTTAAATCATAATTTTTAAAGAGCAACTGTCATCTCTGTCCCGTAGCGGCTCCTCCTCTGACCCGCTGTTGACTCACTGACAGACCCATTCACTTTATTGGGACAGCAGTGACACAACAAGGTGAGGGACGTGGCGGCAGCAGGTGAGTGACTGTCGCTAACAGGCGCTGCCATGATGGCTCTGAAATGACAGGTGCTCTTTAAATGTAAGGACTCATTCTTGCTGGTAGTTAGAATCTTTAATATTCGCAAAAAAATAAAGATTTCCTATTTAGAATAATAAGCTGTCAGGTTAGTAAAACAGCGATATCAGAACCAATTCAATCATACAGTTTGCAGTGTACATAGATTTGCAAAACAATGGGATAAAGGAATATTCCCGAACTTTGTTTTATCTCATGGTTACTGTGAAATTGTGTGAATGTATCAATGCAGCGCATGTTATCTCAGCTTGCAGAACTTAGATTTATTGAATGAGTTTACCAAAAATTTTAATATTGCAGAATATACAGCCTCATGCTACATAACTAAGCTCCATTTTATGTATAAACTAAATTTTTAATGTATCTTAAATAGAAAACTATCTTTAGATAGATTTTCATTCCAAAAGCATTTTATTCAAATAAATTTGATAAAAATTGATTTAAATAAAAAAAAATATATCAGATTTTTTTTAAAAAATCATTGATTTTTATCCACCCTGGGTATACAGCATAAAGTACGTCTTTATATGTGGTGCACAGCAGCCCCAGCTGTAATTCCGCCCATAGGACTGTACTGACAGAATACGCGGGTATACTTTGTGTTTACTGGTGAAAACATGAGTGTAAAGCTGGCCACATACGTATAGATTTTCGGACGAGAACATTTGTACGAATATTCGTAAGCAAATTCTTTGTACATTCGATAAATGGTCAAATGTCGTTTGAAAATTTCACTTGCTTTTAACATTTAATTTTACATTTAATTTTAAAATAAATTTCTGAATGAAAACCACATACTTTGTCCGAAATTCATTTGATCGGTAAAAGATTTCTATGCTGCTCCTTTGAATTTTCCCATCACTGTGGATGAAAATAAATGTTGAATTGACTCCACTAAGGGCCCTTTCACACTGGGGCGGGAGCGGCGGCGACGGTAAAGCAGCGCTATATTTAGAGCTGCTTTACCGTCGTTTTAGCCGCGGTATTCGGCCGCTAGTGGTGTGGTTTTAACCCCCGCTAGCGGCCGAAAAAGGGTTAAAATCCTCGCAAAGCGCCGCAGTAGCGGGGCTTTGCAGCGGTATTGCCGCGGTATTACCGCGGTGTCCCATTGAAATCAATGGGTAGGAGCGGTATAGGAGCGGTGAATACACCGATCTTATACCGCTCCAAAGATGCTGCTAGCAGGACCTTTTTGACCGTCCTGCTAGCGCACCGCTCCAGTGTGAAAGCCCGCCGGCTTTCACACTGGAGTGAATGGGGCTGGATTTTTTCAGGCGCTGTACAGGCGCTATTTCTAGCGCTGTACCGCCTGAAAAACGCTTAGAAAAATGATTAGAGGATCGAAAGAACGTCCTTAAAACAAAAAATGTTGAATGAAAATCTATACGAATATGGCCAGCATAAGTTCCAGAACACAAAACAGGAAAATTAGGCTTTAAAGCGATTGTAGAATAAACATATTTTTTTCTTAAATAACAAACATGTCTATATTTACCTGATTTGTGCAAAGGAATTGCCCAGAGCGGTCCCGATCCTCCGCCTCCCGCTGGCGTTCCTGACTCCTCCTCTCTGTCCAGTGCCACCACGGGAAGCCGCCTCCCATGGGAGCACTCGTGTGTGCTCGCTCATGAGCCCCGCCGTTGCGTCCATTGATAAGGACAGCGGGACTCGGCTCCCTCATCACTGGCTTTGATTGACAGCACTGGGAGCCAATGGCTCTTGGTGCTCCAGCAAATTTAGTGAGACCCGTGAGGGGAGAGAAGACCTGCAGATGTGAACAGTGCTGGATTAAATGAGGGCTCTGGTAAGTATAAGGGGGGGGGGGGGCAGACATTTATTTACCTAAATGCAAGGAATGTTTAGGCTTTAGAACCACTTTAACACCGGCCTGTCCATTATGGCCTAAAGGTTGTGTGCTGCTGAGAGCGTACTCCCTGCACACGGGCCGAGCTGCCTATGATGACTGTTGGTCACGGCTAGTAGTTATTTTTTTCCCTGAGACCCCTTTCACGCTGAAGGCGTTTTTCAGGCGCTTTAACGCTAAAAATAGCGCCTGTAAAGCACCTGAAAAAAGCCTCAGATGCAATCCCAGTGTGAAGGCCTGAGTGCTTTCACACTGGGGCACTGCGGTGGCAGGGCGTCACAAAAAGTCCTGCAAGCAGCTCCTTTGCAGTGCTGTAGGAGCGGTGAATACACCACTCCTAAAGTGCCCCTGCTCTTTGAAATCAATGGGCAGCGCCACCATACCACTGGTAAAGCGCCGCTGTAGTGGCGTTTTGCAGGCGGTTTTAACCCTTTTTCGTCCCCTAGCAGGGGTTCAAAATGGCCCGCTAGCGACCGAATAGCGCCACTAAAACTACGGTAAAGCGCCGCTAAAAATACCGGCGCTTTACCATTGACGCCCAGGCACTGGCAGTGTGAAAGTGCCCTGAAGTTCAGGTGCGTCCTTCTTTCCTAGGCGATAATAATGTACCTGGGAAGGCCTCAGGTCACTGTGGGATCTGTTGTATTGTTTCTGCACATATGCACGGTCCTGAGAGATGCCTCCTGGGATTTCTACGTCACTCATCCCAGGAGGCAGATTGCGGGATCTCACACATGTGTAGAAATGGCACAAGTGTCTGCCAGTTTACTGACAGGGGACTGCGGTGTGTCTGCCCATACACAAGGTGTCTGACGCATGCACAGACTTGACAAAGATCCCTGTGGCGTGTCTGCACATGCATATGAATAATGAATTTTAGATGGCGGCTCTGGAGAGGAGCGATGTAGGGAGAACTTTCCCCTTACAAGCAAGACAATGCTGGGACTCTATTGACTACTCCAAGGGTCTCTACACTATGGCCGGTGGGTCAGATCTGGCCCACAATAAGATTTTATCTGACTCGTGGCCGGAGTCAGTGGCATATCCTCAATGAGTAGAGACTGAGGAATAAGGTCGACAGAGGTGGTCTATAGTCTCTGCTTTGACCTGATGTAAGAGAGGACTCTGATGTAAGGGAAAAATCTGATGGGGATCCTAAAGTAAGGGATGACTCTGAGGGGAACCCTGATTCATGGGGACCCTGATGTAAGAGAGGACTCTGATGGGGATCCTGATTTATAGGAGACTCTGGTGAGGACCCTAATGTAAGGGAGACTCTGATGATGATCCTGATGTAAGAGAGGATGCTGAAGGGAACCCTGATGTAAGGATTCCCATCAGTCTGATTTATGGGAAGGACCCTGATCTATGGGAAAGCCCGATAGGGACCCTGATGTAAGGGGGGACCCTGATGGAGACCCTGATGTAAGGGGGGACTCTGATGGAGACCCTGATGTAAGGGGGGACCCTGATGGAGACCCTGATGTAAGGGGGGACCCTGATGGAGACCCTGATGTAAGGGGGGACCCTGATGTAAGGGGGGACCCTGATGGAGACCCTGATGTAAGGGGGGACTCTGATGGAGACCCTGATGTAAGGGGGGACTCTGATGGAGACCCTGATGTATAGGAGGACCCTGATTTATGGGGGACTCTGATGGGGTTCCTGATGTAGAGGGGGGTCTCATTTATTTATGATAAGTATATTATTTGGCTTGTGAATATTAGTAAACAATATTATGTGCCCCCCCCCCCCCCCCCATGAGTGTTGTATGGGGACAATTTTCGAGATTTTATTTTTTTATGTCTGATAGTAAGAATGGAGTTGCTGCCACTGATGTATGTGATATGTTGGGGTATCTGGGGGGAGGGGGTTCTATATACACTCAGTCTTGTGCAGGGGAGACATCAGGGGTCTCTCCCACTAGCCATGATCTGCCTGCATTGCCTAGAGCAGCACATAGTCCCAGTGATGAGCTGCCTGGGATGGGCGATGAGGGATGAAGGATGAGGGGTGCCGCCATGTAATCCCGGCCGGGGGATTGATGTAGAAATGTCATGATGATGTCTATGGAGGAAGCAGGAAGCGGTGTGCATAGCGGTGTCCGGGCGGTGAAGGGTTAACCCTCCTCTCCTCTTCTCTTCCATTCTCCACCTCTGAACCTCACTGATTGACAGCAGAACAGGAGAGGAGGGGGAGGGGAAGCGACCCGGCCAGGCCGCCTATCACAGCCCAGAGTAGGCGGTGCCGTGCCCTCCAGCCGTCCAATGTGCGCCGAGTGGGCGGTGCCCCCGGTCTCCATTCTGTGCCGTGTGTCAGTTGTAGAGGAGAGAGGGCTAGACACAGGAGGGGAGGGAGGAGGAGAACACAGAGCCGAGTCCAAACAAAAGCAGGACACCGAGCGAGCGAGAGAGAGAGCGGAGTGGAAGTTGGCAGCCTCGGTCCAGACCCCACCCTCCGGGAGAACGATCCGTGCCAGGCTCCCTCCGATCCTACCCCCTTCCCCACCACCCCCTGCCCCGACACCGCCGTCACCGCCAGTGGACCCGCTCGGGATCTGGACGGATTGGTGCGCCCTGGGATTATCGGAGCCACAACAAAGGAGAAGAACAATAAGAGTTGTGATCGGAGGAGATGGATGATCAGCCCAGGCTAATGCATAGCCACCCCGGGGTGGGGATGGCCGCTCACCCCAGCCTGTCCCAGCACATGCAGGATGGCACCGGGGCCAACGAGGGGGAGGGGGGCAGGAAGCAGGACATCGGGGATATATTACAGCAGATCATGACCATCACCGACCAGAGTCTGGACGAGGCACAGGCCAGGTGAGCGATTCTACCATACACACTGCGATCTGATGTACCATGGATAGGGCTGACCCCTCCCCCCACCATTCCATATGTGTCCCCCCCCCTATACTATGTCTGTGTGTGCCTCCCCTCCCCCATCACACCTGGCCAGTCCCCCCCCCCCCCCCATATAGATCCATCTCTGATGTCCCCTCTGGGTTTTATCTCTGGCTGTAGGGCCATCTAGGTGCAGGAAAAAGTTGTGGTGGTCGGTGAATAGGTGGTGACTTTCCTGGTGGTCGGTGAATAGGCGGTGTGAGCGCCGGTCAGGTGGGGAAAGTTTGATGTGACTATAAAGTGTCAGGATCCAGTCACTGGTAAAGTTTTAGTACAGTCATAGAAGTACTATGGAGGTCAAGTGACTGGCAGGCCTGTGATGGGGACTGGAAGGTGTGGAGTCGCCTGCCCCCCAGGGTGAGGGATTGATGGGCACCGCCGGATACAGGCTGGACCCCTGATGCCCAACTTGTGGCCCAAGGGCCACATCTGCAGGCAGAAGTCCATGTTTCCCTATTCCAGGGATCTCTAGCAGGCCCTTGTAAGGTGTTTGCAGTCTACGACTTACTCCTGATGCACGTCTTCAGTCTTAAATAACTCCTGTTTGCACTCTCTGACCATCTCCTATAGCGTGCCCGTAGCCCCCCGTCCATCTCTGTAGTGTGCCTATACCCTATGACCATCTCCTGTAGCGTGCCTATACCCTATGAACATCTCCTGTATCGTGCCCGTAGCCCCCTGACCATCTCTGTAGCGTGCCTATACCCTATGAACATCTCCTGTAGCGTGCCCGTAGCCCCCCGACCATCTCTGTAGCGTGCCTATACCCTATGAACATCTCCTGTAGCGTGCCTATACCCTATGAACATCTCCTGTAGCGTGCCCGTAGCCCCCCGGCCATCTCTGTAGTGTGCCTATACCCTATGAACATCTCCTGTAGCGTGCCCGTAGCCCCCCGACCATCTCTGTAGCGCGCCTATACCCTATGAACATCTCCTGTATCGTGCCTGTAGCCCCCCGACCATCTCTGTAGCGTGCCTATACCCTATGAACATCTCTGTAGCGTGCCTATACCCTATGAACATCTCCTGTAGCGTGCCTATACCCTATGAACATCTCCTATAGCGTGCCCGTAGCCCCCCTGACCATCTCTGTAGTGTGCCTATACCCTTTGACCATCTCCTGTAGGCTGCCCGTAGCCCCCGACCATCTCTGTAGTGTGCCTATACCCTATGAACATCTCCTGTAGCGTGCCCGTAGCCCCCCCCGACCATCTCTGTAGTGTGCCTATACCCTATGAACATCTCCTGTAGCGTGCCTATACCCTATGAACATCTCCTGTAGCGTGCCCGTAGCCCCCCGACCATCTCTGTAGCGTGCCTATACCCTATGAACATCTCCTGTAGCGTGCCTGTAGCCCCCCCCGACCATCTCTGTAGCGTGCCTATACCCTATGAACATCTCTGTAGCGTGCCTATACCCTATGAACATCTCCTGTAGCGTGCCTATACCCTATGAACATCTCCTATAGCGTGCCCGTAGCCCCCCTGACCATCTCTGTAGTGTGCCTATACCCTTTGACCATCTCCTGTAGGCTGCCCGTAGCCCCCGACCATCTCTGTAGTGTGCCTATACCCTATGAACATCTCCTGTAGCGTGCCCGTAGCCCCCCCCGACCATCTCTGTAGTGTGCCTATACCCTATGAACATCTCCTGTAGCGTGCCTGTAGCCCCCCCGACCATCTCTGTAGGGTGCCTATACCCTATGAACATCTCCTGTAGCGTGCCTATACCCTATGAACATCTCCTATAGCGTGCCCGTAGCCCCCCTGACCATCTCTGTAGTGTGCCTATACCCTTTGACCATCTCCTGTAGGCTGCCCGTAGCCCCCGACCATCTCTGTAGTGTGCCTATACCCTATGACCATCTCCTGTAGGCTGCCCGTAGCCCCCGACCATCTCTGTAGTGTGCCTATACCCTATGACCATCTCCTGTAGGCTGCCCGTAGCCCCCGACCATCTCTGTAGTGTGCCTATACCCTATGACCATCTCCTGTAGGCTGCCCGTAGCCCCCGACCATCTCTGTAGTGTGCCTATACCCTATGACCATCTCCTGTAGCGTGCCCGTAGCCCCCTGACCATCTCTGTAGCGTGCCCGTAGGCCCCCGAACATCTTTGTAGTGTGCCTAATGACCATCTCTGTAGCGTGCCCATTGTCTGAGAATCTCGTGCCGGTAGCCCCTGACCGTCATCGTCTTCTTGCCGCGTGCCGGTAGCCCCTGACCGCTGTCTTCTTGCCGCGTGCCGGTAGCCCCTGACCGCTGTCTTCTTGCCGCGTGCCGGTAGCCCCTGACCGCTGTCTTCTTGCCGCGTGCCGGTAGCCCCTGACCGCTGTCTTCTTGCCGCGTGCACACTTGGCCCTGCTATATCAAGAGGGTTGACCACCACTGATCTAGAATGTAAACAAAAGTACTGTTTCCCTTCAGGTAGATGTCATCATCTTTGACACATGGCTACTTAGGAGAGGTGGCAGTCCTGGGACAAGGTGTGCATAGTTTACCGTGTCTAAGAGTCCCCGTCCACATTACTATGTGACTGTACAGGCCTTTGCACTACATCATTGTTGGTCTGAAAGATTGTACAGTCAGATTGTAATATGAGTGGTGATCTCCTTAATATTCACATATCTAAACCTCCAATGGAGCTGTACAGAATAATACTAGAACAGACATGTTCAGTGCAATGATGATGATAAAAATAGGTTTACTACTAAGAGCAAATCTACTCCAAGTGATGTAATTGCACTTCCTCAACTTTTCACCAAGAGCTCTAAAAAAAAAAAGTTTTCCAAGTCTGCCACGTCCAATGAAATCTCATTGTTACCTGTAGTGTATTGGGGGATTTCAGTCGTTGACCTCACACATAATGAAATGATGTCACCTAATGTGATGGAATAACGTTTGGTGGTTTTCCGGATCACCGATATCTGAACTAATAACTTTACTCTTCATGAGCACGTTATCCTTGTTCAGAGAATGGGAACTGTTCAGCTGACCTCTAAATATATTCCATTTTTTTTTTTATTGCCTTTCCATTTTAGGCTTTACCGTCTGCTGCGCTAGGCCTTTCAGTGTGCATTCCTTTTAGCTTGTCAACGCAACGGCATTGTGTCTCCTACGGGCCTTCCTTCGTGGTGTAGGCAGCTCTTGTTTTACAGTCCTCCAGATGAAATGATACATTTGGTTCCAGGATGAATGCTGTAGTAGGAGGTTCACAAAACACGCCGATCACTATTTCCCCCCACGCCTCTCCTATATTGGTTAAAAACATTCAGCATTGTCAGATTTTGTTTAGTTTTTTTATATATCACCATCTTTAGGATGGAACTTATATAAAAAATAGTATAGCTGGTACTTGCAGGAAAATGATAGTGCCTTAAATCTGGGTCAGGAGTTTAGGCGTCTTGTAATAAATGACATTTTATGGGTACTGTCGTAAAACAAACAACTCCATGCTATTTTTATAGTGTATATAATGCCTTTGTAATATACTGTGCTGGGATATTTATTACAGATACAATCTAATAAGTGAGTACTGTAATTACAAACTATTAAAAAAAAAAAAAAATGTATTGTAAAGCGTAGGGCACGTGTAACGATCTCAGTGTGTGCCCATGTAATCATTTAAAATATATTCCAGTTTTGTGGGGGGATTTTCTAACTTTCTTTTGACCCGCACAGTCTTTAGGGACGTTGCAACAGGCAGTGTCTGCATGGTTTTCTATGGCGTTCTCATGCCGCCGGTTACACGTCCCCCATTTTTCATCACGGTGATCGGTGGTTGTTGATCACTTTGTCATTGGTGTCTTCGTTAATTCACTCACTGTGTCATTTGTTGGAAGTCAACCGCGATTTTGAATGACACTGAAAGCTGGACCACGGTGTCACCGTGTGAAAGAGCCATGAGGGCCGATACGAGCTACGATGGCAGTTTAATTGGCTGTCATTAGAAATAGACATAAAATTGATACATCCATTATTTTATATTTTTTATTTAATTTTTTTATTTTTATTTTTTTTTTTACAAGTTGACAATCATGCACTGTATAAAATCTTTTTTTTTTTTATTTTTTTTTCATCACAGTGCTCTCTAGCTGGCCGAATATATACATTATAACACATTTATAGTCGCTTGTTACTATAACCTTGATTGTAACTAATTGTTGGACTTTTTTGCCTTAAAAAAAAAAAAGGCTTACTTTTGTTTCTCTTGGGTTATAGCAGAAGTGTAAAAAAATAAATAAAATAAAAAAAACCCTAAAGGACTTGTACACCAAATCAGTGATAGATTTTTATGTTTTAATCTACATAATTATTACTGCAAGCCGAGCAAGAGCCTGGCTATGATGAATGAAAGCCTAGCCACATGAGACCCACTATGGACAAAGCACAACAAAGCGTCGTATTGCATCCTTACTGCCTTCTGTGCGATGTGCAAAACATTATTGATTTTGATAGCAGAGAGCACTTAATATAGGATAAGGATTCTTATTGTAAGGGCCACAAAGCAGCTCTTGGTAAAATTACATTACAGATCAACTTTACAAGCAAACCTACGTATGCCTTTAATACATCGCTGTACTAGAAGCCAGGCGTAATATTAGGAATCCTGTACTTATTTTAGGTATTGAGTTTATAAGTAACGGCGTTTACTTATTTCATACCTCCCATATAGCAATGCAATGGGTGCTTTGTGTTTATAACACTAGATTTGGTACATCGGCATAGACCTTTTGTGCAAAGCTTACAGTCTACAACTTGTTTTTTTATAATTTTAAGTATCTACATCCAGAGCACACTGCATTTACCTAATGCAGCATACAATAATGTTATTTATCAAGATGTACTTTTCATGGATGTTATAAACCTATGCACACCATATTGGAAAAAAAATATTTAAAAAAAGTGTGTGTGTGTAATATTAAAAATAAAAGTGTATGTATATGTGTGTAAAAATAAAAGTGTATGTATATATGTGTGTGTGTGTGTGTGTGTGTGTTTAAAAAAAAAAAAAAAAAAAAAAAAAAAAAAAAAAATATATGTATATATATGTATATGTATATGTATATGTGTGTGTGTATATATATATTTGTCCATGAAAAGATTGTGAAAATAAATTTTGCTTATATATAAAAAAAAAAAAAGATGCACTATTTTTTATTTTCATAGAGCTAAAAACATTTGAATAAATGGGATTTTTTTTTGACAGGGAGAAAATAAATGGGCATAGGAAAATTACTATTTTCTTGTGAATAATTTAAGAATGTAATTAATTGGCCTGGTTCATACAGGATCAACGTGTGTTTTTTGTGAGCTGCGTGCCCTCTGTATTTTAAATTGTCTTCTGGATTTCCTGTGGGGTGGGTGATTTTATTTTTTAAATGGTTAAATTACATGGAATGACATGTTTCAGGCCTCTAAGGTTTTTAGATAAATAATATATATATTTTTTCTAAGCTGTCGGCAGAAATGACCAAATCCATATTGTTTGTGGTAGGCTGACGTCCAGACTTGTGTCATGGAACTCAGTGTAAACCAGTTTAGGATTGTCATGTGGAGGGCTTGTTTGTGGCTGCTGTAAATGAGTCGGGATGTGGTAGAACGCACGGCCCATGAGAGGTTTGTCACAGCACCGTGCTGTCACACACATTGCATAATCCATGTGGCTCTGTGTTAGTTGCAGATAGATGCGTGTAGAAATATATTTTGGAATATGCAGAGGGGGATATAGGCCCGAGAAGCCAGGTAGCCTGAAAAATACGGTATAGCTATTGCCTTTCTTAATGCTGTCAATGGAAGACCTCTTCCAGCTTGTAAATTATATAATTCCATCTACCTCTAGTGTCATTTATTACAGGTATATCAGTCCCTGACCTCAAGGAGCTTACAATCTAAGGTCCCAATAACGCATACATATGAGAGCCAATTAACCTACCAGCATGTCTTTGGTGTGACAGAGGAAACCATAGTACCTGGAGAAAACCCTCACACACGAGCACAACCAACTCCCGTACAGATGGTGTCCTGACTAGTCAAACCGGTGACCTCAGTGCTCCAAAGCCACTAGGCCATCTATGTAATGTATACACTAGGTTAATGCAGACTTTTTAAATATCTTTGAGATAAAAGAAAAACCCATATAGAGGTCACCTTTATTGGACTTCCCGCTTTGACCTTCTAAAAGACATTTCTTATGTATTTCCTGCATCATCGGTCTTTGCATATGTGTATATGTACCTCTCCACACATCTTTTAAAAGCTTATTTAATGACTGCCAGCTTTGCATGATTAAAAAATTCTAGCCATGGCTGGCCTGTAGAAGGATACTAATGCTGAACCAGCGAGGTAGCTCTCAATGCATTCATTTCTGTAGACTTCGTGTAAACGTACACTTGGCAATGTACCACTACGTTATTATGTCTTGGGTTAAACAAGGCCAGCTGTCCGAACGTAAAGATTTGTATATTTTATAGGTATACTGGTTCAGTTCCAACAGGGACTTTGGGCCAATTCACACTGAATTGCGCTAAAATGCCTGTACATTTCCATCCACTTTAGTCACATTATAATGCACGCTGACGTCGGGTGACATACATTTTGCATTATAATGCACCGTTATGGTGTAAATGGGACACATTGAAAATGTATTGTTTTTCAGGTGTCCTTCCGTTTTTGATCTGCATTAAAAAAAAAAAGCACCGGTGGGTGTGAATTGGCCCTTAATGTGTATGTTCTTTAGGTACTTCTCTTCCCACAGTCCAGGAACAAACTGGTAGGTTAATTGGCATCTGAATAGGTTGGTCATAGAGAGTGCGTGGGCACATGTATGACTAGAGAAGGCTCTACTGGAGTACCCAGTGATGTGTGAATGGCGACAGACAATTTGTAGAGTACCGGGCAATATGGCCATAGTAATATAAAATGCTTGACGTTGGTTGCTTATATTGTCAGGGCTGGACAAACGCAGGAGACAAGTAATAACTTGTTCTAAATAAAAAAAAATAAAACCTTTTTTTTTCTGTTGCTGTCAATATTGGCACGTGCACATTGGCCTCCTAAAAACGTATGCACATTTGATGTACAATTGAATAAATTATGTTGAAGCATCAACTGTCTGTGCCATTACATGACCTCCCAGTACTTCTGATGCTGGGGTTGATTTACTAAAATTGGAGAGTGCAAAATCTGGTGCAGCTCTGCATTGTAGCCAATCGGCTTCTATCTTCAGCTTGTTGATTTGGTTTCTATGCAGAGCTCACTAGTTTTAGTAAATCAACCCCACTGATCTTACAAAAGAGACCTGATTAGTGAGTCTGCGGTCATATCCTTCACAAATGGAAGTCATTTTTATCCCTTCTAGTAATTACCAATCGCAATCTTATGGGAATTAAATCTGAATTTTAATTTCATAAAATAGCAACACTTTAAGCGAAATGCACCAAACTCCATAAAAGACAGCTTGTGACTTCTCATGCACATAACTAAAAAGAGCACTTCGATTTTTATTTTATTTTTTTGTATTTTCTCTATTTTATTTCCACCATACAACCTGTAGCGTTGTTGGAAATTTTTGACCTGCCTTCACTTTAGTTGAACAAAGTATGGCAGGGTTACCACTCAAATGAATATATAATTCAGTGTATTGCTTTTTTTTTTTTTTTTTTTTATTATTTTATTTTTTTGATATACAGCAATTGCCAGGTGACCAAGTAAGTAGTCCGATGAAAACTAAAGTTGCGTTCTGGTGCTTTCGGTTAACAGAATTAACTGGACTCACTTTTGTATAAATACTTAAATGGTCCACGTAATAAGCTCAGTTTACTTAATCATCACAAAAGACTTTAGGGCACTCTTTGCCGATTTGGATAAAATACCTTTTAGGGCTCATTCACCCTGTGTGTGTGTGTGTGTGTGTGTGTTGGGCAGGGTAGCCTTGCCAAACGCAGTCCCAATGCATAGGTAAGACAATTTTGCTTTGAGTTCTCATCATTTCTCTAAAGTTGCATGTGCTGAAAAAAAATTGGGCATGCTGCATTTTTAAGCATCACCGAGTGTTGTGATGCACTTCACCACAACACTACTACCACAATTACTACTAAACTACTAGTAGTACTAAACTCTGCAACATTTTGGTAAAGTAAATAAAAAAATAAAGTAAACTGTGGGGTGGGTCATTACAATGTATCAGCACTGTCACCAATGGTTGCAGTATAATGTGGCCGCTGGTGTAAATGCACCCTTCACTTGTGTATAGAAAGGGGGGGGGGGGGATTATTATTTTTATTTTTTTGTCAAAGATGTCCCATCATATTTTCCACATGAACTTTCTCTAACGTTGGTTTCTAAGTGACCAAGATTGTACAGTTTTTGATCCAGGGTATTAGGCAATTGCATTTTGGGGATCAGGAAGGATTTTTTTCCTCTTTGGAAGCTAATTGAGCCTTGATTTATAAGGAGGTGGTTGACTTATTGCTCAACTGTGGGTTTAGGACTTTTTATGGTTTGAATGTATCTTTTTCCTTTTTATTTTATTTATTTTTCTTGTAATTTAAGTAATGTTACCAAATTTCAGACTTTGTGTAGCTACTTTGGTAAATAAAATGTTAGCTACTTTAAATATATATTAAAAATATATTTATAATAATTTAAAATCCTCTTTTTTACTTTACTTTTTTTTTTCCTCAGTAGATATCTCCCAGACCCTGACAGTTAATGCCAGCCATAAGATAGCAGTATTTCTGTGAGTGGGAATCTGTGCAGGAGTCTTTGCAAATTGACTTTACAAAAAGGCAGCCGAAAAATCAATAATATATTGTACATGCTGAGAATTTAGCTAATATGAACCTTTAGTGAATTGAAAGCTTTATTTTTGGCTCTAAGAATTGGTAAACAACGCACAGTAAAGAAATAATGGCATGTGCTAGGCTTTAGTGAATTGATCCTACATAGATGTGTGGGAGGGTCCTTTCCCATCACTGAAAGCATCCGCTTTCCTCGCGCTGATTACAGAATTGCGTGTCTGTAGCAAATTTTTTACATTTTGGTTTTTCTTTCATAAATTTGTTATCAAATCTGTTTTGGTAGCGATAGGAACATGGCACATTTAGCTGTTTACACCTTTATAAATTAAGGACAAATATTTTGTCTTGAACTGCCCCAGGAATCCTCTGAGTTTTTTTTTATTTTTTTATTTTTTTTTTACCCTTTATTCTCTTACCCTATTGTTTTTTATATTACTTATTATACAGGATCTTAATATTTTTATTATACAGCGCTTTACAGAATAAAGGAGACAGTACAGTTAAGGTCGGTCCGGCTTTCCTCGATGTTTCACAGCAAGTTGAAACCGAGGATGGAACTATTGTTTTGAAAATTCTTGTACGACAAAGGCTATTATATATATATAATAGCCTTTGTCGTACAAGAATTTTCAAAACAATAGTTCCATCCTCGGTTTCAACTTGCTGTGAAACATCGAGGAAAGCCGGACCGACCTTAACTGTACTGTCTCCTTTATTCTGTAAAGCGCTGTATAATAAAAATATTAAGATCCTGTATAATAAGTAATATAAAAAACAATAGGGTAAGAGAATAAAGGGTAAAAAAAAAAAAAAAAAAAAACTCAGAGGATTCCTGGGGCAGTTCAAGACAAAATATTGGTCCTTAAAATCTACTTTCGACATCCAATTCAGACTTTCCAAAGGAAAAAATTCCAAATTGTCTTGTACGTGAACACAATATTACGTTTTTAATGTGTAGTTTCCATACAACAAAAATCAGATATGAAAGACTGTGCTTGATCAGGAACAATAACTTTTTTTTGTCGATTATTGTTCCTGATCAAGCACGGTCTTTTATATCAGATTTTTCTTGTATGAAAACTACACATTAAAACGTAATCTTGTGTTCACATACAAGACAATTTGGAATTTGTTCCTTCAGAAATCTTTAGTTTGTAAAGTCTGAATTGGATGTCGCAAGTTGTGTATACATTATATGAAAATCAAATGATCGTGCCTCGTACGGAATTTCTTCTGGGGGTTTTTTTTTCTCCTGTATCCTACTTTTACAATACATGTTTAAGATGAGTTTAGGGGGGCTGACTCATGAGATAACGATCTAAAAGGGAGGGGCAGGTGATTTTTATTTTTTTTATTTAAATCATGATTTGATGGAAGTAAAATGTCAGTTGTGGGTAGGATGGGTTTCACTGAGGAGATTTGGCCATTGCCTAATGTGGAAGTATCTAAAAGACAGACATTGCCATCAGAACAGGAAGCCTTGTATTTTAAATGCTGATTCAGGGCTCATTCATACTTTTGGCATGGGTTATTTAGCTTGTGTTGCAAAATGCACGGTGAAGGTAGAAGATCCCAACTGATCTCTATCAATGGGTGATGAATGTTATATAACATCAGTACTGCTGCTTTGACTAAGGGGACTGTTGATGTCCCTGAAAACGTTGCCTAGGTTTGTGAATTGGTAAAAACTCCCTGTTACTTTGGTGACATTCATATCTTTATATATCACTGACCAATGCAAGCAGTGTGAACTAGCGCACTGAATGCTTTTAGGTTAAAGGCCTGCACCATCATGGCGGTAAAAAAAGGCAAATTTGGGGGGGGGGGGGAATAAATACACACACACACACACACACACACACACACACACACACACACACACACACACACACACACACACACACACACACACACACACACACACACACACACCACACACACACACACCCTTGCAAAAGTATTCACCCCCCGGTGCTTTTTACTTATTTCATTACATTACAGCCTTTAGTTCAATGTGTTTTTTTTTTTTTTTTATCAGAATTATATGTGATGGATCAGAAAATAGTCTAAGTTTGTGAAGTAGAATTAGAAAAATAGATACATAAAACAATTTTTCAGAAATAAAAAAAAAAAAAAAAAAAAAAAATGGCATGTGCGTATGTATTCACCCCCTCTGTTATGAAGCCCATGAAAAGCTCTGGTGCAACCAATTTCCTTCAGAAGTCACATAATTAGTGAAATGATGTCCACCTGTGTGCAATCTAAGTGTCACATGATTTGTCATTACATATATACACCTTTTTGAAAGGCCCCAGAGGCTGCAACACCTAAGCAAGAGGCACCACTAACCAAACACTGCCATGAAGACCAAGGAACTCTCCAAACAAGCAAGTGGTGAGAAGTACAAGTCAAGGTTAGGTTATATTTAAAAAATAAAAAAAAAAAAAATAAATAAAATAAAAAATCCAATTCTTTGATCACTAGGATGACCATCAAATCTATCATAACCAAATGGAAAGAACACGGCACAACAGCAAACCTGCCAAGAGACGGCCGCACACCAAAACTCACGGACCGGGCAAGGAGGGCATTAATCAGAGAGGCAGCACAGAAGCCTAAAGTAAGCCTGGAGGAGCTGCAGAGTTCCACAGCAGAGACTGGAGTATCTGTACATAGGACGACAATAAGTCGTACGCTCCATAGAGTTGGGCTTTATGGCAGAGTGGCCAGAAGAAAGCCATTACTTTCAGAAAAAAAACAAAATGGCATGTTTTGAGTTTGCAAAAAGGCATGTAGGAGACTTGCAAAAGGAGGAAGGTGCTCTGATCTGATGAGACTAAAATGGAACTTTTTGGCTATCAAAGAAAACGCTATGTCTGACGCAAACCCAACACAACACATCACCCAAAGAACACCATCCCCACAGTGAAACGTGGTGGTGGCAGCATCATGCTGTGGGGATGTTTTTCAGCAGTCGGGACTGGGAAACTGGTCAGAGTTGAGAGCAAGATGGATGGTGCTAAATACAGGGATATTCTTGAGCAAAACCTGTACCACTCTGTGTGTGATTTGAGGCTAGGACGGAGGTTCACCTTCCAGCAGGACAATGATCCCAAACCCACTGCAAAAGCAACACTTGAGTGGTTAAAAGGGGAAACATCTAAATGTTTTGGAATGGCCTAGTCAAAGCCCAGACCTCAATCCGATAGAAAATTGTGGTCAGACTAAAAGATTGCTGTTCACAAGCCCGAACCATCCAACTTGAAGGAGCTGGAGCAGTTTTGCAAGGAGGAATGGGCAAAAATCCCAGGGGTAAGATGTGGCAAGCTCATAGAGACTTATGCAAAGTGACTTGGAGCTGTGATAGCCGCAAAATGTGTCTCTGCAAAGTATTGACTTTAGGGGGGTGAATAGTTATGCACATTGACTTTTTGTCTTATTTGTTTGCTTCACAAAAAAAAATAAAAATCTTAAATTGTGGGCATGTTCTGTAAATTAAATGCTGAAATTCCTCCAACAATCCGTGTTTTATTCCAGGTTGTGAGGCAACAAAACACAAAAAAAAGGCCAAGAGGGTGAATACTTTTGCAAGGCACTGTGTGTGTATATGTGTATGTAAGTATATGTGTGTGTGTGTAAATATATATATATATATATATATATCCCTTTTTTATTTATTTATATATATATATATAGCTACACAAGCCATATTGAATTTAAATATTTTACTTCTTTTTTTTTTTTTTTACTCTTTTTAATATAAGATAAACCAGAGAAATAAAGCTATATGGAGCAAATCTGAATTAATCTCTCAATTGATCTAACCACCGTAAGCTGATTGGTTGATGTAGGTTCCTTCACGTGGCATATTGTCTTTGCACTGAAACAGAAGGTCTAATATGTATATAAACAAAGCAGGAACATTAGGCAAGGTTTTATTTGCTCATTTCACACTAATAAGAGCAAGTTCCTTTGTACCATTTCCATTAGTTAACCTGCATACAGTAAAACATTTTTTTTTTTTAGTTTTTGCTCCCAGTTAGTTCATTTTTGAGTCTGAAAGGAATACTGAATATTAAGAGGCATAAATACTACAAAAAATTGTCAACTCTCCTGTTCTATAAATGCTGCTTTTAGTCCATCGTCCTAATTCAGGGTAACCTATGATTTCTTGTTGTGTGATCACCAATGCCTAGAAAGATGTTTGGCCTAAATTGTACTATTTCTGTTCTCTTCTATTCTTCCATTACCTTGTATGGATATGCATAGTGAACTGTGTAAAGGGCAGCTTCGAAGCATGTCCCTTTTTTGTTGATATCTGAAATCGCAACGCTGCTCTGGTCAACAAAGCAGATGGGCAAAGTAATAGCTATACCCCTTTGAATCCAGCTTAAAGGCTGGGTTCACCTTTTTATAATACATGCACTTTTTCAGATTAAAAAAAAAAAAAAAAAAAAAAAAAAATTTTATATATTTTAATGTAAAAAAAAAATGTGCATTTATTATATTTTTACTCTAGCCTATTGCATCCTCGATCAGCAGCTCATGGATGCAATGCCTGGATCCTGCAGATGCTCACCGGCGCCCTCGCAGTTCATTGAGAATTACAAGCCGTCGGTCGTGGAGGCCGACTGTACTTGTAATTCAGTCATAGACATCTGTGAATGAATACTGCGGGTGTGTGGGTGGAGCCCTGCATGTCTCTCTGCTGTTTTTAAATTCTGACATTGGGTAGGGGATCTTCTCCCTGCACCCACTGTCACAGGGAGCCGGAGGATAGGAGACAGGAGCTGGAACTTGTAACATGTTCCAAAGGTGAAGTTATCCTTTAAATTATTTTATCTCTGCAGCTACTCCCCTGCAGATATTTGTAAATGCAGGTAGGTTTGCTAATTCAATCATTATTTTTCCCTAGATAAAGTAATTCTGTTTAATACCGTGTGCATGTCTATGCCCATGTTTAATTTAAAAGCTTGTAAAATGGTCAGCCTGTGCATGCGCACCTGACTGTCTTTACATGAGTTTAAAGTGAACCTGTCTGGACCAATACAGGGAACATTACAGATTTTTTGTTACTGTCTCCTTCCCCCCTAGAGGCACATACTCACTTAAGTTTTCTTTACACCCCCACTGCCCTGTTCAGCGCTGGGAGTGGGAGAAGCAGACCTGTGTTCACTATAAGTCGTATGCTCCTCCACACTCAAAAGTGCCAGTTATTTTCTTTCTTTCTTCCCAACAGCTGCATGGATCGGCAGGAGCGTGAAAGGTAAGGCGACTATACTGCTTGGGACATGGGGAATTGAAGCAAACCTGTGGTTTGCCCTGCAAGCACTTTATGGCTAGTTTTTCTTGCCAGGAAAAAGTTAGGTCTTCTTTTAATTCCTCAGCAGCTAGAAGACAATACTTGGCATGCATCCTCGATTTTATCTTTTTTGTAGGATTTAGCTTTTTATTTTTTTGAGAGGCAGAAATAAGCTAAAACAATTGCTTATCCTCTAATGCCTTTTCTCTACATCACTTGTAATAAGTGTTAACTGTATAGCTTTAATCATTGAGTTACCACAACTGTTTGATATATAGATAGCCCCCCCTTTTTTTGTTTGTTTTTTTTCATATACCTTTTTTTTTGTTTTGGTATCAGAATGTTTTGCATATGGCTGAATATCTCCTATATGATCCTTTCATCCAATTGGCCCTTAAATGGAAATTGAATTGTAGTTGCTCCAGCATTTACAATGCAAATACAATGGTGTTGGAACTTTCTTCTTTGGCAAAAGTTTTTTTGTCCTTTTTTTTTTTTTTTTTTATCTGGTTGAACGTGGTGTTTGATCAAAAATTTTCCATCTGCTTCAAATGACATCTAAGGATAACATGTGCCTATTAATAGCAAAAAAGTGTAGAGGTAACGGTAAGCATGAGAACGTTCTCCAACTTGGTTGTTTTTTGGTAATCTCAAGTCTGCAAAGTACTTAAAGGTGGATGAGGCCTTCAGAGCAGAAATTGGCAATGCTGTCTTTGTCCAACCAATTGCAATGCCCCCCCCCCCCCCCCCCCCAACACAGACTAAAAATGAATTGTCAACTGGGCTGATTTATTTTGTCCCTGGGAACCTCCTAAGCTGGCGTAGAGGAATTTCATATCAATTTAGTGGTGTTCTTGACAGGTAAATTTTTTATTTTTTCATAAACTTAAAAAAATCTAACTACTTTTAGCCTGGGTTCCCATTGACGTGGGTCTGAAATCATGTGAGTTCAGCTGGACTCACACAATTTCAAACCGACAATGTAGTCCGACTTCGGGGCGATTTGACAGACATCTGGGCAGGGTTCCTGCACTGATGTCTATTCAAATCTCCCCCGAAGTCGCCAAAATTAGTACAAGAACTGGAAATTGGTGCGGTGCCACAAAGTCGGCAATAGCTGCCGATTTGACATGTCAACTCTCATGCCAAATCGGCCCAATGTGGGCTTATCGGGCTTTGTGTTTTAGTTGTTTAGTGATTGTACTGAAGGGTGGTCATTGTCAGTGCAATCTTACACCCAATCTGATGCCTCATTTATTAAGGTACTTCTGACCATCCTAATTCCTCCATTATTATTATTATTATTATTATTATTATTATTATTATTATTATGATTATTATTATTATTTACTAACCTTTACCAACATGTGTGCAACCAGGCCAAGATTTTGATACAGAAGTTAATCGTATGTGCACTGCTTTAGCCACAGGGGGGATTTGATTTAAATCACTAGTAAAAAAAAAGGCTTGATTTAAATCAACTCCTATTTTTTAAATCATTTTTAAAGAGCAACTGTCATCTCTGACCCACTATTGACTTGCCAACAGTCCACACAACAAGGTGAGGGACGTGGCAGCAGCAGGTTAGTGGATGTCGGCTAACGGGCGCTGCCATGATGGATCTGAAATGACGGGTGCTCTTTATATGTAAGGACCCATTCTCGCTGGTAATTAGAATTTTTAATATTTGCAAACAAAATGAAGGTTTCCTATTTAGAATAATAAGCGGTTAGGTTAGTAAAACAGTCATATCGGAAACGATTTTAAGTTAATAACACATATATTGGAGAACTACTCCTCCAAATTATTTAATTTAAAACAATAACATTGCCAGTGCATTTTATCTCCGCTTGGATTCATGGAATGTGTTTACCAAAAATGTAAATATTGCAGAATATACAGCCTCATGCTACATAACTAAGCTCCATTTCATGCTAAATAAACTAAAATATGAATGTTTCTTAATGAGAACTTTCTTTACATAGATTTTTTTTTTTTTTCTTTTACTCCAAAAGGGTTTATCCAAAAAAAATAGATTTTTTTTATTTTTTTTTTTTTTATTCACCCTGTTTAAGCCAGTTGTGTGAAAAACAGAAATGGGTCCCAGTGCTTTGATCAACAGGCAGATCTCTGATCATTGTTTGTAAAAAAAAAAAAAAAAAAAAAAAAAATAAATTATATATATATATATATATTATATTATACATACATACATAAATACATACATACATACATTTTCTTTATTACGAAAGGCATATAGGCACTCCTCAGTTAGTTATTAACATGCATATTTATGAATTTGAGGGTGCATGTTAGTTGACTGGATAATTGTAACAATTATGTCTTCCCTCTGATGTACATGACTAGATTCAATTGTATCCCACTGCTAATCTTAAAACTATCTTGTCCTATTTTTATTTTTTTGCCATTTTACCTGTAAAGGAGAAATCGCAGTGGTTCTGAATCATATAGACAAGATCCGAAAACTGTGATTACTATATGAGAGATATTAATTTTGAGGCTTTTAGCACCAGAGTAGAAGTGGTGGAGATTTTTTTAATTTGCTACCCTAAATTTAGACTCAATGGGTCCTACTCATCAGCAACTTAGAGGAACTGCAGTCTGCTCACATTAATTTGTAATAAAATCATCTTTGCCCTTCTGAAGCTTCCCTCCAACCCCTTTGCATATTTTATATATACTCTGATTCTGTACTCGCTAAATATGCTGCAGAAAATCTCCCTCCACTGAGTGGCTGCATCCATTTTAACTGTGGGCAGCTGAAGCTGCTGCCTGTTCACTTCCTGGATTTAAACAGAGGCACGCCCCAGCTCTGCAGTCTGGCAGCACTCATTGGCCCTCTTATGACTCCCTTCATGGCAAACTCGCACGACGGAGAGATGTGCATGATGTCATATACCTAGGCTTTTTACCAGACAAGAAACAGGAAGTGGGCTGTATAAGGCATTTACTGGAAGATTTTTTTTTAACTATCCAAAGTTAAAAAAAAACTATTATTTTAATAGAAAGGTTTTTAAAAATGTGACTCAGCCCTGGTTCACATTGGTGCCATTTGACATGTCAAATCACCGGTGTGACGCCGCACCAATTTCAAAAAGTAGTTTCCGTACTTGTGTTGGGGAAGCGTATATTGATTGGTTTAGTTATAGCGTCTTCAAACTATGGGAAAGCTTTTATGGCTTTTTAATTTTTTTATTTACTAGTAATGATGGTGATCTGCGATTTTTAGCGGTATTGCGACAGATTTTTTGATACTTTTTGTGGGACCATTGGTGTTTATACAGCGATCGGTGCTATAAAAATGCACTGATTACTGTGTAAATGTCACTGGCAGGGAAGGGGTTAACACTAGGGGGCGATCAAGGGGTTAAATTTGTTCCCTCACTATGTTCTAACTGGGGGGGGGGGGGTGATGTGAGCGCCCAGGAGAGGAACCATATCGTTTTTCCTACTTCATTAAAAAACAAAAAAAAAAACAAGACGACCCCAGTGCTGCAAGGCAGAAGTGCTAACAACTGAGCCAAACAGGACCACAGTCAAAATCAATAAATGTGGAAGTAATGACACTTTTGACATTTGATTACATTGCTGTCTGGGCCCACCGGGGCCAGTGATGACTGAATTCTCTTTGCACCCATTAATTCCGCCTATGTTCTATCAAATAATGCCTCCGATCTGCGCATGTACAGAATGCAACGGCACTCCAGCTGATATGTTGAACAGCTGGCGTAACATCAATTCTGCATATGCTCAGATCGTTGAAGGCATTATCCGATCTGCAAAGGGAGAATGTAATCGTCGGTTTCTGCCTCTTCTCATGCGGGAGAATTGACCGATCTAGTGACAGGCGGATTTCACTGTTGCACGATTACATTCTCCCTTTGCAGGTCATTGAATAAAGCCTCCGACCATCTGCAATTTTGACGTCACGCCAGCTGATCAACATATCCGCTGGCGTGAGATTGCGTACTGTGCATGTGCAGATCATCGGAGGCATTATCTTATTATTTTTAGTTTTTTTGCCCACTTGAATGGTCTTTAGCTGCCCAGGGCTCTACACATGCTGTGGCAGCAATACTTTGTTTCTTGCCCACGTAAAAAAAAAACTGCATGTCCCAGTTTGACACATACTGCCTCCGAATGCGACCCATTCAAGTTTGTGGGGCCACCCTGCAGCCAAGTGCCATGCACTCAGTTTACGGCACAGTGATTCAAAATGTAGTAATTTAGGTTTGATAACTTTCACATTTTGCAAGCTTGTTGTTGTTTTTTTTTTTTTTTCCCCTAGAATTTGAAGTGGAGTTCCACTCAAAAGTAAAACTTCCACTTTAAGTACTCCTCGCCCCCTGACATGCCACAATTGGCATGTCCTTTTTTTTTTTTTTGGGGGGGGGGGTAGTGGGTACCTGGTTTTGAGAGGGACTTCCTGTCCCACTTCCTCCTTCTGGTCCCAGAAGATTGCCTGGCCACTGAGCGAGCACAGCGTGACTTGAACATGCTCAGTGCGTGCCCGGCTGTGCACGCCCCATAAACATAGGCCATTACAAATTGTATACGGAAATGACTTAAACCATTCCCATATACAGAAAATATTATTTACATGTTTATCAAGGAAATATTGTGAAAATGATCCATCCCATTTAACCCCTGCCTGTGTAGGATTGTCCTGTATTTTTGAAAGCTGTAGAACCATAAATTATGTGCCATTTGTCGGTTCCTGATGGAGGTCTAACAGAAGCCTGCAAGGTGCTAATAACCGCAGCATGATTAATGATGATATGTCTCTGTGTGAAATTTCCCCTTTGGTATCTTCTGGCAATGTCCTGGGGCACGAGGCGGTAATAAGATGCGCTGTTTTCCCTGCGTTTGACCCGTTGAAAGGGTGTTTGCTTTTTGTGATGATGCTTTTGCTCGATCTGTAATATTTATCGGTGAATTCTTCTTTTTTTTTTATATATAGTGGCCTGTATACAGATCTTTTGGATTTTGCTCTGCCTCTTAACAGCCCTCCCATTTTGCCTTATGTGTCCATGTATGCTATAGGCTTTTACGGGAGTTGGGGCAGAGGGAGCTTTTAAGCTTTCAAAACACTCAAAAGCAACAACCAGAAAAAATAATAATAATTCTGGTCGGTAGAACGAACGCACATGCAAAAGTGGCTTTTTATCACATATTTTTTTTCTGCTACTAAACTTCTGTAAGGCATCAAAGAATACAGTGTATACGTGGCCTTAAAGTAGAACTATAGGCAAACCGCTCCCCCCCCCCCCCCTTTTTTATCTATTTTATTTTGGATAGTAATTCGGTTTTATTTTTTGTGTCCCTTTTGGGGAGATTTACCTCCACCTCGTGCCCCTTGGCCAAAACAGGAAGTGAGGGGAATCCCTGCAAATTAAGGTCACTAGAACTAGCATCCATATTGAAGATTTCCCCTCCTATTACTTTTCTGGTTACAAACCAAAATTTGGGGTTTTCTTTTACTTTCAATGATGATGGTAAACAGGAAAAAAGAGGGCGAATCTCCCTACTTATGGGTTCTAATCCAGCTCCACTCTATCAAAAACTGAAAAGTTTTTTTTATTTTTTTGTCTTAAGTTATACTGACCCAGCCTGTTTCTGACATTTTGTTGCTTACAAGTTTAAAATCTAGTCCATAGAGAAAAAAAATGGCGGTTGTTGCAATATTTTATGTTGCACTGTATTTGCACAGCGATCTCTCAAATGCAATATTTTTATTTTTTATTATTTTTTTTTTTTTTTTTTTTTTTTAAAATACACTTTAATGAATTTTTTTTTTTTTTTTACATAATGTGAAAGATGTTGCGCCAAGTAAATACCCAACATGTCATGCTTTTTAAAATTGCGCATTCTCGTGGATAGGCGACACAGTACGGTACTTAATCTCCATGCTTAATTTTTTTTTTACAGGTTACCTGTAGATGGAGGTCTAGTACTAGAATTATTGCTCTCTAGCATTCGTGGCAATAACTCATGTGTGCGTTCATTTCTGCGCATGAGTGCAGAGGGATAAGGCACTTAAAGTAAAAAATAATTATTTTATTTTTACACTGTCCATATATATACACACACCCCTGTTAAAATGTCAGGTTTCTGTAATGTAAAAAAAAAGAGACAAAGCTAAATTTCAGAACTTTTCCCACCTTTTTAATGTGACCTATAAACTACAACTCAGTTGAAAAACAAACTGAAATCTTTTAGCGGGGAGGTAAGGGGGGATAAAAAAAAAAAAACGTAATGTGGTTGGATAAGCGCTCCCTTCTAGAACTGGGGATGTAGCTGTGTTCAGAATTGCATTCAAACTCATGTTAAATAGGAGTCAGTACACACCTACCATCATTTAAAGTGCCTCTGGTTAACCCCAAATAAAGTTCAGCTGTTCTAGTAGCTCTTTCTTGACATTTTCTTAGTCGCATCCTACAGCAAAAGCCATGGTGCACAGAGCGCTTCCAAAGCATCAGAGGGACCTCATTGTTAAAAGGTATCAGTTAGAAGGTACAAAAGAATTTCCAAGGCACTAGATATACCACGGAACACAGTGAAGACAGTCATCATCAAGTGGATAAAATATGGCACAACAGTGACATTACCAAGAACTGGACGTCCCTCCAAAATTGATGAAAAGACGAGAAGAAAACTGGTCGGGGAGGCTGCCAAGAGGCCCACAGCAACATTAAAGGAGCTGCAGGAATATCTGGCAAGTACTGGCTGTGTGGTACATGTCACAACAATCTCCTGTATTCTTCATATATCTGGGCTATGGGGTAGAGTGGCAAGACGAAGCCTTTTCTTACAAAGGAAAAACATCCAAGCCTGGCTAAATTTTTCCAAAAACACATCTGAAGTCTCCCAAAAGCATGTGGGAAAATGTGTTGTGGTCCGATGAAGCCAAGGTTTAACTTCTTTTGGCCATAATTTAAAAGATCTATTTGGTGTAAAAACAACACTGCGCATCACCAAAAGAACACCATACCCACCATGAAGCATGGTGGTGGCAGCATCATGCTTTTGGGGCTGTTTTTCTTCAGCTCGAAAAGGGGCCTTAGTCAAGGTAGAGGGCATTTATAATACCAGTCAATATTGACACAAAACCTTCAGGCTTCTGCTAGAAAGCTGACCATAAAGAGGAACTTCATCTTTCAGCATGACAACGACCCAAAGCATACATCCAAATCAATAAAGGAATGGCTTCACCCGAAGAAAAACATTTCTTTAGTTTCTGTCAGTAGATTTTCTCCTTCACTGATGAGCAGGTACTGAAAGGCTGGTGTCACTGGGTACTGCTTGGTGTCACTGATGGGCACTGGGGGCTTTACTGTAATCTGGGCACTGATGATCAGTCCCCTGTGATGAGATGCCGCTGATTGGCTCTCCTCGTCACACACTCTGTCTGTGTAAGGTGATGAGAGCCGATTACCGACACTTTCACATTTATTTACATGTGATTGGACACAACCGATCACATGGTTAAAGAGCCGCATCATCTGCTCTTTTACAGAGATTTTTACAGAGAAGTCCTAGAAACTCGGTGCGGACGTTCTGTGGTGATGTCATATGACGTCCACCCAGAACGAGAGCCACACCACATCTCCTTTATTTGACGGTGGGCAGGGGCGGCAAGTGGTTAGGGTGTGCACACTTATGCATCCATATTTATATTAGTTTTTTACTTTCCTCCATCTAAAAGATTTCAGTTTGTTCATTTGAGTTGTACAGTTTATAGGTCACATTAAAGGTGGAAAAACGTCTGAAATGATTTCTTTGTCTCATTATTTTATTTTTTTACATCACAGAAACCTGACATTTTAACGGTTGTGTTGACTTTTTTTTTTTTTCTTTTTATATCCACTGTAGCTGCAGCCATAACCTCTAAATTTAATGTCTAAACCATGACGTATATTTCCAGTTAGGCAGTCGGCAAGTGGTTAAAAGTGGAAGTTCAACCTAAAATGACTACATGAACCTTAAAGGGCAACTCCACTTTCGTGGGGGGCACAAATAAAGAAAAAAATGAGCGTATACAATTGCGACACAAGTCCTATTGTAATTGAGTGTTATTAAAAATTTACCTTTCCTTTTCAATCTACAGCCACTGTAATTTTCTGTAATGTGTATAGAACGCCCCCCAGAAACCATTTTCTGCTTGTGTGATTGGCTCACAGATTTTTCCAGAAGTCTGCACTAAGATACAAGTACGATTTCAGGCATCCCCTGCAACAAAAATGTATTTTTTGGTAAGATACTCCCAATAGGAAATCGCATCTAAAGGGTTTCCTCATTAGGGCCCTGCAGATGGTTGATAAATATAAAACCACTCCCATTAGACTCACTTTACCACATGGACACAGACAAACGCACATAGATTTCTTTAGAATAAGAAAAGGTAGGAATCTGCAATAAAGTTTGTTGAAATCCTTGTAATGCACATAGATCACCCGGGGGTGGGGGGTGGATGGTTTTGATGGGGGGAAAAAAAAAAATAGTGGAGTTGCACTTTAAGCAGCCATATAAAAACCTGTACCTTGATAAATGCGTAATACTGTGTTTGACTTCTGTCTGCGCTCTAGTTGTCCAGCAATCTGCATTGGAAACAGCCAACCATTTACCAGTGACTCCATGGGATGGATTTACTAAAGGCCTATAGACTGTGGAGTTGCTTCAGAGCTTTGCAAATGCAGTGAATTGTCACTTTGCAAAGACTATCCAATCGCATGCAAGGGGGGGAAAAAACATTTTTGCTTGCACAGGATTGGATGATGAAAGTCGGCAGAGCTTCCCCTCATTTTCTAAGTAATGGAGGAACTGCGCTTGCAGAGCGCACATTGTATTTGCCTTTAGGCGTGTCTAGGGGCGGGGCATGGTAGGGATTGAGTGGGGCACTGGTGGCAAGTAGGAGGGTTGGGACTTTGAATGAGGCATGTGTGACATGGCTAGCAAATGAGTCCATGTTTAAAAAAGCTTACAGTATATGTTTATTCTCTTTGAACCATGCGTAAGAAGCCATGTAGCAGTAGGTACATAGGATTGTACAGTATAGGGAAAAAAGTTGCGCTATCCTAATGGGTTAAAGCTGCTGCTCGAAATGTTATACTACAAAATACAAAATGGCTGTGGGAAGGAGCTGCGCTAAAGAATGAAAATATTAAGAAAATTGATATGTGATACGAAGTGTAGTACCAAATGAGGACTGAAAAGTATTTGCCCAAATAGCTATACGTTTCATATAAAAGTGTCAAAAAGGAAGTCTGCATACAATCAGATTAATATAAAAATGAATAAATAAAAACCCGGCTGAGCTCTTCCTATTTGTGTGGAAGTGAAATGGGATGTGCACAGTGGATGTACGCTGATTGGTGAAATCAAAAGACCACATAGAAAACATGCATTGACATAAAATGAAAAACTGGTGTAAATAGGTAAACACCCTACTGAGCATTCAATAGTGTATGGTACCTGTTATCAACTGTTGTAAAGAAGATACAAATTTATATATCATATACTATAAACAGTGTGCAAACTAAATCCTGGACTGTGGCCAGTAAACCTTGGTGAAAATAATCCAAAAAAAAAGGATAATATTTCAACTTGATAACAAAATATTGATGAACACCCTACAGGGCATTCAAAACAATATTAACCTTGTTATTGGCTATTGGAAAATGAATGCCAACTTGGTACCCTAACTGGAATATAACCAGTGAACTTTTAGTGAAAAAAGAATCTAAAAAAATAAAAAATACAAATAAAAAGTAAACACCCTACAGAGCTTAAAGATTGCAATGGTGACCAAATATGTGTATAATCCCCAGGGAATGGAAAAACAATCCCTTAGGGGTTGAGTGACAACCGCTTCACCAAAAAAAATTATATTCAAACACGAAAAAAAGTTAAAAAGTAAAAAGTAAACACCCTACAGAGCTTAAAGATCACAGTGGTGACCGAGTATGTGTATAATCCCCAGGGAATGTATGGAGACAATCCCTAAGGGGTTGTGTAACAACCGCTTCACCAGAAAAATGAAATCAGTCACAAACAATATAAATAAGTGCGTCTTGAAATGCACAATGTAGCAAACAAGTTCCGTGCTGTTAACAGTCTATGTGAGGACTCCAAATATCTTGAAATGAAAGTGACTTGTATAACACCAAGAAAAGATGTGAAGACCTCCACCATAGGGCAAACTTGTCTCCTTACCGGAACTATATGGTCCCTTTTTTAGGGGGACCTTTCACACAGGTGGCTCTTAACCCTAGCCAGGGGTATACAGGGAAGAACGTCCGGTATCCAACCGATCACATTGACTCGTCCAGAATAGCTCCCAACCAGGGTCCTTCTCTGATGTCAGCTCAAGATTAGGCTCGGTGGCCAAATTGCAGTTGGAACCAAAGGGGATTAAAGAGAGCTCACATAGTGTGAAATCCAACGATATTTTATTAAATAAAAAAATAAGTAAACACTTACAGTGTAGCAAAATTCAATAGGCTTGAAGCGAGCCGGCCGGTCTCGCAAATACAGCCCGTGGTATGGGATCACGTCTTACAGCGGTAGCGTCAGGACGTAGCTCCTCCTCCCTACGCGTTTCGTCATCACACTATGTGAGCTCTCTTTAATCCCCTTTGGTTCCAACTGCAATTTGGCCACCGAGCCTAATCTTGAGCTGACATCAGAGAAGGACCCTGGTTGGGAGCTATTCTGGACGAGTCAATGTGATCGGTTGGATACCGGACGTTCTTCCCTGTATACCCCTGGCTAGGGTTAAGAGCCACCTGTGTGAAAGGTCCCCCTAAAAAAGGGACCATATAGTTCCGGTAAGGAGACAAGTTTGCCCTATGGTGGAGGTCTTCACATCTTTTCTTGGTGTTATACAAGTCACTTTCATTTCAAGATATTTGGAGTCCTCACATAGACTGTTAACAGCACGGAACTTGTTTGCTACATTGTGCATTTCAAGACGCACTTATTTATATTGTTTGTGACTGATTTCATTTTTCTGGTGAAGCGGTTGTTACACAACCCCTTAGGGATTGTCTCCATACATTCCCTGGGGATTATACACATACTCGGTCACCACTGTGATCTTTAAGCTCTGTAGGGTGTTTACTTTTTACTTTTTAACTTTTTTTCGTGTTTGAATATAATTTTTTTTGGTGAAGCGGTTGTCACTCAACCCCTAAGGGATTGTTTTTCCATTCCCTGGGGATTATACACATATTTGGTCACCATTGCAATCTTTAAGCTCTGTAGGGTGTTTACTTTTTATTTGTATTTTTATTTTTTTAGATTCTTTTTTCACTAAAAGTTCACTGGTTATATTCCAGTTAGGGTACCAAGTTGGCATTCATTTTCCAATAGCCAATAACAAGGTTAATATTGTTTTGAATGCCCTGTAGGGTGTTCATCAATATTTTGTTATCAAGTTGAAATATTATCCTTTTTTTTTGGATTATTTTCACCAAGGTTTACTGGCCACAGTCCAGGATTTAGTTTGCACACTGTTTATAGTATATGATATATAAATTTGTATCTTCTTTACAACAGTTGATAACAGGTACCATACACTATTGAATGCTCAGTAGGGTGTTTACCTATTTACACCAGTTTTTCATTTTATGTCAATGCATGTTTTCTATGTGGTCTTTTGATTTCACCAATCAGCGTACATCCACTGTGCACATCCCATTTCACTTCCACACAAATAGGAAGAGCTCAGCCGGGTTTTTATTTATTCATTTTTATATTAATCTGATTGTATGCAGACTTCCTTTTTGACACTTTTATATGAAACGTATAGCTATTTGGGCAAATACTTTTCAGTCCTCATTTGGTACTACACTTCGTATCACATATCAATTTTCTTAATATTTTCATTCTTTAGCGCAGCTCCTTCCCACAGCCACATAGGATTGTACGCATTTCAAAAACATGTTGCAAACCATATATACATATCAATAACGACATGGCACATTGTATGGTGTAAAAGAATGTCCTCCATATCCTAAAATCACGTCAAAAACAGACTAATGTAGTATGAGCTGAATAAAAATGGCATGATAAGCCGTCTATAGAAGCATGGTGCATCTATGGAAGCACACATGGCTGTTATCAGCAGTTTTTTTGTCTGGGGTGTTTTTTGGCTTTAAAAAAAACCCCAAACTAGTGGGTTCTGTGGCTCTAACGTCAAACATTGATAAACGTTTGTTTTTTTAAGTAGAAACAACCATATCTTTGGTCATCAAAGTAAATTTAAAAATATCTAAAATGTTAAGTAGTACAAAAAGGCTGTGCAAAGTGCATCAACCCATCGCACCGAGTCCTCTCCATTTCAAGAATGAAAATTTGTGAATGGTGGCTCTAGGGATAAACCTGAACTCCTAGTCTCCAGGCATATACAAAAGATTTAAACGAATGCAGTGCCGTAATCATTAATATATCATTTAAATGTAATTTTTGAAATCGTTGACCTGGTATCAACCTCTTGCAATCTCTGTATAACTGAGCTACAGTGTGAGAGGAAGAGGCAGTACAAGGCGCCAATCAGTTCATACGTAGACAAGAAGCATTCTGATAGGAGGAGAAAGCAGAGTGACACACAGATGAGCTCATCACTGTGCTGCTTTTCTTTTCACTGTCCAGTCACAAGCTAATTTGGCTCAAGGGGCAATCTTGGAAGTTAGTTGAATGATTCTGGCCACTACATTGAGGCCATCTAGTGGCTTAAAGAAGTACTGCATGGAAAAGCTCTGGATTGAAGATGCATATTGCAGCAATGGCTGGTTTTGCCATTTTTCTCCTTTATTGGGCCATTTGTGTTTTTTGTCTTGTATCCTACCTGGAGTTTTGCTTTCTTTGGGCCTGTCAGTCTTATCTGTGGTGCACTGAAACCGAAAATTCAGGATGCACTTGGCCAAAAACTGAAATGGGACAGTTAAAACAATTTTTTTTTTTTTTATTACATATTCTACTTTTTAATAGTTTTTGAAGCACTTTTGTGTTGGAAAAAAATATTACTATTTTTTTTTTTTTATTATTTTTTTTTTTTTTTTTTTTAATTCATCCCTTTACATTCTATACATGTCTTCACACTGATCCTTTTGCACTTCAGTTTGGTGCATATTTGGTCAGTTACAAAAATTCAGCAAAATCACTTATTTTTCAGTGGCCATTATCTGTATATAATAATAAAAAATAAATAGTAAAGTGTGTGTGTGTGTATATAGAGATGTATATATATATATATATATATATATATATATATGTATATATATATATATATATATATATATATATATATATATATATATATATATATATATATATATATATATATATATATATATATATATATTATATTCTCTATCTAATTTCTGTGTGTGTGTGAACACTGACTTATTTGGAGCTGATTATCGCTGCATCCCTAGTGACTATATGGGAGTGTTGCATGTTATTACACACTGTAGATTCAGTCGGCCTGGTTGTTTACATGCCGGTTTTCATGGATATTCTATGGTGTCCTATGTATGGCCATATAGCTTCAGTTCTGGTGTATTTCTCCACCAAGGACACACAGGTGCTGCATACAGACCCCTATACAATGTATGTGAAAGCAAATGTGTACAGGTTTACAACTCTGGCCGGAAATGTCTGCATCCAGAGATGTGCACTTACATGTGTTTACGTAGATCCTTGCATAAACACGTGTACAGCTACATACAGTCGTTGACTTCTATGGGGGGGGGGGGCTGTACACAGCACCTGGGGGGCTCCCTGGTGGGGAAATATGCCGCAATTTTACGCTATGCAGCCATACAGTGTTACAGAAAATGTTGTTGCTAACCTTCTTTTTTTATTATTTTTTTCTATGCACAAACAAAAAAAGTCTGTAAAATGGAGCTTCATTTCAGAGCCACCAAAGCGAGGAGCTGAGCAATTTTGTTCTATTCTTCCCTGCACACATTTAGGAAGGAAAACTATCATTTTATCTCAAATTGCAGCAGGGCTTTTACCTCTGGGGACGAGGAAGAAGAAAAAACTTAATGCATGCAGATCTAAACAGAAAGAGAGCTGGAATTTGTAAAAGGTAGCAGTTAATAGTCATGTTAACAAATAACTGGTGTGCTCTGCCGTGTTTGTGTGCAGCTAAACTGATGTGAGCCTTGGGGATAGGAGGCGGAAAGTGACCACCACCGGTGTGTGACACATGCAGGGCAACTGCCCTTTCTGCTCCTAGGCCAAAAGAAGTTGTCATACAGAATCGGTGCTAGTTGGCTTTCTAACTTGGTTGGATGGAGGCTTGCCACTGGTCTGGTCCTAACCAGGATGGAGCACTAAAGCTTGCCCATACATTTGGTATATTTTGGAACATCCTATGAAAATTCTCAGTGGTTTCTGTGACTTGATGAATATTGCTAGAAATAATTTCAAAATTGAATTTGCTTTTAAAGTGGTTGTAAAGCCTTTATTTTTTTTAAAGTCGTATTTACCTGTTCTGTGCAATCGTTTTTGCACTAGGCAGTCCCTCCACCTCCTCTTCGGGAGTCCCTGCCAGCATTCTCTGCTCCTCCTCTCCTGCATGTGCCCACATAACTAGCTGCGTGCTATGGGGGCACACGTGTGGGCATGCTTCCAAGCTGGGCTGTGTGTGTCCATAGACATGCACAGTGCGGCTTGGCCACGTCCCCCTCTCCCTCCTCACAGGATGGTTGTCCTCTGTTCCTGCTTTTAGACCCTTTCACACTGGAGCGTTTTGCAGGCGCTATAGCGCCTGCTATAAACCGCCCTAAAACAGCTGCTCCATTCACCCGAGGGCTTTCACACTGGAGTGGTGCGCTGGCAGGGTGTCCGAAAAAGTCCTGCCAGCAGCTTCTTTGGAGCGGTGAACTCACCGCTGCTCCCTATTGAAATCAATGAGGCACCGCTGCGATTTAACCCCTTTACCGCTGACACCGGTGGCGGCTCAGTGTAAAAGGGGTCATACTTTAATAGAGTGAGTACACAAACATTTCAAGAGAAAATTTTCCATTCTGATTCTTTGAGCTTTCCCATCAAAAATTTTGTTTTTGACCCATTAATGATTAGAAATGCGAACATTCTTTAACCCTTTGATGCCGACATGACGCAATTATGCGGCTCCACTGGACTGGGATTTTTGTTCATGGGGGCCACATATTTGCATATTTCCCTTTGTGCTGGGAGCGTGCCACATGGAGGAACTAGGGCAGTGATGGCTAACCTTGACACCCCCAAAAGGTGTGTGTGTGTGTGTGTGTGTGTGTGTGTGTGTGATGTATAAAAAAAAAAAAAAAAAAAAATAAAATAAAAAAATAAGCAGATGTGCATTACAACAAACGAAAGCCCAATTTGTCTTGGAAAAAAAAAACAAGGTATAATCCACCTGGATACACAAAGTAGCTGTGATGATATGTAAGTTTCTACTAACGCATGTCAAAGTTGCAAAATTGTGCTTTGGCATTAAAGCGGAGCTGCACCCGCACCAAAAATAAGTCAGCAGCTACAAATACTGCAGCTGCTGACTTTTAATAAATGGACACTTACCTGTTCCAGGTTCCAGTGGTGTCGGCAGAATGTGATAAGCGACCGCTCGTCTCTCGGCTGCACCCGCGGCCATCCTCTGTCAGGGAATCAGGAAGTGAAGACGCAACGGCTTAACTGCCCGGTTCCCTACTACGCATGCGCGAGTCGCGCTGCGCGTCTCTATTGGTCCCCGTTGTGTCCTGGGAACTGTTTCCCAAGACACAACGGGGCATCTTCGGATATGGGCAGGACAGCTCCGGATATCTCGTCCCGGAAGTGGGTGCAGATACCTGTATTATACAGGTATCTGCACCCCCCTCCCCCTGAAAGGTGCCAATTGTGGCACCGGAGGGGGGAGGAATCCGATAAGCGGAATTTTCACTTTAGGGTGGAGCTCCGCTTTAAGATTTGTTTTGCCCTTAGGTGCAAAGGGGATAATGTGAATATTCAAATAAAACTCTCCTAGTATATGGCCTGCTTTACTGCCTCACCACCCTTGCCCTGCGTGTAGGGAATACAATCTTTTGAGCTAGGATCCTAGGCCAGTCTATTTGTATCAAAAATCATTTATTTTTTTAAAAATGTATTCCTTGCTCTCCATTTTTGCTCAGGTACTCTTCGGTGCTATGCTATTGTAGAAAAGTGTTTTGAACTCCTTATCACACAAAGAATGATTTTCTGCCTGTACCTAATATAGGAATCTGCCTCTTCAATCTGACACAGATCGTTAGACAGCGAAAATAACTCCATGGAGCAGTATTTGTGTCATCCGAGAATCTTCTGCGCGCCAAGTAACTCTTTATTGGCTGTGCTGCTTGTGGCATTGTGGTGATGTTTGATCCCCAGGTCTTGGGACACATTTACGTGACCGCTATACATCGTTTTTTGAATAGCAATAAGAATATACATTTTTTTTTATTTCAGACTAAGTGTTGTCTCTTTGGCTGATGCTGTGTAGAATAACAAGTGTCTGCTATATTAATATCAATAGAAGAACTAGTTAGATGTTGAAAATATACATTTTAGTATAAATACCCAAGAACAAAAAATTGCATATATTTCAGCTTACCAGTCTTTTTAGGCCAATATGTATTCTGCTACATGTTTTTGGTAAAGAAAAAAATCCCAATAAGTGTATATTGATTGGTTTGCATGAAAGTTGTAGCATCTAAAAACTATAGGATATATACTGGAATTTTTATACTAGTAATGGCAGTGAACAGCGACTTATAGCGACTGACATGTACAGGGGGTCCCCGGGTTACAAACAAGATAGGGACTGTAGGTTTGTTCTTAAGTTGAATTTGTTTGTAAGTCGGAACAGGTACATTTTTTAAGTGTAGCTCCAGCCAAAAAATCTATTTTTAAGTTTTTTTATAACATAGAGAAGGGTTATCACCCCTGTAACATTTGTTTTGCTGTCTGTGCCCCTGTTCAGAAGATTTCACCTCACCTTCTGTCCCAATGACAATTGGATTTTGAAAATTTTGGGTTGTTAGGGAAACATGGACTGGTGATAAAGCATCAGTGGAGACACCTTTTTCCCATATTAACTCTTACAGGAGTGAATTTCCCTTCCTAGGGGTGGATTTCCTTTCACTTCCTGTTGTCTCCCTCCGTTTGTAAGTAGGAGTCGTTTGTAAGTCGGATGTTTGCAAGTCGGGGACCCCCTGTATGACACTTTTTTTACTGGTGAGTACCGATACTTTTGGTCAGTAAAATGAATGCGTTTTAGACACTAAGGTTGCGCCGATATCCTTTCTTTTTTTTTTTTTTTTTTTTTTTTTTTTAACCAGCGAGTACAGATACTTTCAGTCAAGTACCCACCGATACCGAGTACTGATACCTTTACTGTGCGATTTGAGCCCATTTTGTATGGGCTCAAATTGTACCATAAAGGTATCAGTGAGTACTTGACTCAAAGTATCTTTCCTAAACTGACAGGTCGGGCAAGGAGAACATTAATCAGAGAAGCAGCCAAGAGACCCATGGTAATTCTGGAGGAGCTGCCGAGATCCACAGCTCAGGTGGGAGAATCTGTCCACAGGACAACTATTAGTTGTGCACTCCACAAATCTGGCCTTTATGGAAGAGTGGTAAGAAGAAAGCCATAAGTAGTCCTGTTTGCAGACTGTGAGAAGCTATGTGGGGGACACAGCAAACATGTGGAAGAAGGGCTCTGGTCAGATGAAACCAAAATTTAAATTTTTGGCCTAAAAGCAAAACTCTGTATTTGGCGGTAAACTAAAACTGCACATCACCCTGAACACACCATCCCCACCGTGAAACATGGTGGTGGCAGCATCGTGTTGTGGGGATGCTTTTCTTCAGCAGGGACAGAGAAGCTGGTGAGAGTTGATTGGAAGAAAACTTGTTAGTCTGTAAAAGACTTGAGACTGGGGCAGAGGTTCACCTTCCAGCAGAATAGCCCTAAACATACAGCCAGAGCTACAATGGAATGGTTTAGATCAAAGCATATTCATGTGTTTAGAATGGTCCAGTCAAAGTCTAGACCTAAATCCAATTGAGAATCTGTGGCAAGACTTGAAATTTGCTGTTCAGACACTTTTCATCCAATCTGACACAGCTTGAGCTATTTTGCAAAGAAGAATGGGCAAAAAATGTTCTCTCCTAGATGTGCAAAGCTGGTAGAAACATCCCCAAAAAGAATTGCAGCGAAAGGTGGTTCTACAAAGTATTGACTCTGGGGGGGTGAATACAAATGCACGCCGCACTTTTCAGATATGCATTTGTAAAAACTTTGAAAGTTATTTTATTTTTAATTCCAATTAACAATTATGTGCCATTTTGTTGGTCTATCACATAACATCCCCAAAAATTCATTTGTTTTTGGTTATAACACGACACAATGTGGAAAATTTCAAGGGGTATGAATACTTTTTCAAGGCACTGTTCATGCTCATTCAGGAGTTCTGAACAGTGTGGTTACGTCCCAGTTTTGGTTTCAGTATTTCTAAAGGAGCTATTGACATCAAATGTTCACCACATGTCGGTAACAACCCATGCAATCTATACATACAAAGACGGCAAAACAAATCCGTTCACAAATTTAAGTTGTGTAATAAAATGGAATGACACAGGGAAAAAGTATTGAACATATGAAGAAAGGGAGGGGCAAAAAGCATGGAAACCCAAGACACCTGCTGAAATCTATCAGTAATTGGAAAGCAACCCTGCCCCTTGTGCAAATTAATATCAGCTGGTTCAGTCTCAACTGATGGCCTATAAAAAAAAACGTGTCTCATTACCGAAGTGTCACACAAACATCTCGGGGTAGGTAAAAGCAAAGAACTCTCAAGACCTTCGCAACCTTAGGCCCCTTTCACATGGGCTGTCCGTTTTGATGGACTCCGCTTGCTCAGCAGGGATCGCTCTGTTGATTTCCCCCCCCCCCCCAATGACAGGTATGTCTCTGCTCACTCTGCAGGGATGGCTGTCAGACCCCCGCTCTCTTCTATGGGAGATCGGATGAAAACTGACCCTTCTTCCTTCTCATCTGATCTGTCAGATGGATGGAAAATGAGGTTACCATCCTTCTTCAGTTAGCGGACCTGTCACCGCTGACATTCGTCCCTCCATAGTGGTGCACGGAGCATCCATTCAGGTCTGCCTGAAAAACTGACAGGCAGACCTCAACGGCCTGCATGTGTGAAAGGGGCCTTATTGTTGCAAAACATACTGATGGCATTAGTTACAGAAGGATTTCTAAACTTCTGAATATTCCAGTGAGCACTATTGGGGCCATAATCCGGAAGTGGAAACATCTTTTCACAATAAACTGACCATGACCAGGTGCTCCTTGGAAGTTTTCTGATAGGAGTGAAAAAAATTGAGAAGAGTTGTCCAAGAGCCAAGGACCACTTATAGAGGGCTTGAGAAAGACATGGAATTGGCAGGTACAATTGTTTCAAAGAAAACTATGAGCAATGCCCTCAACCACCATGGCCTGTATGCACGCTCACCATTCATGCTCCATTGCTAAAGAAAAAGCATGTTGAAGCTCGTCTAAAGTTTGCTGCACAACATTTAGACAAGCCTGTGTAATACTGGGAGAATGTAGTCTGGTCAGATGAGACCAAAATTTAACTCTTTGGATGCCATGCCATGTTTGGAGGTCAAATGGCACTGCACATCACCCCAAAAACACCTCAATACCAACAGTGAAGTTTGTAGGTGGGAACATGTTGTGGGGCTGTTTTTCAGCATATGGTACTGGCAAAGTTCATGTCATTGAAGGATGAATGGAAAAATGTACCAAGACATTCTTGATAAAAAAAATATGCTGCCATCTACGAGGATGATGAAGATGAAACGAGGGTTGACATTTCAGCAAGCCAATGATCCCAAACACAAAGCCAAGGAAACTCTCAATTGTTTTCATAGAGAAAAATAAAGCTGCTAGAATGGCCCAGCCAATCACCTGGTTTGCATCCATTAGAAAATCTATGGAAAGAACTAAAGGTCAGAGTTCATAGAGGCCCACGGAAAGATTTGAAGACTGTGGAAGAATGGGCCAAAATCCCACCTGAGCAATGCATGTAACTAGTTTCTCCGTATAGGAGGCGTCTTGAAACAGTCATTGCCAACAAAGGATTTTGTACGAAGTATTAAATTTCAGTTGGCGTGTTCAATCTTCTTCTCCTTCTCCTGTGTCATCATTCCATTTTATGACACAACTTCATTTGTGAACTTATTTGTTTTGGTTTCTTTGTATGTATGGATTGCATGGGTCGTTTCCGACACGTGGTGAACATTTCATGTCAATAACGCCTTTAGAAATATATTTACCTAGAAAAATGGGGACATTTTCAATACTTATTTCGCCCGCTGTATAATATTTTGAGTCTTGAAAAAGCCAGGTAGCAAGCATTTTTTAGAATGAGTTCAGCAATGGTGGCCTTCATGTTTGTCAATGTATCGTTCTCTTTAATATACTAGTAGACTATATACAACATAGGCTAGATTGTAATGGATTCATTCAGGACTTTCCTTCTCCTGGACAATTGTGTAGCTCACATCTGCAAAGTGTTTTTGTTGGCCTTTTATGTGTTCCTGGTAATACATTCCTTTTACATTAGTAATCAATAGAGGTGGGGATATACTAGAGAGGGAGAGATAAATGCAGCACTGGATGGGAACCTGGCAGTAGTAAACAGCCAGTGAAGGACTATTTTCACCAACGCTTCTTACCAACTGCCTTTTTGCATCCTGTGATTGCTGTGCTTTTTACAGTTTACAACAATTCATACAAGTGCAATAACTTTCCATTTGCCTTGACTAGCCACTTGCCGTCCACCTAACTAGGAAAATACGTCATTATTTTGGGGTTTAATACTGGGGTTATGGCTGCACCTAGATGCCATAACCACAATATAATTTTTTCCCTCCGGCATCGACCTTTCTTATAAAAGTGGTCAGAGCGGTGCGTTCGCCTTCTGCGGTGGTTCCCGAGCTTATCTGGATGATCGGAAGCTCTGGGAACCGATTGTGCGCTGGCGGCGACTGGGTACAGAGATGAGCAAAGGAAAGATGGCCTCCACTCATCTCTTTGGCCTAGGAGGACCGGAACAATGCCATGACGTCACTTCTGGTTTATTTTATTTATTTTTTTTTGGTTTTAAGGGTAGAGGGAGAGACTTGGTCTTTTTAGACCCCAGATCTGTCCATAAAGAGGACCTGTCATGCTGTTGCAAGGGATGTTTCCATTCCTTCCTACAGCAATAAGATCAAATGTCAAGTGATCCAAACTCTTTTTTTTGCCAATGGCTGCACTGCTATCAATCTATAGGGACACGAGTCACCAGTTAGATCTGGTGTGCTTGTTCCTGGACGGAGGATGACCAGCGTTCAGGTGTAGTAAAATGCGAGGGCTGGAGCACTACAGAAGGTCTTTCACCTTAATGCATTAAGGTGAAAAACCATGAGGGTTTACAACCCCCAAGCCTCTTTGAAATTATATATATATATATATTACATTTTACACCCTTGAGAATAAAATGGCGGTAGTTTGTCACACCGTATTTGTGCAGCGGCCTTGCAAGCAAATTTTTTTGGGGAAAAAATACTTATTATTATTTATTATTATTATTATTATTTTTATTTATTTTTTTTTTTTAATTGAGTAAGACAACAGTAAAGTTAGCCCAATTTTTATTTTATATATTGTAAAAGCTAATGTTACGCAGAGTAAATTGATACCCAACATGTCACGCTTCAAAATTGCGCCCACTCGTGGAATGGCGACAAACTTTTACCTTTTTAAAAATCTCCATAGGCGATGTTTAAACATTTCTACAGGTTACCAGTTTTGAGATAGAGAAGGTCTAGGGCTAGAATTATTGCTCTTGCTCTACCGATCACAGCGATACTTCACATGTGTAGTATAAGCATTGTTTTTATATGCGGGCGCTACTCAGGGATGCGTTCGCTTCTGTGCGCGAGCACGTTGGAACGGGGCACTTTAAAAGTAAAAGAAAAACCTTTTTTTTTTTTTTTTTTATTTTGACACACTTTTAAAAAAAAAAAAAAAAAAAACTATTTTGGGGTCACTTTTATTCCTATTACAAAGAATGTAACCATCCCTTGTAATAGAAAAAAACCATGACGGGACCTCCTTTTAAATATGAGATTTGGGGTCAAAAAGACCTCAAATCTCCTATTTACACTAACATGCAATATTTAAAAAAAAAATCACTTTAACCACTTGAGGTCCGGGCCATAGCCGAGTGACGGCTACAGCGTGGACCTCAATTTCCGAGAGGCCATCATAGGACGTCCTCCCCTGTGCACGCTCCCTGCGCTCGCCCTGCAGGGCGCACGGGGAGCGCGATGTGATTACTGAGTCATGGAGAATCGGCTGATCACCGATCCTAGTAAGGGACCGGTCCCCGCCCCTTACCATGTGATCAGCGGTCAGCCAATGACAGCTGATCACATGATGTAAACAAAAGCTTGGTGATCGTTTTTTTTTTTTTTTCTTCTCGCGCTGACAGCATGAGGAGAAAAAAAAGCCGATCACCAGCTTATGTTAAAGGGACATCGGTCCCGAAGAGGAAAGAAGCACATCTGCCGCCTCTGCAATTTAGTACCCCCTGCCAGTGCCACATGTCAGTGTGCCACCTATCAATCCCCACAAGTGGCACCTGGCAGTGCTGCCTGTCAGTGTAAGCAATCGGTGCCCATCACTGCAACCTATCGGTGCCCATCACTGCCGCCTCATCAGCGTACATCAATGAAGAAAAATTACCTGTTTTACAAAATTTAATAAAAAAAATATAAACATTTTAAAAAAAAAAATGTGGTCTTTTTTTTTTCATATTTTTTTTTTTTTTTTAAACAAAAAATAAAAACCCCAGTGGTGATCAAATACCACCAAAAGAAAGCTCTATTTTGTGGGGAAAAAAAATGATAAACATGTCATTTGGGTACAGTGTTGTATGACCACGCAATTGTCATTCAAAGTGAGACAGCGCTGAAAATTGGTCTGGACAGGAGGGGGGTTTAAGTGCCCAGTAAGCAAGTGTAGTGTTGTGTAGGAGGCTACCTGAGCGCGGTGGGAGGGGAGTGGGCTCCTCTCCCCCTGCTGGTAAGTGATCTTGCGGCGGAGACCACTTTTATCTCTAAGTGAAACGCGCTGCGTTCCTAACAATACCGGGGTTATTGCAGCTATGTCACAAAAATCGTGTGACATAAAAAATTGCATCAACCGCATTTTTATCCTCTAGGGACTTTGCTTAAAAAGAAAAAAAAAAAGTTATATATGTTTGGGGGATCCAAGTAATTTTCTACCAAAAAATACAGATTTTTACTTGTTAACGAATGTCAGAAAAAGACCTGGTCAGCAAGTGAACAGCTTTGCAGATTTTTATTTTTTTTACCATTCAGGCTGGTGATCGCTCTCGGTGCTATGCGCTTTTTCAGTGCATCACATTGTTTACATTTTTTTTTTTTTTTTTTTTTTTTTTTAACTTTATTAAGTGTACCAAGTTACATTCCAAGTTTGCATGCTTCTGTGCACTTTGGTGCCATCCGATGCATTGCTGAAAAATGTAGCATGTTGAAAGTGCGGGTTCAGAAAGCCGAGCCTCTTTCCGGATAGGAATAATCTCAATATTAAGAGATCACAAGGGCTTTTGATCCAAAGGAGGATTAATGTTCCCACCATCAGATTTCCAGTTATGTTTGACCCATCAGCAGGATACAGCAAGGATATGCCGCTAAAATTTCAAGCCACCAAACTCGCTCCAATATAGGCATCGGTTAAAAACCAAGAATGAATTAGCCTCATGTTGCAGTATTTTATAAATTGTGATTTATTTTAGCGATATTGTACTTTGCATTTAGAAAGGAAGCAAACGATTGAAAACAATCCGGTCTGCACAACTGTCCAGCCGGCCTGCCCGTGCACAATGACGTCACAGATCTATCTCCGCCCAACATGTTTCTTGTAATAGCCGTCCTATGAAATTGGAGTCTCCTATCCCAGAGGACGCCTTTTACTGGAAAATGCGTTGGATGAAGCTAGATATATAATTCAATTAGATCCATGTGTGGCTTTCCCTGTTTGTGAGACGTTAATCGTTAGCTTGAATTCTCATAAACAGGACTGCTGGAGAAAATTTCAGTTTGATCAGCATTGCAGCCAATAGGCTGCAGAGCTGATCCGTGTATTCTGACTGTGGGGAAATTTCCCTGCTGTCGGAATACAATGACCCAGCCGGGAGGATTCCTGCATCCACACTGTGTGTATGGGGGATTGGTTCATTTTTATTTTGATTTATTTAGCCGGCTGGCTAAACTAAAAAACAAAACTGATGCATGAATAGGCAGCCTTGGTCTCAATATTGTTTAAAACTTGTAGACCTTGGCATAATTACCAGTATAATTCCATTTAATTTTAGCCTTTTGACATCAGCATTCTGGATGCAAGATGCTATTGTGATGCTAGTTCAGTTACTCCTGCTTGCTGTCTTTGTCATTGTCTGGAGTCCCCAAAGATAAACATTTACCGCAAAAGCAAAGTTAATTTTCAGATTCATAACCCCATTTGTTATTCGTAGTCGTCTGGTAACTGACATAATTAAAATCGAGGCATCCTGGTGGGTTTTCTGACAACAGTGGGCACATTGATACCAGAAACTCTGATAGCAAGACTGGGTCTAATAGATCTGATGTATGAATATGTTGTATCATAATCTGTGCATCCAAAGCGACCGTTTTAAAAGTCGGATGATCTTAATCAGGGCTCGACCCTCCAGCTGTGGTGAAACTACAAGTCCCATGAGACATTGCAATACTCTGACAATCACAGCCATGACTCCTAGAGGCAGAGGCATGATGGGATTTGTAGTTTCACCAAAGCTGGAGTGCCAAGGTTGCCTACCCCTGATCTAAACAACCTGTATATTTTCACATAGTACCAACACCACTTGACAGAGCCATTGGCATGGCCCTTAAGGGTGGCATCCTGACCACCACTGCAACCGGGGGGGGGCGGGTGTGTATTCTTCCTACTGACCACCACCAATGTAGTGTCATTTTCATCATGACCACCAATGGATTAGGGGTTTCCTTGGGTAACAAAGGTTGAAAAGCTGGTTTAAAATGATATAAAGCAACCTAGTTTTTCAAAGAGATTCTTGCATTACTGGCTCCAATTTTTGTATTTTTATTAGTGTGGTTGTGTGTATCCAGACTGATTTATTTTTTCTTTTTATATTATTTCTAGGAAACATGCCCTTAACTGCCACAGAATGAAGCCGGCGCTCTTCAATGTGCTTTGTGAAATTAAAGAAAAGACAGGTAAGGACATGGCCGGTGGACTGGCTGTATAATTGAATGCTCAATGCTCTGGCTAATCTACAGTTCTACACTAATCACAAACGTGTGATGTACTACTTGATAGATGCATTTTTCTGTATTTGGTATTTCATTGATGGATTGCCAAATTTATAAGCGTAACCCTCTGTTGATGGACAGGCTTTGGAAACCGCTATAATTAAACTTGCGATGTGACCAGAACTAATTTTATCCACACATTTAAATCTGTTCTGCAGCATTTTCAAAATTTTTGGGAAACTACGAAAAATCAAGACATGCTAGTGCTTGATGTGTTTTTTTTTTTTTTTAGAAACTCCTTAAAGTGGTTGTGCAGATGAGTTTGGGTTCGTGTTTGTTACGGCTTTAGTGCGTGTGTTTTGTATATTATAATTTAATCATTCTTTGAAATTCGATCTTTTTAGGCATGGTTTCTTCATGGAAGATCTAGACGTTTGCATTTACAGTTCATACCATTTTTTGGCTAACTAAATTGTAGTGCAAGCTTTTGAGGCATGCTGGCCTCCACTTCAAGCACTCCTGCACTACAGTCTACTGCTAGTAAAATGGAAAATCGAGAGACCTCAATTTTAGTTTTTTGTTTTTTTTATATTCCGTTTCTACTTCTGAAATCAAGTTGGCAAGAGTATGTGGTGGTCCATTTCATGTGCTATTATTCTTGGTGAGAGAAAAAGAAGCAACTTAAAGGCATTGTAAACCAGTCTACCTGCACCTTGTTTTTCACCTGCATAGGATGAGCATTGATCATGTAGTTTTCATGGTGCAATTTGTTGTATGCATAGCCAATAGTGGAGTAAATCTTCATTCCTGTGTTAGCCGTTTCTGTTTGTGTTCAAACATGAGACATGCTACATGGAACTGCACGGGTTGATGCATGACCCCTGTCTTAAGTACTGACATTTCCTGTGAAGAAACTACATATCTCACAATCCCTAGTTTCTCAGTCCAGTGTTCTGCAGGTGAGAGCCAAACGGTAATTAGATCTAATACAGACTCAGACAGGCAGAGCAATTACAGAGAGATCCAATTGTGGCTTTCATCACATCAGCACTCCCGCATTTGTAATGCAGCACAGAGGAAATGGTGAGGCATGTATTGGACATTCTGTGACCAAGAACATGAAGTTGCAACTCCCTTTAGCGAATAGGGACAAGCTAGGTGAAATAATATATGGACATGGGGAAATCAATCAGCCATGAAGAAATGCAGCCACAACATGCAAGCCAATCATGGCAACACAGGGAACATAACTACACTAATGCCTAGATTAAACAATGAAGATATTTAAAAGTGTACAATGCCTTTTAAAGTGACTGGATGGGTGCCTAATCCACATATTGGGGAGAACTGTTGAGCTGCATGGTTTGTCTGACTGGCTTTATCCATTATTATTGTACTGGAAGTCCAATCACTTTGTTCCCTTAAATTCGTTATTGTTTTTGCTGAGGCAGTTTATAACACTCTGTGGGACCTAGACATCATTCCTCTTCATCAGTTTACCTATGGCGACCAATGTGGACAATGCCTATTTAATGTTTATTGACATAGCAGTTTGTCATCAGTGCATTTGTCATAGTGACGACACCGGGGGGTGGTGCCTGAAAAAACATTTTTCATTGTAGAATCACCAGGTATTCTTTAATGGAAAAATGTACATGTTTAAAAAAGACATTAAATCTCTTGTGTTAGATTTAGGCCCTGTTCACACTTTTAAATCGCCAATGGCCCCATTCACATGTGGGAGACCCAGCAGGGGTTCGGTCTGTTGGCTGCTGGCGGCAGTGCCTTTTGCTTCTGCAGCTGATCGTGGCCACTAGCATGTAATCGCTTCTGGGTTGATTCCCTGGATACAGACTGTGTCCAGGGCTGAACATTTGCAGGTAATTGCTCCATGAGCCGCAACGATTAGCTGCGGGAGCTGTCAGACTGCCATTGCACAGATAATCGCTAAGGAGCCCATTCCCAACTGAGGGGGGGGGGGCCTAAGTGGTTGGGGTTGGGTTTGGGACTACTTTAAATGTATCAGAGAAAAGCTAGCTGCATATGACTCAAATTTTGGCTGATTCCTGTGAACATCCATACTGTAGAGCTGAGGTGGGGGAATCTAAGGATTTCCAAAGTGTGTGTGTGTGTGTGTCCTCAATCTGTGGTTTCCAAACTGTGGCCCGGGGCCAGATGTGGCTCTTTTGCTTGCCTTTTTATCTGGCCCTTGGGGCACTATTTCTGACACCATAGATGTCCGAACATTTTCTACTCCCACAGGCCACGCTCCCACCCTCCTAAAGTCTGACGAACCGTAAGCAGCTTTTTAAAAAAAAATTTTAAGGCTTGGAGACCCGTAATCTAAATGTTCTACATTGCAGTCCAGTAGTAAGGGATCCAATTAGAAACAGTAGTATATTTTTCAAAGACTGTTTGTATTGCAGCAAACTGCATGACAACGTGGCCTTTGTGAACAAGTCCTTTAATGTATTGTAAAAAAAATCTGTTTACTGTGTTTAACTTATGTGCTCTGCTCAGTGTACCTTCCCGTGCTGCACTTTTAATATTCAATCTGTTCAAAACTCACAGCCTCCAGCATTTTCCACTACCTGATACCTACATTTTGAACTCTATAGTTGATGTTGTAAAGGAGTTCAAAGAGCACAGAAAACGCGCCAACCGTAACCGCTAATCATATTTTAGCATACAAATCAAATCCATGAAATGTAAACGCAAACCTCCTGAGAGAAACTCTGTGTCTACCATTGTTGCCTTTTCCTTTGACATTGCTAGTTGCCTGGCTGTCATGCTGGCCCTTTGAGCTTCGCTAACCAGAAACAATCATGCAGGCAGTTCAAACTTCTCTTGTACTCTTGCTATACATGGGAAAACGTCAGTTATTAATGGGCCTGGTGGCATAAACCAACCAAGATCAGTCCAGTCCAACCACTGTCATACATACCTTTCTTGCCCTTTGGCGGGTGCAGGGCCAGTGGTGATATTTTACATGGCAAGCCAGCGCGCCATGGGTAAACCTCAAAGATGCAGGTTCAGCTTTAAGGTGCATAATTGTAAAGTGCAATCAAGAGGTGTGAAAAAGAGACCTATCCACCAATGTTGGGGGTGCCTCCATGGACTACTTGTTGAAGGGGCCTTGGTAGGCGAAATGTCTGTGGATATGGCTTGTTCTGGTATTATGTTAACTGCAGTTGTTGTTATACTATAGCCAGCAGGAGAGCTTTGTCCATCTATGCTGTGTGCTGAATGATCGATTTGTAATGATCGATCGTAACGCTGATCGAAATTCCTCCAGTCCCTGCTGAACTAGCCAAATTTAGATCCACCTATCCTCCTTTACTGCTTACTGTCCACTAAGGTCCCCTCCCCAAGGTTTACTTTAGCCTTATGGAATTAGCAAACCTAATGATACATAGCAGTTATTATACAGGATTTATATACAACTCTTTACAACATGAGCGCAGACAGTACAGTTACAATACAATTCAATAAAATTCAAGAGCAAACTGGGCCCTGCTCGTTGGAGCTTACAGTTCTTTGCCTCCTATTGACTATACACTATTACAAAATTGAAAAAAAATGTGTAGCTCTCCTCTCTATTTTGGACATTTTTCTCTGGTTTGCTGTCATTTAGCTTCTACTCCCACACTGCACTCCCGGCTATCCTTCTTTCTTTCTCTCCATTCTCCAGTCTCCCGCACAGCCGTGCCTGCTAGTGGTAGGGCCATCAGTCCATTCTATTCGGGCATGAATTAGTATGACAGGCAGCTTGCAGGAAATGTTACCTGTTCCTCTGCATTCCAGGCTCTTGCCTTGCCTCCAGTGCTGTTAACCCCTTTATGTCAGGCACGTAAAACCATAATGACATTGTGTGCACAATACCCTCAAATGTATTCTTTAATATAAATGTAAATCTGCACTGCAGAACTTAGCAATATGTTAAATTTGCTGAAGAGGAGTAAATCACATGAGTTGTACATTAAAAATTGCATTACAGCAGAATGTGTCATGTTCGGCCCACGGCGTGCAAGAGGGTCCAAGGGCTAGACAAAGGGCTTTGCCGGGGTTTACTCTAACAGGCTTGCTTGTAGTTCCAATAAGCTCAATAATATTTTGTGTACAATATAGGAAGGGTTAGTAAATGGTCGAGGGTGGCTGCAGCAGTTCAACATGGCTCATCTACCCATGATCAGGATGGCAGATTATTAGCTCTTGGGGTGGGGGCAGGAACTGATGTGGATAACATACTGACACTATATAAATATAGGGAAAACGCTCAAAATGTTGTTCTATGAACGGATATGGGACTTTTAGGGCGCAATAATACAGAAAATTCATTTTCTGTATTATTGCGCCCTAAAAGTCCCATATCCGTTCATAGAACAAAATTTTGACCTTACTTAAGGGATGGGGCGCTATATTTTAGCTTTCAGCAACTCCGCTCATCAATAGGGAAAACGCTGTTTAAAGCCAAGTGAGGCTGCAGCAACAGAGGAAAAAAAATCTGATTTGCCAGTTGATTGCACCTTCTCTTTTCACACTGACCAATAGACACCAGAGAACCGTGAAACATGATTGGACAATCTGACCATCCCACAGACCAAGCTTGTGCCCCAAAAAGGAATGCTTGGGGCGAACAAGTGTTTCTAGTAAGGCACCCGAAGGGGAGGAACATGCAGACAACCCTGGAGAAAGCTTGCCCCCAGAGAAGTTCCAGCATTCACTGCTAACCATTTTGATATATGGCTATGCAGAACTGTTGGAGGCCGTTGGCATTTAGTTAAGCAGTCAGGACACAAATCTGATTGTAACGGGAACCTTAAAGAGGAACTGTCCCCCCATGTGTTTTTGTTTATTCGTTCTGCTGTGATCTGCCATTGGCACATGATTGATCCATGCTTTTTCAGCCGCAGTGAATGGAAGCTGATGCCTTCTGCGAAATGGGATAGGGAGGCAGGCTAGAACAGAAAAATACCCCCCCTCCCCCCATCACTAAAAAAAAAATAGTCTTCCCTTTTACCCCGTTGACGGGGGAGAAATGCAGTGAAAATGCACATTTTTAAAACTACTTGGATTTGAGGTGGTTAAAGTGAGCTCGGAGCTTGGTGTCAATTTTTTTTCCAGCCAGGGAATGGCCATTGAGTAAAAGTAATCCAGGTGGCTCTACAGCTGTCCTATTACAAGAGGCTACCCCAGGGGTATACACGTAAATGCGCATGTATGTTCCACACATGTATGTAAGCAAATCATGCCACACGTGACTTGTCGCTGTGATCATTACAGTGAAAGCAAGAACTCTCTAGGGCCATAATTCATGGTTAACACTAAACTGATAACTTTTTAAAGCATCACCTATGAAAATTTTAGTTACCAGAATTTTTAGTCTTGATATGTGCGGTGTCTGTTTACAAACACATCTTTTTAGGCCTCATGCATGTGGGGAATTTGGAAAAAGCCCCATGAATGCAAGAAATGATGACAGAAAAAAATGCTAAAAGTCGCATAATGCGCCCACGTTTTACACTCAAATGCTATACGTGCATAATGCAGAATATTCATTTATTTAATGCTTTTATGCTCGTATGCACATTGTGTGTGTGTGTGTGTGTGTGTGTGTATATGTGTTTTCTCTCGCCTGTAAGCACTCCTCAGATACTCCTGTAAAAGCCTTTGTGTGCATAGACTAACATAAACATGCTTTTACAGGCAGAAAAAAAAATAAAAAATGCAGAGCGCCTGTATAAGTGGTGTTTTTTTTTTTAAGCTACATGTGCATGAGGCCTTACATTTTGCCCAAAAATTAAGTATTCTGTTTGTATGCAGTCATTTTTATTTATTTTTTTATTGTAGTGCATTTTGTCCCTAAATATGCTTTGATAAACAGCTGTGCAAATACTGTGCAATGTAACAAATTGCAACAGTCACAATTTTTTTTTTTTTTTTTTTCCCCAAGGCTTCTGCTTTCAGAAAATGTATAACATTTGGGGGTTTAAAGTACTGTAATTTTCTAGAAAAAAAATAAGATTTTACTGTGTGAATTTAGAAGAATTGCCCCAGGGAAGCGAAGGCCCGCTTTACCAGCATACCTCTTATCTGTGATTGTCAGATATACCTGCCGTAGGTGTGGAAAGCAGAAGTGGCTTCCTGCTTGATGGAAAAGACAAATGGAGGGATGTGCACTGTCGCCATTTTTTCATGGACAGAAAAAAAAATAGCAATTGTTACACTGACCATATTTATAATATTAAAGCGGTAGTGAACTTTGTGAAGAAAAAAAGTTTCACCCTGCAAGGCAATGTCCATGCTATGTGCTAATACGCATCCCATACTAGCACAATATGAGCGACCTTGCCTTAAATTGAAGCCTTCCAGCGGCACCCTGTCACTGCTGGTAGGGCTTCCATCCTTACCCGGTCTTTTTTCCGGGTTTGCGGACTCCGCATGCGCGCAGGAATTGCTGTTTTTACAGCACGGTATGCCAGGGTTGTCGCTGGCGGCTACGCAGGTAACTGTTTTCCTAGACGGTGCACATTTAGGAGCGAATGCGTCCACTTTTATTATGCACTTACCTGTAGATAAAAATGTCAGACACAGCTTTACTACCACTTTAAGACTATACAACACAAGGATTGTTTTGGTGAGGGGAAAGAAAAAGAAAACATATTGCACTACGTAGGCAGGTCGATCAATAAATGATCCCATGTAAAAAAGCAGACGGATCTGATGGGAAAACTTAGAATTCATTCAAATTAATTGTTTCTTACATCAGGTGATGGTCTTCAAGTAAAAGATTGTTTAAAACGATCAGATCAGTGATCGATTGTCTATTAACTATGCCTTGATCTTGGCATGGGGTACACCACTCATGCTCCTATATTTGACATTTCCTGCTACTAGGATATTTATTGCGGGCCTGTCCTGTTAACCTGTTGATATCTGCGATGTTTTGTTAGCAAAACGAAGAAAAATCTGAACATGCCTACGGACATTGAACGCCCATTCAATCGATGACCACTGTACAAACAGACATGAATGTTTACACCGGACAAACCTGTATGCTTCTAGTTCCTACAGAGCAGACTGGTTAGTACGGCGGTGCCGGCTTGTCTGGAGGGGGAAACAATGAGAATCAGCTGGGGCATCCATGCCGGGTGATCAGTTCTTCCCATTATGGTTGTTCTTTAACAGCTGGATGTGGTGGCCATTCTCTCTCTCTCTCGTGTGTGTGTGTGTGTGTGTGTGTGTGTGTGTGTGTGTATAGGTACCCTCTGGTTAACATTTCCAGGACCAGAAGATTTAAAAGCTGTTATTTTCAAGCTCCCAGACTCCCTCCTCAGTCTAAGTTCATCCAGAGTTCGCTTGTGGTGGTTTAGGCTTTTCCCTGACTCTTTCACCTTTTGTCATCATAACTCAAGGGCAGACAGAACTCCATCCAAAGGAGGAGGAGAAGAAACCTCTGCACACAAATCCTACATTTAGAAACCGTTTTTGTCCTGTGTAAACTGTTACAAAGAGTTTTTTTTTTTTTTTTTTTAAACTATGTCTTTTATATCCCTGCTTAAATTTCTAATGACTGATGAAGAAATATTAGGCCTACTTTACACGTGCAGTTGGGGGGTATCTGACATCTGTCAGGTTTCTATTGCTGTCTGTGCTCCAATTTAGAGATTCACCCTCTAGTTGTCCTGATTATCGCTCTCACCCAAAGTAAAAGGAAATCTACAATTTTTGGTTGTCACCAAAACAAAATTAGAGTGGGAATTCTAATTCTTGTGACCCTGGTGACTAGAGATTCCCTCGCTTTTTTGCAGAAATTTCCTCTCGTCTTCCTGTTTTGGCTGTGTGACAGGAAGTGAAGGGAAATCTCCCAAAAATGTAGCTGCTGACTTTTTTTTTTTTTTAATATTAGGACACTTGCTTGTCCAGTGTTCCTGCAATGTCCGCACCTCAGCCGATTTTTTTTTTTTCAGTTGGCTCTCGGGTGCTGCCGCCACCATTCCTTGTAAAGGAATCTGGCATTGAAGCCTTGGGACTTCACAGCTGGTTCCCTACTGCGCATGTGTGTGTGAAGCACACTGTGCTTTCTGAATAGCGGCAGTCGCAGAAGGAGGGGGGCCAAACTCCTAGGGGACCTTGACGCAGCGAGGTACCCCCCCTCCCCCAAATTGTGCCGGAGGAGGCGGGGGAAAAAGCAAACAAGCGGAGCTTCCCCTTTTGGGTGGAGCTTTGCTTTAAGCCTAGTAAACATAGGCTGAATATCGGGGCGGTTCAATAGAAACCATCCGACATTCGGCCAGTGTGTACTACAGCAATTCCGCCATGCCAGCCGTTCGGCCGTCTTCTATCAAAGGGGCATGGCCGAAAAAGGGCTGCCGATGGGCTCCTGATCAGCGCTCTCAACCAGAACACAAAAGAATACATATTTTTTTTTTTTTTTTTTTTTGGAAACTTATTTTAAACTATACATTTCTATTGAAGTTGTACAAAAAAACAGTACAGATTTCGGACATACACAAAAATGTATACAGCAAGACTTAAAGCATACGTTTGTTTGTACAGATGAATATAAGACCTCGTGCACACTGGACTTTCTAAAAACATCAGTAGCTTTCCAGTGAGTTATTGCAATAGCGGTTTTCAGCATCAGCGTTTTTTCCCCAATGGATCAAAGACGTTAAATGCTGGTGAGACACGTTTTTTTAAGCGTTTATCAGCGTTTTTTGACGTTTAGAGCGTTTTTACAGCTGAAAAACGCCTCTCAGAACCCCCTAGTTTTTTTGGCTGTAAAAAAAAAAAGAAAAAAAAAAAACGCCCTAGCAAAAAAACACTTGATAACAGCCTATGTGTGCATGGACATGCTGAGAGTTTATTGACCGTAGAAAAAAAACGTCTGAAGCCAAAAACAGCAGCTGTAAAAACATTCAGTGTGCATGAGCCCTAAAACAAAAACCGGGTAATCGCAGGAAGAAAGTGATCATAAAGACAACAAAACAAGGTTGTAGTAAGCAGAACGCTCACTTTTAGAAGCATATGGCAAGAATTGTATTGAATTGTATTCAAGCTTTAGGTGTTTTTGGTTTAGCTAATGGAAAGCATTACAGTCTAAAGCCTGTAAATGCTCAATTCATGCATTTTCAGGCGTTTTCATTCAAGTCTATCGGCCCAAAACTAGCTTTTGAAGCACCAGGGGTCGAGGTACAGGTATCGGAACGCTCATATGTGAACAGCTGTCTTTGAAATACATGGGATTTTGGATGTTGAACATTGTGGAGCAAAATTCTAAAGTGCGAATGGGGACCAATAGGACTGTCTCTTTTCAATCTCTGCTGCCTTTTGGATTGACTGCACAGGAGCAGCCAATGTAGAGACAATTTTGGTGGAAAGAATGAAATATTGTGGTGGTCCACTAGATGTATAGACCCCCCCCCCTTTTTTTTTTTCCCCATTCCAATACGGTAATAATAAACACGTTTTCTAGTAGCGTGAAGGGGATAAGAACCTCTTGTCAGTATTTTTTATTTTTGTCTGTCTCCATAAGAGAGAATTACCTTTCCTGTCTCTCCAGGTGACAGATGTCAGACATAATGGTCACAATGAAAATCTCCTTTTTATTTGCTACGGTCAGCATTTAAAATTCCTGAGCTCAAATCTCAACAGGGAAACTGTATTCAAAACCTGACAGTTCTAACTTCACTCTTCTATCCCGAAAAAAAAAAAAGTTGCTTTACTTAGCCCTTATAAAAATGCTGCCGCAATTATAAGAGCATCTACAGTTTTTTTTCGCTCCCTTTAAGGTTCCACATATACTGGTTTATTCTGCCAGTGAAGTCAACCTAATGCAGTTTCCTGTGATGGGTGACCACAATGTTGCACTTCGTTTGAATTCAGAGCAAAGTTGCCCCCTTTGTGTAGGCTGTGCCTGCTTGCTCTAGGCTTCGTTTACTTGTGTTTTCCCTCTGAAAAGGGCAGTACAGGTGTAGTTGACAGGCATTCAGGGGACGATATACCTGCCTTCTGAATTCCTTTTGTGGATTTTTTTTTTATTTTATTTATTTTTTAATAATGGCAATCCTGTGCTGCAATCGTGAGCCTAGTGTTGGGCTTGTGGTGGCAGTGCGGCCCTATTGGGTTGCGTTCCGTGGCTGTACAACCTACCAAATGTGACAGCGTATATTCTATTGCCGTGTCACGAAGCAAAGCATTGCAGCCACAGCATGTGTATAACCCCCCCCCCATTGCCGATTTAAGAAGGTTGGGGGTGATAAAACAACTCAAACACATGCTTTTACTGACAAGTGTACACGAGCCCCTACATTTAGATGAAAACATTTTGAAGGGGGCTTAAGTATCTATCAAATTTTTACTGCCAATTCACAAGCCTGTAGCATGCAAGTCAGCCGATGGTAAGAGCTAGTCCTGCCCATGGCTTTCTGGATTGACAGCTCTGCCTTTGTTGCTGAAACCCTCCCACTTGAGCTGCAGTGTCTCGGAGGGGGGAGTATGAGATACAAACGATGGAGGATTTGGCTCAATCAGGGAAGGTAAAAGAAGTTTGTTTTTACTTTTATGAGGCTTTTGGATCACATAGTAACTGAATGTGGTACTTATTTAGGCTTCCATAGGAGAGCCTTTAGTTGTACTTTGATCTCTAGAGCAGTGTACAGTAGGCCATATGGAGACGCTCTTCAGCACATAAACAGCGAGTCATAGGTGAACTTGTACAGCAATATATACTATGCCCACACTAAGTGCTTGTGCCTCAATACAAAAATTGCAACGTGGCTCTGCTTTATTGCTAGACAAACCAAACCCAACCCTTTCCTGAACTCTTCTGTCAAGGTTTTATGACCGAGTCTCAATTTATATAGCCGTCAAATTCCAAGTCTGCAGTAGAAGGAGCACAGAACCCTAGACTCCTAAACTTTCCTTTTTAACTCCCCCACATAGTCAAATGCCTTAACTGTTTCCGTTCATCCTCCTCCTCCCCATACCCACGGTTTTAGTCATGCTCAAGTTTAAAGAGGTTTTCAAAAACGTTTTAATTTTAGGTACAGTCTGGAATTTGAAGGGAGAGATTTTTCCTACACTTAAAGGACTTCCTGTGTCAGGAATTTCCTCAGGTGGACTCTATAATCAGATAGTGTTAAGCTGGTCATAGATCGGCTTTTTTCATGCAGGTGGAACGAAAAAAATGGACCTGATTGCTCCATCCACAAATTCGAGACAGATGGAGGAATCCTTCCTGCTGTATTTGTAGTCTGACAGTGGGGATACTTCCTTGCAGTCAGAATACACTGATCAGCTGTGCAGGCCATGGCCTGAATCACTGATTGAGCAGCTAAAATCCTACAGCGTGGTTGAACAGATGTCAGTCAGTAGATTGACTTCTGTTCAACCACAATAGCTATAAATGGATCAAAATTCAGCTGATTCCTGCTGCACCAGCGAAATTGCGATCCGTGTATGGCCAGCTTAAAGTGGTTGTAAAGGCAGAAGTTTTTTTTATTTTTTTATCTTGATGCATTCTATACATTAAGATAACAATACTTGTGTGCTGCAGCCCCCTCCTGATTGGCTGAGACACAGCGGTGGCGCCATTGGCTGCCACTACCGTCAAAGTCAGCTAGCCAATCGGAGAAGAGAGGGGCTTCATGTCCGAATGGACACAGGGAATTGTGACTTGACTCGGGTGCCCCCATAGCAAGCTGCTTGCTGTGGGGGCACTAAAGAGGGGGGGGGGGGTCAGGAGCACAGAAGAGGGACCTGAGAAGAGGAGGATCTGGGCTGCTCTGTGCAAATCCACTACAACAGAACAGGTAAGTATGACATAGTTTTTATTTTTTTCTATAAAAACAAACGAGACGTTACAATCACTTTGACTAAATGGTCTGTAAGGAACATTTTTATAAGAGGGGGGGTGAACCACGTGCTTAAAGACTTGGAGCTCAAAATACACTGTGCTAGCATGTTAAATCCTGTCCTGCAGGAGACAAAGTGCAAAGAGCTCTTTTTATCTGCATCCCCCCCCCCCCCCCCAAGACGATGACACCATCTTCTTTACATCCAGGGTCAGCATATACTACTTGGACTGAGATGCTAGTAAAGGGATGACACTACCATGTAAATCTTGGTCCGTGTTCCAGTTCTTGGCTGTGTTCACATATCATCTGACACAGATCAGCCTCCTCCTGCAGTCTTTCACTGCTGGAGGAGGCTGATCTTTGAGAAGACACGGAAATGCTTGCAGACTGACATCTCAGCCTAAGCAAAGTCATTTGACTGACCGTTCAAGGACTGCTTGCATATATTAACATTTGTCTTACCAGGAGAACGTGTAATCTTGGCTGTGCACAAATCTAATCAAAGATTGCTTTTATCTTCTCCTGGTGTTCTTCATGGTTTAGACTAGAGTATTTGGCCTCTTGACTATGGCCTGGCCAAGATGACGAAACACTAGTGCATGGAAGTTAGTTTGTCCTGGCACAGAGCCATGCCTAGACTGTACATGGAGCTTTGGCTCTTTTTTTTTTTTTTTTTTTTAATTCACTTGACAAGACTAAAACTTTATAGAAATAAAACCTAGGTAGTGCTTATTGAGCATACAATTGAGCTTTATTACATTTTTACTCCTGTCATAAGTAAACACTTTTTTATTTTTAGTTCAGTCACACTAAGACCTACTTTAACGTTCTTGAAGAGAACAAAACTGTTGCTTTTTGGCTGAATGAACCGTCATATGTCTGTGAGGAATCTAGAGTCTTCCATCATCCTGCTGACCCTGTCAGGAACTGAGCTGTTATTCTTCCTCACTTCCCATGCTGGTCAGGGAATGCATGTCTCCGTTTTTTTTCCCTCCATGGTTGCTTTGTGTACCAGTCCCACATGTTACTTCATGACATCACCATTTTGGTTGCAGTGCCTTCAAACTTGGGGCGACCTCATTGCAGTTCAGCTCCATTCATACTATGACAAACTGATAGCAATTTGACCCCGGTACATGGCCACAGTCCCCATATAGTAAAGTTGGCAGTATACCTCAGGAAGATCTCCTCTTCCTGCCTGGACACATAGATATGACTGTGTTCGTATTAAGCCTGTGGCGGAAGGAGGAGATGCTGAGGGACTACAACAATTGGCCAAGATTTTCTAGCCTGTCCGACTGCTCTTTATTTTTTAAAGCGGAACACCCTTTCTTCCCAAACAAAAAAACACAGGTGCATGCACCTCTGTATGCACATGTATAAACATGTAATAAAAATTATTTATAACAAAACTTACTTTTAAATTACATCTACATTCTAGCCTTCCCAGGCATTGGTGACATCCAATCTCAACCATCCCCTGGGATGGCTACATCACCAGTGCCTTCCAGGGAGATTCCATGCATAAACTGCGAGATGTGTGTTTTTTTTTTTTTTTTTTTTTTCTTTCTTTATTTTTTTTTATACCTTTTTCGTGGCTTTAGCAATATGAGTTTAGGCTGGCATAATGTCCTTTTTACATTGCCACAGATCTTGTACAGTGCATGCACGAGATCTGTCACTGACATCAGTGGTCCGGGAACAAATGAAGAATCTAGCCACCGATCTCTATTTAAGATGGTTGCATGGGAATGCAAAAAAAAATTGGCCATTGACAACCTCTCTACAGTATATACAAAAGAAGAAGCCAACCACTGATCTATTTGTGTTGGTTTCATGGGAATACAAAATAAGCTGGCCACTATTGAGATCTGTATAGTAGACAAAAGAAGCTGGCCACTGATGACACCTTGACTGGGTGTATATATAAAAGAAGCTGGTCACCAATCTCTCTATTTAAGATGATGGCATGGGAATACAAAAGAAGAAGCTGGCCACTGATGGTATTTAGCTATAGTATATAAAAAAGAAGCTAGCCACTGATGTCTCTATTTAAGATGGTGGCATGGGAATACAAAAGAAGCAACTGATGTCCTCTTGACAGTATATACAAAAGAAGCTGGCCACTGGTGTCTCTATTATTATTATTATTATTATTATTATTATTAAGGTGGTGGCATGAGAATACAAAAGAAAGCTGGCCACTATTGACATCTGTACAGTGTATACAAAAGAAGCTGGCCACTGATGACCTCTTGACAGTATGTATAAAAGAAGCTGGCCACTGATTTCTCAATTTAAGATGGTGGCATGGGAATACAATCAGTGGCCTTCTTTCTTCTTCTAAAAAAAAAAATCTAGCCACTGTCTCAATTTTAGATGGTGGCATGGGATGAGAGGCACAAGAAAAGGGGTGCATTAACATGTGGGCATTCAGAACAGGAAGGCAAGAATTTCTTTATTTTGCACTTGTATATACAATAGTACTGGCAGATTAATATGGTAAGAAAGGGGTGGGGAGGTCCGCTTTAAAAAATAAAATAAAAAAATAAAAAGTTTGGTCATGGCGTACTAGAGTGCCATGCTCACTCCTATTTTGGACATTAAATGATTGTTTTCCAATCCTAACTTTTAAAAACAAGCGAATCCCTTATTATTCTAAATCTGGGGCTTTTATCCAGTCAACAAGCTCCACAATTGAGGCCTAAGCCCCTCATTTAGTTCCTAGTCTGTGGTTAAGACTCAGTAGGAGTCACTGCCTGCACTCTCACACAATGTAATTCTGCAGATCAGGAGCAGAGCCTGATGTATAGAATGTACTTGGATAATGGGGCTTGTGAGAGAGGCAGCTCCCGACACTGCATTGTTATGCTAATAGGCTCTCTGCAACACTCATTGTGCGGGCTGAGTGTTTTATTAACACCATAATATTGTTATTAATACATGCAGAGAGCGGCCATGGAGAGGCTCGGATCCCTTAGGCATCAGATCAGTATTCCAGCTGTGCCAGCCACTAAAGAAAGAAATACTAAAGAAATAGTATCTCCCGTATCTTCCTCTTTAACTTGGGGCACACTAGACAGCCGGGCCCACAGTGCAGGGGCAAACAAAGGATGTACCCAGGAGCCTCCTTCCTTGTTAAAGGCTTAAGCTAACTAGCCTCATTAGAAAGTGGTCGTTTATTAATTGTTTGTCGTTTTATTAATTGTTTGTTGGTTTTCTAATGGATAATGGGGAAAATTCAATGACCGTTTCCGACAGCAGTGATGAGAAAAGTTTGAAGACAAATGGAAAATTTTTCCTTTCTGTTACCCAAATAAACAAAATTCCAACCGAGGGCACGTTCACATTAGAATTTGCTCTCTGTGATCAACGTTCAGAGTGATCAACATTCAGATCGCTCTTCAGAGAGCGCTTGCTAGGCAGTGAAGCGGCGTTGTATCGCCTCCTCGCCGCCTGCTTTAACCCCTTGTTCCCCACACTAGTGTGCCACAACTACTTGCATTGCAGAGCCCCACTTGAATGGGTTGTGTTTGGATGCTATGCCTGCCAAAACTGATGAGGGGTATTATTTCTGCCTTGGCCATGCCCCGGCTGCTTCCTCTGCAGCTAAAGGAGGTTGGCGATTAAAACCTTTTTTAATAAACCCTCAACTGCTAGTGTCATCGATCCCTGAATGTGAATTCTGTCTGGGGAAAACTCATTTCAGTGTGTGTGTGTGTGTGTGTGTGTGTGTGTGTGTGTGTAAACGTGTGTTTGTTTTTTTTTTATCTGGAAGCAGAACTTTCAGTCAAACATTTTTTTTGTTTTTTTTATTTGGTAGGGTCCAAGGCATAAACCTTACATTAAAATTCAAACCATGGCATGGTAATAGAGCAAACACTTTATGGGCTTCCTCACAAAATATGTCACGTCACTGATGGTTTGATGGCTTGCTCCACTGATTTTTAAGATCTTCTGTGCAAACATTAAAATTAAATTCTACCTCCTGTATGGCTAGCCTTACAAGTGCGAAATGGCTTGCGAAAGGACAAAATATTCCCCTTTTATGGGTAAGCCAGCACTGGTGTGGGCATACTGTTAAACCACTAACTACTGGATAACATTGTATGGGTAATCTTTGGACAAGGTTTTCCCATAGCATCTTGACAATGTTTGCATGTTTAATATATTGTATAGTAATGTTTTATGCTGTATGGACCATCATATCCTCATGGTTGTACATTCCCTGGGATGGAGAGGCAGGTTGCTGAGGTCACAATCTTTAACTCGTCCAATCGCAGAACGCTTTGCAGCCATTGGGAGAACTCCTATGTTCACAAAGCTGTTCAGCGTGGAACAGAGAAGCTAGTGGGGATCAATTTAGTATCTACGCCTTCTACAGTGATTTCCATCTCCTACAGGGATCCCACAGGTATGGTATTTCAAAGCTGGAGCAATGTAACTGTGCAGCAATTTCCAAGATCAACTTCAGCTTTAAGGCCTAGTACATACAGGCAGGTAATTTTTTTTTTTTTTTTTCACTCAACCCATCAGGCTTAACAAAAAAAAGGCAGGAAAGGCTAGGAGGGGTAATCCGCTTTTAAAGGAACTTTGGCACTGAGGTGGTGGGGGCGGTAGCGGTAGAGCGCTGCTAGCTGTAGCAGCGCTTTACCGCTGTTTAAGTGGCATGCTTTTAACCCCCCAAAGGGGTTAAAAAGGGGTTCAAAGCACCGCTGCCGAAGCACATTTGTAATAGACTCTTAGGTCATTACTTTATTTTATCAGAGGGTGAATTGATATTAACAGATCCTGTTAATGAAGATTATTGAATAGCATAGGGAGAGAACAGCTGTATTGTAGATTGATGCCTTCAGTGCCAGATAAAGGTCAGTGGGATTTGTAACCAGCATGAGGAAATGTGCCCATCTATACTACAGCTATAATCTCTAAGGTAGGGGTAGGCAACCTTGCAGAGGTGAAGGCATACCTGCCTTTCTGTACTCCCTACAGAAGGGGTAGGCTACCCTTTGGAGGGGTGAAGACCTACCTGCCCATATGTTGCAGCTGCACTCCCTATAGCAGTGATGGCAAACCTTGTTACCCCAGATGTTTTGGAACTACATTTCCCATGATGCTCATGCACTCTGCAGTGTCGTAGAGCATCATTGGAAATGTAGTTCCAAAACATCTGGGGTGCCAATCATTGCCCTATAGCATGGGTAGGCTACCTTTTTGGAGGGGAGAAGACCTACCATCATTGTCCGTACTGCAACTATACTCCCTACTGAGTTCAAAGATGCATATCGGAGGTATAAGCGTGGTCTACAGAGTACTGCAGAGGATACTCTTTCATTATAAATGTTTTTGCTTGTGGATTCAGCTCTTAACAGTATATGCTGCAGGTTTGTATCCATTGACTTGCATTTGCTTTTATATACGTAGGTTTTATTCAATGGGCAGTTTTTCACAGCAGTCATTGCTATGACAGTTGGGGACTCAGGCAGGGTACTGTCTACTTCATGCAAATTGTATAATCGTAAAAAAAAAAAAAAACCTCCACTGCTTAGAGTCTAAACCTGTCATACACACGTCAATCAACATGATATATGACCTTGCATACTAAAGCAAATCCCAGATTTCTCTGTTTACTATGGAGGACAATAAAAAGCAATTGGTCAATTACTGCAGATGGATTTATGAGCTCATTAGTCTTTGTCCTAACTGTACCCATGAATGGTGTATTTCATTGTCGTGTTTACGTGGTATATGCGGACTCTCATTCAAGGTTTGTGGTTGCGGTTTTAATTGTACTCTTATTATTCTGGCCAATCCTAAAACATCCAGTTAGTACTCTAGTAAACATCTGGATCTTCCACATGGTACCACATGAGATCGTATGTAGCCAAAGAAACAATCTGGCTTTAGGGCAGTTAGCTGGATGTGCTGGTGCCTAGTTATCTCTGTTGTTGTGTTAGTGGAATATTGGCATAGGAATCTGAGTTTGTTTTAATTTAAAAATACAAATGCAAAATTTGTATTCATTTCTTTTTAAAACCTTTTGACTGTTTTCATTCTTGTACTGGTGGATTCGTCCACAGGCTTTTGTTCTCTTCATTCCTTTTTAGTTAGCAGTATTCTTGGTTGCTTCTTATTGTTAGACATTCCAGGAATTCAGAAGGCTTAAGAGTCTGTCCTGGAATTATAAACCATCTGCTTCCAAGTTTCTGAAAGCATTTTTGGAAGAAACAGATGTGGTGGTTTCTTTTTTTTTTTTTTTTTGCTCCGCTCTTATTGAAATGGCTATCTTCAGCCTTAAACCATGATATCCAACCTGGTAGAGACGAGGAACGTCCATTAGTGTATTACATGGGCTCTTCCATGGAGTCCTGGTCATCCAATATTTACTGTATATATTGTTGGTACATGTATGTACTGTTGCACAATATACTTGTTATACAAAATTTTATTTTATTTTTTTTATATTGACTGGATGTGAAATATATGTTTGAAAGGAAGAATTGGCTATCTGTAATACAAATTGAAGTGTCCATAGATGCTGTCCCGATACTACAAATGTATGCATTTTCAGACGAATAGATATATAGATATATAGATATATAGATATATATATATATATATATATATATATATATATATATATGTATATATATATATATATATATATATATATATATATATATATATATATATATATATATATATATATATATATATATATATATAGAACTATAGAGACTTGTATGTCTAAATCCGTTTGAACATAATGGTGCTTATCAAAACAAGAGACAGTGGTAAAACAATAATGGGCAGGACTGTGTCTCCAGTGGTCCAACCCAGGAGGTCAACAAAAAAAAATTGGAAGTGGCAATATACCTTCCTGTTCCCCACCTGTAATAAATAGAACATATACTCCCACATGTTTATAACACCGCTTACATAGCAGGATTCAATATAAAGTGAGGAAAGACGTTGCAGATGGTCTTGTACAAAGGGCTTTAAGAATAACATTTTGTTTATTGATTCAAAGCTTTGTGTTGACTAGGAGGGGTCTTCAAACATTCTAAATCAAAGGCCAGTTTACTGTCCTTCAAACTTTGGGGAGGCCGGACTGTGGCCAGTGGAAGTAGAAAATGTCCTGGTGTCAGTGGGAGTAAACCTTGCCCCATGGGGGGTGGGGGGGGGCGGAGTGCTCCATCATTGGTGTCAGCGGGAGGAATAGTGCCCCATTGTTGGTGTCGGAGGAATAGAGTGGCAGGAACTACCCCACTGTTGCTGAGTGGGGGGAGTAATGCCCCAAGGGCTGGAGAAATGCAAGAAGCAAAGGGCAGCACCCGGCCGCTGGTTGGAGACTGCTGGTGAAGACCATTGCACTGGGTAAATCTGCGTTATGCCACAGTTTAGCGATAGTTTGGCTAACAGATGCTGACACCAAAGATGTATAGGTTCTTTTGTGAATGGGATTAAACATGTCAAATATATATATATATATATATATGTGTGTGTGTGTGTGTGTGTATGTGTATATATATATATATATATATATATATATATATATATATGTATGTATATGTATGTGTATATATATATGTATATATATATATAATACCAAAATGGCTATCTTTATGTAGTGTATGCTAAAAGGCCAATGTATATCGGTATTGCCATCAAGGATAAGCTTTTCTCCTATCAACTGTGCAGTGCACCCTATACTAGTTTTGCATGTTGTCCTATTTAGCCCTGGTCCCCTCTCCCTGACCTTTTCCAGACCACAGGGCTTCTTCAAAGAGCGATGAGTGAGTGAAGAATAGTAATGCAAAACCACCAATTACATGTAATTTACCTTTTTGTTTGTACAGCTTTTCATTGATAATAGGTTGTTTAAGGCAAGGTTTTCATTCCCAGTTCATGTATTTATTTTAGTATTTTTTTTAACCCTTAATGGTGCTCTGAGGAATGCTTTAGAGGATGATCAAACTGTATGGGTCAGTCATTTCAGTTTATAAAAGCCTCAGGTTGGTAATTGAAATCTGAAGGGTTGATTGAGATGTTGCAGATTGTAAGCCATTGTTTCTCTTTTGCACTTTGACTTGCGGTGGATAGTTTTCTAATGGAAAAAAAGCTAGCTGTACCCTCTCTGTACTGGTATTGTGACTTCCTGATGGTGGCAGGCTGCCAGATCTAACTGTAGGCCCACTGTGAACCCTCTAACATGCACGATAGGATGTTAGCAAGGGCTTTCATCTGTTACTGTATTTGTAGATAAACTACTATTCAGGCCTTTTTTATATGCTGAAACAAGGACACCTGTTGGTGTTTATGAAGTATATGTAGGAAGGCTTGAGATGCCTATGTTGTGAAGAGGTTTATAGAATTGTTTGAAAGAGAAGAAATGAAGGTCACTTGACTTAAAAGGCAGAAGAACAACCTATTACATTTTTCTCTCTGTGAAATTAGGGTGATTGAAGCCGAAATTATGAGGGAACCAGTATAGGGGTACTTGCTTTAACATGGATGCAGCTTTATGCAGAGCAAAATCGCACCTCAGAGGGCTTTTCCCCAAAAAATTGCAATTCTTCGCTAAGAACAAGCGCTACTAATAAACATTTGAATTCTCATGTCTGTGAACTGTGCCTGTGCTGGAAAAGGCAGCAATCCATTTGGCTTGAACAAGCACTCGGAAAACAATAAGTGGAATTTGCATTATAGCACACATTGCGTGGAGTGCGGCAATACCCAATCTACATTGGGTATCTAATTTTGGCCATACAGGAGAAACTGTCCCCCGAGAATGAGGACAATTGCCCATTGTCTAAACCAGCCCTTTTCAGCACAGAGGAACCCTTGAAATAACAGTCTCAAGGAACCCCAGCTTAAAATGACTATTTCTACATCTCATGATGCATTAGTGCGATGGTCAAAAGGAAGAATGCTCCTAATACTTGTCATCATTGGGAAAAGTTACCCCCTTGCAGAAAGCTGAAAAGATCAATGGTGTCAGTGGGAACTTATCTGAGAGGCAGAAATTGCTCAGCACCCTGGTCTATAGCATTTGGACACGCCACTGTTACTCACGCAAATTGCCAGGTGAACTGGCAGTAGTGCATGCACCACTGTACTATAACATCTCAGTGGGAAGAGGGAACGATTGACCAAGTCACACAGACGGGGTTTGATTTACCAAAAGTGGGGAGTGCAAAATCTGGTGGAACTCTGTATAGAAACCAATGGGCTTCCAGGTTTAAATTTTTATTTTTTATTTTTTTGTCGAGGCTTACCGTTATTGAACAAGCTGAAGTGAGAAGCTGATTGGCTACCGTGCACAGCTTCACCAGATTTTACATACTCCAGTTTTAATCAATCAACCCCATAGTTTCTAGCAAGTTAGATTGTCTGTGACCAATCAGCGCTTTCTATGGTCAGAACCACTCCTCACTGCTTTCCTAGATGGCCCTCTACTCCCCAGAGTGCTGTATCATAGAAGGGATCTGGACATATATGACCACCCTAATGATGGCTCTCTTGATGGAGTATCATTAAAATGTTGCAGGGGTCCCTTGGATTAGAAGAAATGCTGTGAGAATATTAACGTTGCATATATAAAGCAAAGATGTCTAAATTGACTATTCCCAGATTAATTAAAAAATCAAATGATTTCTGGACCACTTGGCATATTTGATTTGCATGTCCTAATAATATCTGTTGGTTTTGATAGCATTTATTTATATTATTAGTATCATTCTCTTTTGTTTTTTTCTGTTCATAGCTGCAACAATTTTTTTTTTTTTTTTTTTTTTTTTTTAGCTGCATCATCATAGATTTTCACCAATAAGCTGTGTTGGCAACCATGAGCAGTTTTTGGGTTCCATTGGCTCTCTTTTGAATAGTCGAGCACCTTCAACAAAAAAAAAACCATATTCCGGATTCAGAAGATTCTGGGGCCTGCTGAGCAAGCTTTAACACGTGCCTGTGTGTTTTCTTAGTGTTGTGTTGCAGGCATGGTAGAGGCGACATGATGTCATGTTGATTTGTGGGGGGGGAGGGGGGCTCTATTTTATGCAGCCCCAGGGATCCTTCTTGCATATTTCTTGACTCTCCAATCTGCTGTAGTGGCTTTCTTCTCTGTCCCCATTGACCTGTCGTCCTGCTGGGGTAAAAATTAAAAAGAAAATTCTTTGATTTGAGCCCAGCCTCGGCCAGTGCACTGGGAGTGCAGATAGGGAGGAGCACTTTATTGTGGATCTACATCCTACGTGATGATTAGTAAATGGATGGCTGTGCATCTTGGGAGAAGACGTACAGAAGCAGCTGAATCACCAAATCGGATCAGAATATTTGATTCTCTTTCCACACAATGGCTTTGTTCGTATTGTATCATTATTTCAGCCTTTGTAAAGGCATATCAACTGTTGCCTTAAAGAAATATTGTCACTTTTGCAGTCAAATTTGAGAAAGGTCCCCAGGGCCCCCCCCGCCCCCCCCCCCCCCCCCCCCCCAGTGTCAAATGGGACTGTAGTACATTTTTTGTTGATCAGCAGGCCAAATGGTTGCAGGCACTGATCCATGTAACCTGACAGTGGAGGGGTCCCGCTGTCAGAATACAGTGGGGAATATTTCTCCATCCATCTCACTTTATTTTTCCATGAGCCAGTGGGCTGAACTGTCTGTGGCCAGCCTGAGATATCCCTCATTAACATGCAATGCATGAGGGCGATTTTTCTAAATTTATAACTTTTAAGTCTGGTACACACTAATAGTAGTTTTTCGTTCAACCCAGTTGGATGAATGAGGAAAAAACTGACCACTTTGGTCGGAAATGCTGTACTAACAGTCCAACGTTAGTACAGTGATCCCCTCCCCGCTGAGTTGTTTTCTGGTGGGGGGTGGGGCATCCCAGTCAGGACACACAGGTCAGCTCTCAGCCGGGCGGCTGCTGGTTTTCCGGCACGTTTGTTCAACAGAAGCCGATCAAACGGCTGATATCAGCCGATGACATTCGACCCGTGTGTACTAGGCATTAGGCTGGACAAATCTAGTTTCCAGCTGATAATGAAGAGGTGCAAGCACAGTACAGACAGGGTTATTTAGGGTAAACATTACTCCACAGCTCCCTCCTAAACATTACAAAGCAGGGAGAGCAAGGACTTGAAACAGGACTTTCACCCTCCGTCCATTTTTTTTTTTTTTTTAACCCAGCCCCCCCCCCCCCCATTTATCCTGGTGGTGGGTTCTACTAAGCTTAGATACTCACCCACCCAGCAGATCCATCGCTGTTCAGCTGAGATTCTCCGCCAGCAGCCCTCAGTCCTGTGCTGCCATGTTTTAATGGGACTTTATCGATAGGTGGCTGGCTGTTCTCGGTTCAGCCAGGATGACTCCTGATGACAAGACACTAGGCTCACCCCCCTCGTTTTCTCAATGAAAGGCTATGGCTCTTGGGATATGTGCGTATATCAGGAGGCAGTGCATGTCATTCGCCTAGCTAGGTGAATGATGTGCAAGTGGGGATGGGGCCCAATCATTTATGTAAAAAAACACAAAGGTAAAGGGGGGGGGGGGGGCAAACAAAATAAGTGCTTTCTATTTGGTAATACTCAAAGGGGTCTCAGACGAGTGGCTCTGAATTTTTATTGGAAGCCTATTTAGGATTAATAAATATTGACAATGAATGCAACTATTCTAGGCAAATAAGACTACTTTTTGCATTCGCTGCCTTTGTTGAGCTCCAAATCCTTTGAGCCAGACAATAATTACGGTACATTTGCCAATCTATTGCAGACACCCAAGTTTATAATCACTTCTGTAGATGTGCATGCCACCTGGCTCTTTGCTCCTGGGCTCTAACCATATTGTTTTTGACCGTACTTGGTGTGAGCTTATTCCTATCATCAAAAGGAAACCTGGTGTATTTCTAGTGAGCATATATTTTCTCTGATGTGGTTGGTTAAGGCAGCTTCAGGAGTTTCCCTTCCTGCAAGTTGCCCACCTTTTTGGATGCTGGCTACCTGCGCCTCTGTCTTTGGACAGCTTAGGGCCACCTGTAAAATCTTTTCATCATTTTGTTACCTTTTGTACCACCACCCCGTCCCTTTTTAGAATGTAAGCTCTACGAGCAGGGCCCTCCTGTACCTTTTTTGTATTGTACTGTACTTGTGTTGTCCCCCCCTATACATTGTAAAGTGCTGCGTAAACTGTTGGCGCTATATAAATCGTGTATAATAATAATTTGTAATAAGGTACAGATGACCGAAGTGTACTCGGGCACAGTGTGAGTACAGGAATGATTCTCTGGATCGGCACCCTATGAACGTGGTACAGTCATGCTTGGGCATGGTACAGTGAGAGCACGGGAAGTGTGCTTGGGGTTGGCACCATATAAGGTGCTACAGTCAAGCTTGGGAACGTTCTAGTGTGAGTGCGGGAATGTGCTCGGGATCAGCTCCATATGAAATGGTACAAGCATGCTTGGGAACATTGGTGTGAGCATGGGAAGTGTTTGGGATCGGCACCATATGTGGTGGTACAGTCATGCTTGAGCACATTACAGTGTGAGTGCAGGAAATGTGTTTAGGATCGGCTCCATATGAGGTGGTACAGTGTGGGCATGGTAAGTGTGCTCGAGATCGGCACCATATGAGGTGGTGTAGTAGTCATGCTTGGGCACATTAGTGTGAGCGTGGGAAGTGTGCTCTGGATCGGCACCATATGAGGTGGTACAGTGTGAGCATAGGAAGCGTGCTCGGGTTTGGCACCATATGAGGTGGTACAGTGTGAGCATGGGAAGCGTGCTCGGGTTTGGCACCATATGAGGTGGTACAGTCATGCTTGGGCACGTCAGTGTGCTTGATCGGCACCATATGAGGTGGTATAGTCATACGAGGTGGTACAGTGTGGGCATGGTAAGTGTGCTTGATCGGCACCATATGAGGTGGTATAGTCATGCTTGGGCACGTCAGTGTGAGCGCGGGAAGTGTGCTCAGGATCAGCTTCTTATGAGGCTGTACAGTCATGCTAGGGCATGGTACAGGGTGAGCATGAGAACTGTGCGCGGGATTGGCACCATATGAGGTGGTGTAGTCCTGCTTGGACGAGGTACAAGGCAATCATGACAAGTGTGAGCACACCCTTGGATATTCACCATAACAGCCAGTTAATATTTTAGGATTATTAAGCAACTTCTATTTTTTTTTTTTTTATGTCTTTTTATGAAAAGTTCCTTTTCAGAAAGTGTGGCTGATGCAGAGTTCTAAATGTCCCCAAGCAGGTTGTAATGTGCCATGTATATTCCTAGTAAAATCCTACAATAATAGAACTAATGTTCTGCTGAATATACCAGGGCTAAAAGCCTTTTCACCTTTTTCACAGCAGTACATTAGTCATTTTATATCATTTGTAGGGCTTTTTAGAAGCGCTTTTGCCTGAATGTCGCAGAAGTTCATTTATTTAGCTTGCCATCAGAGCGCACATGGCCTCCTCCATAACTGTATTACAGCCACATTAGGCATTAGTTTGCAAACCGTTGTCTTTTGTCTTGTATTCTTTTAATTACATTTGATCCACAGAAGAACAAGGCATCCTTCGCTGAATTCTAGCTTGAAGCTCTTGTCATGGCTTCCACTGTGAAGTGCTGTGTTTACAATGCCATCCGCTTCCTCTGTCATAGGTCTAACGGTTCCTGATGCATAGTGGGATTTTTTTTTTTATTTGCGAACCCTCTGTCTGAATTTTCATTACCCACTTAACAAACTCAAGGCCTGTCTAACCAAGGACGTCTCATACATTATGCTAATGATCAAGAGACATGTTAATGATATTTTAGGAGCCTAATTAGTAGAATATATAACTATATGCAATTTGGTAATGGGCTGTGAAGCAGTTGAGAGGGCGGCAGGAATCTGCTAGGAACAGAGTGTGGGGGATGGTGGAGTGAGAATGTGTTCTGGGTGTGTTCCAGGTCATCTTCGTATTTTAAGATCTCTGTCCAAGATGCACAGAAGAAGCGTTTTCTCTTTAAGGCCCTAGTTCACACCTATGCATTTTTTTTTTTTTTTTTTTTTTTTTTTTTTTTTTTAGTGCATTTTCAGTTTTGCAAAAACATACTACAGTCAATTTAACATGGTTTCCTATGGGTCATGTTCACATCTATGCATTTTTTTTTTCTTTTTTCTGTTTTTTGTGTCCATAGACTTCAGTAGTAGTTGTAAAAAGTAAAAAATACTATGCTTTCCAACATGGTGACGATACAGAACTGAAGAACTGTGTTCGTATGTACAAGTTGTAAGTAAAGAAAGCATCTGTACTGTCCTTACTGTCCAATCAGATTAAAGCTGTCATATTTTTTCGATATTATGTTTTTATTATACATTTTTTTTTTTTTTTTTTCTCAAATGTATATATTTTCATATCATGCCAATCTAAGGGCCCTATTGACAATGGGAGCAATTTTTGCTGTCTGCTCTCCACCACACCGTTGGTCTACACCACAATAATTTATTTTTGGGACCCATTCATAAAATGCAGGTTAAAATGTAGAACCTGTGGTTTGTTCGTTTGAGTATAGTCAGGTTACTGCTCAATAATTTTATTAGTACACTACTGGCTTTAGAGTCCCAAAGCCAGCATAGATCTATGTACATATGTACTGTATTTAAAGTGATCTGTAAAGTCTCCCGTTTTTTTTCTTTCCTATAAACATATTATACTTGCCTGCTCTGTTTGCAGTTTGATTTTGCACAGAGCAGCCCAGATCCTCCTCTTCTCGGGTCCCTCTTCTGTGCTCCTGACCCCCTCCCTCCTGTTCAGTGTCCCCACAGCAAGCAGCTTGCTAGGGGGGCACCTGGGCCGAGCTACAGCTCTGTCTCCATTCAGACACAGAGCCCTGGCCCCACCCCATCTCTCCCCTGATTGCTAGCTGACTTTGACAGCAGTGGTCACCAATGGCACCACTGCTGTGTCTCAGCCAATCTGAAGGGAGAATCTCGGACGGCTGATACACTCATGGACATCACGGATAGAGAGACCTCGGGTAAGTTTGAGGGTGGCTGAAGCACACAGAAGGTTTTTTATCTTAATGCATAGAATGCATTAAGATGAAAAACCTTCTGCCTTTACAACCACTTTAAAGCACATCACTGTGCTCTAAAGATATGCTGTGTTTTTGTTTTTATTGAGGTTTTTTTTTTTTTTAGTCACGAGCCCAAAACTTGTATTGTTTACTATCTCCATTTATGCTTAAAGTAATATTAAACCCTCAGTTTAAAGCACTTTCAGCAGCTGATTTAGTCGCTTAAGGAGTTGGAAGCTTCTTTATCATCTGATACATAACTGTGTTCCAATTTAAGCCTGTCCTGTGACTACAACCCCAGCTTTCCTCTTTCAGGGTGGCTCCTTTCTCTTGCAGCATCCTATGGAGCCACCCTCGCATGCCAAGTCTCAAGTAGTTTTTCCCTACTCTGTGCATCAATAGAAACACAGACTCATACCCTAGGATGGCAACTCATTCCCCTGCTACTCCTCTCCCTTTCTTCTCTAAGCTAACAGGCTGGCTCCACAATGCACTGTCCACTGTTATCTCTTGTGAAGACTGGAAGTTCATGGAAGCAGCACTGAGAGAGCAGGAGTTGGCAGCATTTAAAGTTGTAAACTGCTATAGTTGGGTTGTTTTACAAGCTCATGTTTGCTGTTGCAAAACTAGAACTCAGTAGCCAGTATCCCTGTTGTCAGAATGCACTGATTGAGTGTCAAAAAGCCAACAGGATGGTTGTAAAGAAACCGATCAGCCGAATTTCGATCCACGTATGGCCAAAGCAGAAAATTAACTTGAAGTCTTTTTAAACTCCTGACTGTTATTTTTACCTACAGGTAAGCTTATAATAGTTTACCAGTGAGTAAAAGTAATATCTCCTAAACACGCACCGTTCAGAAATGTATTCCAGTGAGCAGCAGCCAGTGATGTCACCGGCACATACACTCTGAAGGAACAGCATACCTGCATGTTACAGGAGTGACATCATTGCGGCTTGGCTGTTTGAATGGCCGCAGCCTGTGAACCTGGAAGGAAGAGCAGTTGAAGATGGAAGCCTCTGAAGCGGTGACAATGTGCCACTGGAGGGTTTTGTTTCAAAGTAAGTCTAACACATTATGGCTTTACCTTGCAGGGAGAAAGGTGTGTTTTTTTTTTTTTTTTTTTAACTACAGATTTGAGCCGGCCATAGATGGATTGCATTTTGGCCAGTTCAGCAGGTACCAGCTGAGATTCAATCTATCTACGGGCAGGCTGTTTGTACCCAAGATTGACTTGGGTACAACCAGCATGTCAGATTTTCAGCATGCAGTTATTGCCAGGCGCTATATCTGTTATCAATAATCCTTGTGTTCTCCCGGCAGGGGCGGCTCCCTGCATCCACCCCCTGGGAGAACACAAATGGCTCCAACAGTGTTGATGGGGAGGGGGAATTAAGCGATTTTTTTCTTTCTTGCAACCCATAGTTGAAGGAAAGAAAATTGCATCATCTATTGCCTGCCTTACTATTCAAATAAAATGCGTAAATGGATCTTCTCCTACTTAGGTTTGTTCCCAACTCGCACCGCTGACACAGCTCCTCCTTGTATCCTAGCTTGTGTAGAGGCATGTTTGGCATTGGGCGGATGTAGTCAACAAGTGAAAAGGCAGTGCTGGGAAATTTCCTATGCATGAATATTGTTTGAAGAACCCTTTGTAGCACTAGACATTCATTTTCTTCCTTCCCTCCCTGAGCTGCTTTTGCTTTCACCTTCATCATGCTTTTCTACTGCTCTGTTAAACCATCAGAAAATCCCCTGATACTTCTGGTGGGATGCTCTGCAGCACAGGATAAACTCGCTATCTGTCCGGTGGATCAGATCGGATGGCAGGCGGTCCGTTTCCATCTGACCGTCCCATATAGAAAACAGCGGGTTGTGTCCGCTCTGCATAGCCGAGCGTACCTGGGCCGGTCATCCACCTGCTCAGCGGGATCAGTGAAGAGATCCCCCCGCTAAACAGGCGGATCTGCTTGACAGGGCCCACCCTGTCTGAAGGGGCCCTAAAGTGACGTTGTCCATTAAAGTTGATCTTTACCACCGTCTATGAATGTTGTACTATTTACAAGATTTTAGGACTTGTATTTTGTGTATAATTTCTGTGCGCCTTTACAGAAATCCTGGCAATGTGACCACTCCAATTCCAAAAACTTTTCATTTAGAGATCATGGGGTTTATTTACTAACGACAAATCCACTTTGCACTACAAGTGCACTTGGAAGTGCAGTCTCTGTAGATCTGAGGGGGACATGCAAGGAAAATGGCATTTTAGCTTGCACATGAATGGATTATAAAATCAGCAGAGCTTCCCCTCTGATCTAAAGTGACTGCCCTTCCAAGTGCACTTGTAGGGATTTGCCTTTAGTAAATAAACCCCCATGTCTCACTGTGGTTCAGTCATGAGCCAAAGGTGGCTTTGTACTCAAACCGCATTCTGTACTAGTTGGAGCTTTGTGCTGGCAACTTGGCTCTGATGGAATGGGTCAAAGTAAGTGAAGTATATATTGAGCTGGGTAGATAAAAACGGAGCCTAGCTGTGTTCAATCAGCTGGCTCTAATTATTCTTTTAATTGGGTTGATTAAACCAAGGGGAGATGCATTTTTCCACACTGTGCCAGTTTGTGGCAGATAACTTTATTCAGTCAGTAAATGACATAAGAAAAAAAGTGTTTGTTTATCTCGCGTTCGCTTTGTCTCATTTTAGATTTTGATTAAAGAATAGATAACTTGGTGTATTTGCAAATTTAACTGGTTGGATTGATTTTCTAACACGACTGAAACAGGCTAAGACCTTTTACAGTGTTTTAACACTTTCTCTATTTTTTTTCCCAGCCTGTTATAGCACTTCTGTGTTAGTCTGTGTCCATGCACACATTTACAGGAGTACTAGAAGATGAGCGTTTACAGGCTGAAAAAATAAAAATAAAAAAATAACATTACCAGCATGTACAGGAGAAGAGCGTTGCTGTAGAAAAAACACTTGACGCTCATATAAATGCGTCTAAGCCCTGGATGCCCAATGGAATGCATAAATATGTTTGATGCGCCTAAAATGTCAATCTCGCCAGGAAATCTGTAGTTCCCTTTCCTATGACTGTTCCCTGACCTGCCCAATTTGCACCCAAAAATTCCTCATTGAGTTTACAATTGATTTGTACTAAGTGGAAACTTATGCTGTCTATACACTCAACGAAACATCGGCCGAAATTCAGTCATTTAGACCGTTCGTTTTTTCGACCAGGTAATGGCCACAAGATCGATTTAATCGTTGTCCTTTGTTTTTTCGGCTCCAAAACGTCCCAAGTTTGTAAATTTTCTGCCGAACAAACGATGAATTGAAAGGTTAATGTGTTTCCCGTCCAAACTGTGTGCACTAGGTATATGTAAAAAAACTAACAAAAAATCGATTCACTTATGTCTACTCAACGATTTATCGGTCATTACACAATGGCACTATCATTTTCTCTCACGGCCGAATGTTCGTTTTTCGAAGATGGGTTCGGCTGATTTTTCATATAGCGTATGGTCAGCATTAGTCATGCACTTTCCCCATCCCCGATGTGAGTTTGGCAATTGCTCGTATTTTTACAAGCTTTGTCAGCAAGTCAGGCCAATGGGTGAGCCCAGAGTATTTATTAAGTCCCCTGTCAAACAGGTGGACCGTTTTTTTAAGTGGACCCGATCGGACCATGTGTTGCTCTCCAAGGTGCGGCGGGTGTCAATGGACATGTGTCCATTGACACCCACCAACTTCCGATCTGATCCGCTAAAAACAGACTAATGGGGCATCTGTTCCTCATCCGTCTGGCGGATCGGATGATCCGTTTCCATCTGATCGCCCTTAAAGGAAAGCGGCTCTGTCTATGTCCACTTCACTTAAGCGGAGTGGACCCAGACCTGTCATCTGCCTGCTCAGCAGGAGTCAGCAGGTAGATTCCCCACTGAGCAGGTGGGTCTGCTGGCGGAGTCCTCCCGTCTGAAAGGGGTCGTGCAGCAGAAATAAATACAGAGCAATCGACAAAAGGGACATAACTTGGTCAGTAGCATGTGTCCCTTGTACTGATTCCTCAATGCACCCACCCCTGCTGCCATAATCTTTTGCCGGGTGGGATTAATATAACTAAAGTAATTCTTGCATGCTTTTATCAAGAAAGCCCCACCATTCAAAGAAGGATTTCAACTTAAAATTAGGCAACAGCGGCAAAAGCCACATCCTACTGACTGTAAGTTACCGTATGTCCCTTGTGCTAATTTTTCATTTTTATTTTTTTTTCTTTTCTTATTTTGGCTGAACTTGGGCTTCACGCATAAACCTTGCAGTACCTGCTGTCAAGTGAACCTGTTATTTAGCCCAGTGCAGGCAATTACCAGTGCAGTCTAAGCTTTGCTTTTTTGATTACATGTACAGTATGTGAAAACGTTGCTAGTGTAGGTAGCAGACACCATAACCTGGCATAACATTAAGTATGAAAGCTGTGGATTTAGAGTGAAATTTTACTCCCTTGCTTCATATCGTCTCCCCCAGGAGTAGGCCTGTGAAATTAAATGTTCCAGAGCACAAAAGGAAAGTTCTTTTGCTCTTTCGCTGGTAGAACTCATTTTCAACTTCAAAGGCAGGGAACATTCTTCAGCTTCAAACACTGGCAGAAATTGCATATTTATCAGAGTAGTATGCGGTGCACGGTTCCTCAGGAATGGGCTTCTGATTCCTTGTCTGCTACATATGGTATTTGCTTCTTGCATTCAAGCAGTTAAACCAGTAGTTGTAAACATTGGATAACTCTCTCTTGAACTGCAAATTTGAGCATGCCCGTGAGCTGGCAACAGGACAGACTGGGGCTCTTAACAGTTGTAGTTCCAGAAGGAGCAATTAGGACACTAAGGAACAATTCAGTCAATAAATATATTCCCACCAGTTTTCCTATAGATGCAAAGGCAGATTTATATGGAGGAAATGAATTGCTAGAGCAGTGGTCTCCAAACTGCAGCCCAGGGGCTGGATGTGGCCATTTGCTTACTTTTTCCTGGCCCTTCTGGCACTATTCCTTCCACTGACACCAACAGCAGGGCAATAATTCCTGCACTGACACCAACAATGGGATACTATACCTTCACTGACACAACTGGGGCACTATTCTTCCCAGTAGTGCCAAAGATGGAACATGGTTTACTCTCAACGATGCCAGGACATTTTCTACTCCCACTGGCCACAGTCCGCCCCCCCCCCCCCCTAAAGTCTGAACAATAATATCGCCCTTTACTTAGAACGTTTGGAGACCCCTGGGCTAGAGTAAGGCAAGACCATACTGTTACTTGATGCAGGTGTAAGGGAGGGTGTTGAGTCCTTGGGGGTTATTTACGAAAGGCAGTTCCACTTTGCACTACATGTGCAAAGTGCACTCTCTTGGAAGTGCTTTCGCTGTAAATCTGAGGGGGTAGATCTGAAATGAGGGGAAGCTCTGCTGATTTTATTATCCAATCATGTGCAAGCTAAAATGCTGTTTTTTATTTTCCTTGCGTTTTCCCCTCGGATCTACAGCGTCTGCTCTTCAGTGCAACTTCAAGTGCATTTTGCACTTGTAGTGCAAAGTGCATTTGCCTTTAGTAAATAAACCCCCTTGTTCTTTATTCCTTTCCGGCCATGATGTCAAATGGTAATTTTCTCTTGCAATGCAAAGGTTTAGGAAACCCCAACTTTTCTTGGCAGAGGATGTGTCTAGTTGGGGAGTTGCAAGCGATTGATGGGAGGGAATAATGTTTGTAATTACCCCACCTATTTTAAAAGTCTACGTGCATCCAAAATAAAAAATGAAACCTTAAATCTTAGAAACCTTCGATCAGTGGACAGATTCCCTGCCGAGCACGTGGACTCCCACCCTGCATGGAAGGAGCCTGAGTCTTTTAGTTGAAATCCTCCTCGGCCCATGCATTTATCCATTCCCCATCCATCTGACGGATCAGATGGCAGTTGGGTGAAAACAGACAGGCGGTCCGTTTTACATCTGACTGCCCATAGAGTAGAGCGGGCTTTGTCTGCTCTGCATAAGTGGGGTGGACATGGACCAGCCATCTGCCTGCTTAGCGGGGATCAGTGGACAGATTCCCTGCTGAGCATGTGGACTCCACCAGATTTCTAAAGACATACACAAATTGGGTTCAATTAAGCAATAGATATTTTATCCTACTAGCATGTTTTTGTTGCAGACGGAAATTGGAACAGAGGAATCCCTCATGCCCAGGGCGAACATAAAATACATGCAAAATGGTGTCCCTGATGGTCAACAAACCAAAAGGGCTGTGATGGGAGAGTACAAAATATTTTGCTGTCCTGCTGTCCTGGTGTAAGCCAGTGTTTCTCAACCTTTTTCCAGTCAAGGCGCCCTTTAAAATTATGCACAATTTACGGCCACCCCTAATAATTTTACATATTGCACACATCCACATCCACACATGTAGGACACCCAACATTAGAGCTGTTTATTTCTTGCAAAGCAAATACATTTTTGCACACTGGTACTGACTAATATTCCAGCATTTGCTGACTCATTTTCTCTCCACCGTGCTACTAACGCAACCCCAGCGCAACCAGGATGCTGTCCAGGTGTCATCCTTAACTAATGGCATCAGCAGTTGTTGGGATGCTGGTAGCTGGCCCACAAGATGTCAAAGGATGGAATGTTGCACATTGAAAACCTAATGGCTTTGTGTAACAGTCAGGCTGGATCTACCCACTGGCCTGTACACAATTTTTGGGTAAATTTTCAGACATTTTGTCAATGCACCCCTGAAGAACCCAGAAGGCACTCTGAAGAAGGCTGGTGTAAGCTATGTAATATCCTTAGAGCTTGATCACCCCAGTCTGCGCGCTAAAACGCGTGCATATTGGTATACGTTGTTTAGGGATGGTGAGATGCATCGTTAAAACGCAGTGCACTGTTTGTTTTTTTGTTTTTTTGTTAAAGTGTCAAAAAAAAATGTAGCTCTATACATTGAAACATGCTGTGTTAAGACTCGTACATGCTGCATTTTCAAGCAACGCACTCCATTGAGTCTGTATTGTATGAACAGGGCACATACAAAACCACTATTTTCAATGTGCCCTTGTGTTGATCCTGCAGACCAATGTAGCTTGATGGACATGGTGTGAATGATCCCTTATTTATACAGCACTTCAGGAGAAGTTGCTTTTGTAAATTGCACTATTCTAGAATTTTGAACATTAGATTTATGTATTTTTTGCATGCCTTTCATTTAAACCCAATATGTTGTTTCTGTAGGTGTGGTACCATCTACATACATTGACTCATGGATGGTGTATGGTCTTCTAGTGATGCCGGGTACCACAGTCTTACATCACTCCTGTAACATTAAATCCCGAATGGCCATTTCTGAAATCCGCTGGTTATTTTTTCATTCTGTTTTTTTTTTTTTTTTTCCTGTTGCTGTTTCTCTATATTGTCTCATGAATTCTCTTTTCAGTATTTGCTCCTCTTTTCTTTCTTTCTCCCCTCTCTCGTCGTTCCCTCCTTTGTCGTTGTATGTCCCCCACTACCCCCTCCCGTTGTTCAGTATCAGCGGCTCTTCTCCCTGTAGGCCTTTTATCTGCTGCTTCTTTTTATTCCTTGTAAAGGAAATGTTAATTTCTTAATCACTGCGTCCCCCCTTTGCTCATGGTTGCTATGCCAACACCCCGGGAGTGGATTTTGCTAATTCATGGGAGCTTTGTGTTGAGTCCTGAGCCCTCCTGCTGTTTCCATTTGAATATCCCCGTGGTCTGGATGCGGGAGGTGGGGTGGGGGTGGGGGGGGGCAGCAGCGCAAGAGCGAATCTATAACAGTCTCCCCGCGACTTAGTAAAAATGACACAAATTAATATACAGTATTTAAACCAGAGCGAGATTAATGGATCCCTTCACTGCATCTTAGCTTAACTGTCACTCGCTGGGTGTTTGAGCCCCTGGGTCTGAGATGACTGGGAATCCCGACACACAAGCAACAACAGCAAAAAATAGCCAGGCACATATAAAAACATGAAATGTGAGATTTCCCATTACTTGGGGTGATCATATTGTATTGATCATGTTAAACCGGGCATAATAGGTATATTCGGAGAACCCTGATTCCTAGTAAGTTGAAATTTTACTTGGAATGTACCTGTATATAGTGAATTATTGCACTAATGCATATGCTTGATTACATTTATGTATGTTTTATCATTTATACACCTGATATATAAACCAATAAAATTAAAAATGAAGACACCGCCTGTTGTGGCTAGTCAGATCCAATGTTTCCATTTTTTTTTTGCGTGGACAAAAATGACGTATTTTTGAGAGGTGTCGCAAGATCTGCCGATGCTCATTCACACCGCCGAAGTGATGGGACCCGTTATGACTTTTTGCCAGCCTTTTTTAAAGCTAGACATTCAACATAAGGGGCAGTTTTCTTAAAAATAAATTGAACCCTTTCTAAACCATCTGAGCTAATATAACCTATTTTTTTGCTTTTGGATTTTCCCCATCACAACTTTATTTTCATATAATAACAATTTTACATACAGTATAAGCCTATACATGAAAAACCACAGAGAAAAGTTGACAAGAATAAAAAAAGTCTGGACAAATCCTGGAAGCCAGGTAGCCAATCCTTTTTTTAACGTGTCACTAAACCCACATCATAAAAAACTATTAGTAAATGGTGTATTACATGCTGTTCATACTCGGTCACTATGAGGTTAGTTATCTATATTCTGCAAAAAATCTGGTTGATCTTGCTGTACTCTATCTCCCCCTTCTGTCCATGTCCCTTATGCAGCAAGGGATTTTGCAGAGCGGTGTTGGCAGCTCTACACATGCTCAGTTTTCAGTGAGTTTCTATGCTTAGCATTTCCTCCTTATCACATCTGAGCAGCCCATGTGACTATATAGTCAATGTGGGCTTGTACACAGTGGAAAATGATGGCACACTCCCTCTGCTCTATGCCCACTAACCAGCTAAACACAACAGGGGTAGGATATTTATTACATATAGATTGATGGAGGCTTCACCTCCCTTCTATTTCAAGACAACAGAAATCTGCCCACACCATATTGGCAAAAAATAAGATTTGATTTCAAATATATATTTGTAAAACCGTTTTATTGATATTATTTATTGTTACTCTGTATTCCAAATGTTTTTTTGTTAACATGTGACCAGTAGCAGAGGACTAGAAACTCCTCCTGTTTTTGTTTGTCAGGCTGGGAAAGAGCTGGGTCATGTGACAGCTGTATATAGATTAGGAAAAGTTTTTTTTTTTTTTTTTTTTTTTTAAAATAGTTCATGGGGCAGTAAAAAAATAAAATAAAAATAAATCTGCTGACCCTCTGGAATGGACAGACTGGTTCCTGAACTCCCATATAATTTGGCCACCTTTTGACATGACCCATCATAGTCCACCTATTCTAGTACAGTGATCTCAGCAAGGATCAATGGTATGCAGCAGCCCCTAACAACTAATCCTGTATCACTGTTAGGCTTCATCTACACTTTAACTACTTTGACCCGCCGGCTGCTGGAAAACGCAAAGATTTTTGCGGACAGCAGTCAAATCGTTCCTATCCTGAATGCAATCCTTCCTCGTTCAGAAGAGGGAAGTTAGGAGAGGTTGAACCTCTGACCTCAGCAGCTCCTAAACGAGCCTAAAAGCCTACATGGACACATAGGCTTTTATGGAGAGGAGTTTAGGAGCTATGGCAAAAAAATGCCAGAAGCCTCTAAACTTGAGTATAGGAGCTGCTAGTGTACATAGAGGCTTATTCATCTTGTGTGGCTTAATGTTGGAAGCTTAAAGTGGTTGTAAACCCTTACAGACCACTTTGACCTACAGGTAAGCCTAGATTAAGGCTTACCTGTAGGTCCAAGAAATGTCTCCTACACGGTTTAGGAGATATTTGCAAAAAGACAGACACCGGCGCACTGAGCGCGCCGATGCTAACGGTGATAAGCCGGTAGTGTCGGCTCCCGTGCGAATCACAGCGCCTTAGCTGCGATACCCTGAAAGAAGATGGAAGCTTCATGGGACAGGGGACAGCGGTGACATTACTGGCTCCTGTGTCAGGTAAGTGACACATAATGGGCTACTATGTGATGCATAGTTGCCCATTATGCTTTACCTTTGCAGGGAAACAAAGAGGAAGTAAACCAGGGTTTACTTCCTCTTTAAATCTGGTTGGCTGTTACGGTGACTGTGCGTAATTACTCTTTGCAAACCTATTAGTGTTATTACTCTACTGGTGCTGGTGATATGTCATTGCCTAGTGAATTTAATTTTTTTTAAATACTTTGATAGCTTTTTATTCACCAACTTGCTTGAACAGATGTGATGGCATCATTTAGCAAGCATTTGCATAACAAATTTTCATTGTTGCAGTGCGATGGTAGGACTGCATGTGTGACTTTGTTGTGGCTACGGCTCCGACATACGCCGTCTTCAGTTTTTAGATGAGCTGTGTTTTGGAATGAGATGCAGATTTAAGCTGGTGTGTTTGGGTGTAACTTCTTGAAGCTTCTTCTTCCAGCTCGTACGTGACAAATGTTCATATGAAATTCCACATAGTCGCAAGTCCCATCTTTACATGCTAAATAGGTGTTTGTGAAGACTTTTATATAATGGGGTGTTCAGTGTGTGGGTATGCAGCAAGTGTTGATTTGTACAAATGTAGGCGGTGGAGGTGCAGAAGATCTGCAAGAGGTAAACTCTTCTTTCATGTGGTATTAGTTGCCACCCATACACCATATTAGTTTGATTGCCAATTAGAAGCATGCATGTTAAATAGTCAATTTAATTACCACTTTGATGTCCAGTGTGGATGGCCATCCTGGTGGTCCTGGGTAGGATACGAGGGGTGGGGGGCTGTGCTGATAAACAATCGGCTCTCCTCTACTCACGTCTGTCAGACGCGAATGAGGAAAAGCCTATCAATGGCTCTTCCTGTTTTCATCATGATCAGCTGTGATTGGACACGGCTGATCACGTGGTAAAGAGATTGGTGTAGCGGTGTGTCACACTGACACACCGCACCACCGATCGCATCGATGCGCGCCCCCACGGGCGCTGCGGCTGTTATTCTGCCAATACGTCATGACGCCCATTCAGGATAATTGAACCACTGCCCGGCCGTCATTCTGCTATAGGCCGGGCGGGAAGTGGTTAATGACATCTCTAGCTTTCTTTGGGGGTTTTATTCTCCAAGGAATATGAGTATTTTTGGCATCGCGCTGGGAGGCTTTTGGGCGATGAGGTTCCCTCTGATGGAGTAAATTAAGAGTATTATGGGAGTGTTTTTTTTTTTTTTCCTCTTCCTTTACGGCTTGTTGATCGTTTGTAGTTGCTCCTTTCCTGTATGTAACTATTGGTGTGGATCCTGAGGAAGCTGACTGTGAAACGCGCTGATTACACATGCTGATCTAATACTGTAACATATATATATTTTTTTATGCTACTTGTATTTTCCCCTTATTTGACTGACACACACACACACACACACACACACACACACACACACACACACACACACACCTCCCTAAAAGGGACACAGACAGCAATAAAATCTGACAGGTGTTCTGGTCCTTCTCCATTCTATGAACAACTAAAAAAAAAAGTTTTTTGTCTTTAAGATGTATTTTAAAGTGTCATTAAAGGCAAAAAATTCTTAGGTGTGGTTAGATCGGAGAGGGATTCGAACCCCTGTCAGATTTTATTGTGGTCCGTCTTCCCTTAGGGAGATTGAGCCTCTGTTTGTCCTGTTTACCTTCATAATCGAAAGTGAAAGGAAACCCCACATTTTGGATTGACATCAAAACCGTAATGGAGGGAAATCTTACAGTGAGGACACTTTGCTATGGAACAAGAAGTGAAGAGAAATCTCCCCAATGGAACATGGCAAAAAACTGGCAGGCCCTAAAGGAGCTGGAAGCTATTCCCAACTGATGATAGTCGTATTTGATATTGATCACCTGACAACGTGTTGCGTAAACACTGTTTTGTCATAAAAACTTGCCTACATCTGCTCCTTTCTATGAAGGGGAATAGAGAGGCCCAAGCACTTTCTATCTGCTCATTTAATGCCTTCCAACCAAAATCGTTCACAAAAGCACAAAATACCCCTTGGCATGTGTAATAAAGCATACAGTACCCCTTGCCTTGGTGTGCCAAGGTGTTCATTTGAACCCATAATCCTAAGATCCATTCTCATTCAAATACATTTTTAACCCTCTTGCTGTATCAAAGTGACTGATCGTGGGTAAACATTACCTTTTTATTGAAGTGATTTTGGAATCGCACCAAAGGTGGAAATGTTGAGGCTGCATACCCACATGGAGACCATGTACCAATATTTTATGTTGGCTACTGGTGCTTGATGATGCTGGTTTATGTTGTCACTTAATGATAGGTTCACTTTAAATTGGACTCATGGTTGTATTCTGAATTTTGAAAGCCTATTGGGGCTCATTTACGCTTGCTTCGGCTTCAACACACATTAAAGCGCCTACCGCTGCAGCATACTTTTATGATGCGGTTGACGCTTCGGTGAAGCTCTTTTTGAAGCTTGGCAGATTGTGTGTGTGTGTGTGTGTGTGTGTGTGTCTTGATATCTCATCTCATGTGAATCCCTGCAAATTCTCCAAAACAAAGGGAGGCTAAAGCTGAATTAAAGCATCTCAAAAGCTGCAGGTGCTTCAAGCCAGCTTTGCCATAGAGTTCTATGGCGGCTTTGAAGACGCTTTGAAGCCCCACTAAAGCAGGATACGTTTTGAAGTGAAGCAAAAGCAAGGTGTAAACAGGACTTGAAGCTAACAATTTTATTTAGTGACAGGGGCTTTGACTGGCGTTCAGAGAGCTTTAAGGCCCCTTTCACACCGGGGCGTTTTTCATGCGGTACAGCGCTAAAAATAGCGCCTGTTCACCGTATGAAAAAATCCGGCCCCTTTAACTCCAGTGTGAAAGCCGGCGGGCTTTCACACTGGAGCGGTGCGCTAGCAGGATGACAAAAAGTCCTGCTAGCAGCATCTTTGGAGCGGTATAGGAGCGGTGTGTTCACCGCTCCTATACCGCTCCTTCCCGTTGATTAGAATGGGACGCCGCGGTGAAACCGCCGCAATACCGCCGCTACGGCGGCGCTCTGCGGGGGGTCCTTAACCCTTTTTCGGCCGCTCGCGGGGGGTAAAGCCACACCGCGAGCGGCCGAAAACAGCGGTTAAAACGACGCCAAAGCAGTGCTAAATATAGCGCTGCTTTACCGTCACCGCGGCTCCCCGCCCCAGTGTGAAAGGGGCCTAACACTGAGGCGCTTTTCAAGTGTTTTAGTGCTAAAAATAGCCTGTAAAGTGCCTCTCGTGACTCCCCAGTGTGAAAGCCCGAGCACTTTCACACTGGGGGGAAAAAAGTTCTGCAAGCAGCATCTTTGGGGCAGTGCAAGAGCGGTGTATAGAGCGCTCCCAAAACACCCTGCCCATTGAAATGAATTGGCAGCGCTGCTGTAGTGCCTGCAGAGCTCTTCGCCTGCACCGCAACAGGGGCACTATTAACCCTTTGGCCACTAACGGGGGGGGGTTAAAAGCACTCTGCTAGCGGCCGAAAAGCCTGCGTATAACAGCAGTAAAGTGCCTCTAAAACCAGCGGTGCTTTACCGCTATTACCCACAACACCCCAGTGTAAAAAAGGTCTAACAAAGCCTGTCTGAAGCCTTGTTTTGAAGTGTAAACTATACCTTAGTGTGTGTGTGTGTGTGTGTGTGTGTGTGTGTGTGTGTGTGTGTGTGTGTTCTTATTGCTGATTCAAATCTTGGCGTCCATAGTGACAAAAATAATTTTTCTACTATTACACTGATATTTTATATAGAAAAGAAGTGCGTGTACATTCTCAGATGACCAGCTTTTTTTTTTTTTTTTTTTTCTATGTATGCCTACTTGTATGTATTTTATTGTCTTTGCTGCTGCTTTATTCTAGAGCATCTGCTATTCTGCATGTTTCTGGACTTAAGTATGCTATTATGTATAGTATACTAGCAAATGAAGGAAAAAAGTGTGTGTGTGTGTGTGTGTGTGTGTGTGTGTGTGTGTGTATGTATATATATGTATATGTGTATGTATATATGTATATATATATATATATATATATATATATATATATATATATATATATATATATATATATATATATATATATATATATATATAAAAAATTTTTAGTATATGTGTGTAATATAATAATACATTTTACACATGCCACAAAATATAAAAATGTTTTAGCCGTGATTTCAAGATGTTCTTCCTTTTCCCTCCCCCCCATCTTGTGTGTCTTCCTATATGCTAGGGGGATGGGAGAAGACTCCTCATTAGACAGGACACATTTTCTGTTTTAATTTCCATCTATTATGCTTTCCTAATCCCCAGGAGACGGGAGTATGTCCTGCCTCTACATAACCCTCAGATTCTAAGCACTAATATATAGCAGAGTGTCTGCTGCTTGTTGTGTACAGCAGGACGCCAGCACAACACCGGCGCTCTCGGTGCACATAGGAGTCTGGGCACCCTGTTGGATTCCAGTATTGTACTGTGCTGGCGATGTGATCCCGTGTCATTCTTAGCTCTGCTTCTTTTCCGCCTAAGGCTGTAGGAATGTCTGTCAGTTATTCCCACAATTCTTTGCAGTCTGTCAGACAAGGATAGGCCTATGTCACCTGCTATGAGAGGAGTAAGTTGTGGCTTGCTATCTTGGTGGTATTAAAGGAGTTGTCTGTAATAATTTCAAATGCAGTGCTCATTGGATGTATTGTGCTTGCTCCTACTATCAAATGTCTGCCTAGATCATGAGTGTCTCATTTAGGAAAACCTGAACAAAGCAAAAACAACTCCTACCTGTGTTGCCTATAAAAACCAAATGAATTAAAGCTAAAATTGAGTCTGTTATATTTTGCCTTCTTGGTGTGGTTCACATTTTTGTCTTTGTGTTCACTGGAAAGCAGAGGGTGACCAGAGCTCTTGACATAATGCACAACGTACCCTCACATTATGGGACACTAGACTCCTAGAGTGTCGTCCTCCAATGTGAGGTCCATGTTCCCCCTTGTAGCTCTGTCACCACCATCTTCCCAGTATCTTATTCTGGGCCTAGAGTCTGCAGCTGTTGGTTGGCCATGGATGACTTTTAATGGGCTTACATGGTCCTGTCACCAGGCCAGCGTTTTACAGGTACTGGGATTGTACACTGTAGTGCACATGCTCCACAGTTGGTGTATACATTTTATAATAAAAAGAAAAAACTAAGTAAGAGGTTTTGTTTCAGGAGACCTACAAAGTCTCTAACATTTTTTCTATACTTTTAAGAAGAACTAAAAGTCAAAGTGTTAGTTCACCTTTACCAAAAACTGCATATGTAGATAAAAAACTGTACAGCTCTGACTAAAGTTAAATAATGGCCATGCTATAAGTGTAGGTCATTTACATACATCGCAAAGCCTGGAATACTCCCAGGATGTTGCTAAGTGAGGCCTAGTCAGTCATTACTGCTCACTTCCTTTATCACAGGAGTGAGCGCTCAAATGCTGAGCGCAGGGCTTCTGCATTAGGGCAGAGAAAGTATGTGAGGGTATTTGTATCAGACAAAGCTCACTCCTGCGATAGAGGTAGTGAGTAGTAAAGACTAGGCCTCACTTAGCAACATCCTGGGAGTATTCCAGTCAGGGTTTGGGAAATGTGTAAATGGTCTATACCAGTGGTCTCTAAACTGTGGCCCAGGGACTGGATGCTTGCCTTTTTCTTGCCTTTTTCTGGCTGTTGGGGAATTCTTATTCCCAATGATATGAGACGCTTTTCTGCCAACTGACATCAACAATGGGCAACCATTTTTTCCCACGGACACCAGCGATGGGGCATTATTCCTCCCAATGATGGGGCACTACTCTTCCCCCTAATACCTAATGTCCCAAAGTTTAGTGCTGCTGATGCCAGGAAAATGTCCGGTTGGCCACAGTCCGGCCCCCCCTTAAGTCTGAAGGACAATAAACTGGCCTTTTGTTTGGAGACCCCTGATTTACACCTAATAGCAAGGGCATTATTCAGCTTAATCTACAGACTCCCTTTACCTGCATAGGCAGTTTTTGTGTAAAAGTAATCTAACCCTTTAAACTTTCCATAACGTGACTAGACCTAAGAAGGTAACCTTTATGCTGTGCCTATTGGTGGGTGAGGCACTCGGCCTTGGTTTGAGCAAGTAGCAAGGCACAGAAGGGGTTGGGATGGACAATTCAACCACATGAGTTGACTGAAATTCGGATGAGAATTTTCGGGGTTCTCTGCCTGGTAGATGACCATTATTTTGTAGATACTGGATCTGCTGTACATGTCTGGTGACAGATTCCGATTTCAAGTTCACCCGATGTGGCTCTGAAAATAGGCAACCTCCTTTTATTAAAAGATGAGTTTTGAATGCTATTCCTTAATTAAGCACTGAATGATGATGCAGAGGAATACGTCTGAAGCCTTGGATTCAACGCTGTCGTGTTTTTTTGTTTGTTCTATCCTGTTGCATAACCAGGCATTTATATTCAAAACCTGTGTGATAAACAATTCTTAACACCCCCCTCCTCTCCAGACCTGTTGACTCCCCCCTTCTCTGTGGACTCCTTGCCCCCTCCCTTCACCCTGGCACAGCCTTGCTGCTCGTTAGAATGAAAGAATGCTCCATTTTAATTAATGATATGTAAATATCCTTGAATGGGCCACATTTGCATATTAAGAGAGATTTGCCGAATCTACGGAGTAATATATTTTAATTAAGGATTAATTAAAAATAATGTGGATTTCATTCTGCCTGGCAGGAGCATTTGGGCTGTGTTGCATGTGTGTGTCCCCCCTAATTCTCTCGCGGAGGAGTGGTAGAGCTGGTATGTGTCTATATGTACTCAATAAGTGGGGGCAAATCAAAGTGAAGTTGGTTATGATATGGGTGGGGGTGGTAAAGATGGCGTGATTGATGAGTTTTAGATTAGATGCAGGTACACAGGAAGCATGCAGTAGATCTGTTATGTGTTACTTGGGCTTTGAGCAGTTGAGAGAGAAGCAGCTTGACATGTAGATAATTGATGGCTATGCGGTATGGTTGTTGTTAAGAATATTGGGGGCATCACGAGTAATGCCATCAATGCAAAGTACTTCACTTGGAATGCAGGATTGTATGTAAATATTGTGTGCATTTCTTTTTTTTTTATTTTTTTTTTCGGGTTTTGCAGAGTAATGCCTAGCACACATGATGAGAAAATCGGACAAAAAAATACCACTTTTAAAGCAATTGTTCAATAATCTGATCGTTCGTACATAGCTTTCCAGAGCCAATCATGATAGTGCCCATTTCAAACATGAATTTTTTTTTCTCGTACCATAACAGAATAAACCATTTTCAGTACAGTAATTGTCCGGGAAAAAAAAAAAAATCGGGAGACCAAGACCCAAAACTTTTATATGTAGTCTGGAGATTTTACCCATAGACAGTAGTTAGAAGTGTGATATTGGTCAACAGTCAAAGGGCACAAGCATGGAGGTTTTGTCTTTTTGCCCTCCGTACACCCAGTACGGCTCTTATGTCTGGTGAATAGGATGAAAATATATAAAAGTTCAAGGTGAATGATGGCTTTTTCAACAGGAAAACACGCATTCTATATTAAAGCGGAGTTCCACCCTGAAAATGATTTTCACGTTTTCCCAGTCCTTTATTAATAACATTTGTAGTAAAAAAGATTTTTAAACTTACCAGAAGTGCCCTGTTGCTAGGTGGTGGCTCCTAATCTGCCACTTCCGGCTCTGTATCGCTGCGCATCACTTCCTTCCTCGCCTGTGCTCCCGGGAAATGTGAATTATCGTTCCCCAGGAGTCAGTGGGGCAGGACTGTGCGGAAAAAAAAAAATGTGTTATTTCGCGACAGGAAATGATGCGATTTAAGGCGGATCACAGCACCATTTGCTGGAACAGTGGGGCAGGACCTTCCTCCGTCACCGCCTGTTATGTCAACTTGCTAAACAATCGGTGCTACGGCCGCCAGAGCATTGCGCATGTGTGAGATTGAGAGGTGCTTGCTGGTTATCCAGGAACAGGTTACGGTTGGGCTTCATATGCCCACACTTATCATGGCAACGTCCAGAAGAAAATCGTCTAAATATGATTACTAGCCACTAGCAAATATACATATAAATTGTGTGTTATTACTGCAGTGTGAGGGGATTCCATGGCCGGAACTCTGCTCTAAGGTTCCTCCAAAAGGTTGCTAGGTGGGTTCATTGAGCAGTGATGGATTAAACTACCTGGTGCCAATGTTACTTGACAGAAACAACTGCACAGCATCAGTAGAGCCTTATGTTATGTCTGTTCGATAAGTTACCAGTAAGAGAAAGGCTTGACCATACATTATACAATTTTTTTGTACAATTTTTTTTTTTTTTTTTACCAAAGCTATATAATGAGGTCAAACAAACTTTCAATTCGTATGCAGACAGGCTCTTGTACTACATAGTTGAAGCTAATTCTAAAGGACATTGTATAAGAAAATTTATGACCAGCTTAAGGAATGGTTTTCCATCACTGACTGTCAACGTAAGGGACATCCTTTGCACTGCCTACCAATGTAAAGGGGCCTGTCTCCACAGACCTCCTATGTAATGGCGCACTGTGCTGACCACCACCGTAGGGATGTCTGTCTTCATTTTTCTTTTTTTTTTTTTGCCATTAATTACATTATTTTAATTTTGTAAATTTTGTTGGCTAGAGATTACAAAAATGATCCACCTTGGTTAGCACTCTGTCTCTGGGTATGCCACGTTCTTTATTCTTTTATTTTATCATTGGTACATGTAATGCTTACTGATCATGCTAATGAACCAAGCTGTACATCTGATCATTTTTAGGAGTCTTTAAGACCTGAGAATTATTTTAGGTGTTCTTTTGGGGTAAAAAGGTTGAGTACAAGGCTAAAAAGCTCTATTGAATACTATAGCGCACCAGACATCTGGATTTACAGCCGTTCTAGCTGATATCAGCAAGACAAAAGGAAACTGCAGTGTTGTTGGGGATTTAAATCTCTGCATTAGGTCACCTTTCTCTGTTTCTTTTTAGTGACCTTATCTAGCCCCCCTTTTTCTCCTCCATCCCTGTGCCCACCTTTTACCCCTTTCCTCATTCCTTCGCCTCATATGGTTTTTCTATTACCCCTGCTGCGGTACTCGCTGACTTGCCCCCTCTTGCTGGCAGGCTCATTAAATTAAGTGGCAATAAGATAATCACGGGGAGGTGATGCAAGGAGCAGTGCTTTGGAATGGTACGGTTTTGATTAGCTGTACGTAGAGGAATCTGTCTTATAAAATACAGGATGTTGACATTAAATATCACAGCTTTCTCCTTCTCCGTTTATTTATCTGATTTATGCAACATAAATCAGAGGCTTTGATTAATGACTTAGATCAGAGCGCCTGCTCCAGACCCTCTTTCTCTGTCTCTGGTTACACATCGTACCATGCAGATAATTCTCACCTAGCTGCATGTGTCACTTGTACCAAGGCAAAGGTTGCATATTTAATTCACTTGTGCAGGGGCAGAAACTCTAGTCCTATGGCCCTGACACACAATTTGACCTTCCACGCAGCAACACCACTCTTGTCTGGGCTGCCATGCTGGGAGGTGGAAGGTGGAAGGTATTGGTTATGAGCATCAGCTGGTTTTATTTGGGGATTGTATGTTTCCTTTTAGGTTTAGTTGCAGTTTTGTTTCCTTGACCCTTTGTAGGTGTTGCCATGCTGATATGTTACCATTTTTTTTTTCTTCTTGGTGAAATCTTTCAGCTATTAAGGAGGCATGCGTTCTAAATCTTGTAGCTTGATAAATCTATATTTAAAAAAATACATTATGCCTCCTAGCTACTTTTTCCACTTGCGGCATAATGACAAGTTCTCCCTTCACTGTTTGCTTTTCCTGCACTCCTCCATGTCTATGTTGCTCTGTTGGAGTTTGAGCCCACCCTGTGTAAGCCATGTCAGAAAGTTGTGGAATGTAAAAAGGGTCAGGTGAGTGTTTAGGCCCAAACATTGGCCACCCAAGTAGGAGTACTGCATCCTGGAAGGTGGCCTGCTTCCACTTATCTTGAGGTTCAGGAATTTGCTGAAGGCTCTTTTCAGAATCAAGGGGGGCACATGAAAGGCATCGACAGGTGCAGAGTTTTTCTTACAAGAAAATCGTCACTTTGTTCTGAACGGGCAAGGTGACAATTTCTCAAAGACCTATTAAGGTAGTCTCCTAATCAGTATTATTGTCTTTTAGTATGCTTTAGGCTGCTTATCATCCCTTAAAGCATTTGTTACCCCCCCCCCCCCCCCCCTAAAAGAAAATACTGTTTGTTTTTTTTTGTTTTTTATTTCTATTTTTTTAAGAATGTTGTACAGTGCTTGCATTTTTTCATTTGGCCTCTTCTATCACCTGAAATACTAGGATGATCCTGCCTGGTTCTGCCCTCCCCCTGTAAACTGACCATGGTTTATTATGGCTGCTGAGCCCTGACCCACTCCATGGTCAGTTTACGTGCCTCTTTCTTCCTCAGCTCTCCTGTCGTCCTCTCCCTCCCTCCCTGCCTGTCAGCTCGTGACAGTGCCAGCCCCATCCCCCTCCTGCTGCTGAAATAACAACATTTAAAGTGGAAGTAAACCCTCCTATCGTTTTCAGCCAAGGAAGCTGCCATCTTGGCCTCTGTTTAATCTTTAACTGCCATGAAGCTGCGCATGTGATCAGTTACGACACCAGCTATTGGATGGTTTGACAGTTAGGTTGAGAGTACAACCAATGTGACAGTTAGCATTTCCGGCATGCCAGGAATGTAACTGTTTTTTCAAACTGTTAAATCGATGGGTTTACTTCTGATTTAATGTTTCATATAATTTTGTGTGTTTCGTTATGTGCCCCAGTCTCTGTTTTATAAAATAAAAAATGCCGTCTATACCTGATTAATAGAGCGGTGCTCATGTGACCGACCACCTCTCTCTCCCGATCTTATGTCAGCGGGGGAATCCCCCCCCCCCCCCCCGCTCTAGCTGTTGGATTGAGAGGGGAGAGAGGCGGCCAATCACATGAGCACCCAGCGGCACTCTAAAATCGGGCATAGGCGGCATTTTCTTTATTAAACACAGACTGGGGCACATAGCATTATGAAACACACATGATTATATAAAGATGTCACAGTGGCTTATCTTTTAAAGCATTTGCAATTCATCTACCCTCTGGTACCCAAGGAAAGGGACATGGTTCATGAAGAGCTGTTGACTGTATGGCTCTGCCCTAACTTGCTTGTCAGTAAAGCCCATGTGGCACATGGCAAAGTGACTGTGATCAGCATTGGGGCCTTTCATTGTGATCTCTCAGTACCTCTCTATTCTCATAGCTCTTTTACCGTCATTCAAATAGTAACATTTTCTGAAATTATATGTACACCTTTAAGTAAACCTGTACTAGATACAATGACACATTGCAGGGTCCCAAATGCTCAAGTCTGGAAGGTGGCTGCTGGGGCACGAGTAAGGGGTTGTGGGAGGCTGGAGTAGTGTTGCATGCGCCCCATACCTGGAAAGAACAGTTTTTTTTTTTTTTTTTTCCTACATCCTTTGTATGGGATCAGGACCCAGGTTGTACTTTTGGTACCCCGCTAAGAAGCCTACTGTTTTAAACCATTATTTGATACAGATTTACAATAAACAATTATGCTATTTTTAATATAAATTTTTCTTGTATTGCCTTTTTTTTTTTTTTTTTTCAGTTTAATAAAAAAGCCAAGTAAGCATTAAGGACACACACACACACACACACACACACACACACACACACACACACACACACACACACACACACACACACACACACACACACACACACACACACACACACACACACACACACACACACACACACACACACACACCTTCTTCCTGGTATGTGCGGGTGCCTAGGCACTTCTGTTCTATAGTCTTACAGATGTATTCCTGCAGTGTGAGATTTAATACACTACTGTCTCAGGAGATCTTGAGTGCCCTTTGATGTCACTATGTTGCTGCTTCACTGATATCCTTGCTGGAGACTGACACGTGGAAGCAAAACCCTGCCAGTACCAAGATGGCCACTTCTATATAGGGACAGTCAGTAAAAGGGAAAGATCACCTGCAGGGGAGACACTGGTGTCCTTTGCTTTTTTAGGTACAACTTCTAGGATTAATTTTCTTTTTAATACACAATCAAAATTGAAGATACAGAAATATTTTTTGTGAACTTTCATAAGCAATTGCATACCAAAATATAAAGTTACTTCTGTTGCAGTCTATTCTTTTCTGTGCCTCCAGCTTGACATGGCACTTCACCCTGCTTATTATCTATTCTGTCACACTGCTGTGACATGCTACAATCTTCCGTTCAGGAAGCACAGATTCCTACCTGCCATTAATGTGGTACACAAGGAGATAAGAAGGCCCGGCTAGCAGAAGTGAAATGTTCCAAACACATCAGACCCACTGGCTTGAGTCTCCAAGGCTTGTATCTTGCTGGGAACAGATGTGTTTGCATTGCTGTTTTTAATATATTTCAGAAAATCACTGCTGCATAGCCAGTACACAGGCTGTAGTGTTGTTGTTGTCACTTTATGCCCATGGACCACAAACTGTACTATGGATGTATATTCACATCCCCACAATGCTGTCAACGTCTCTTTTGTCTTATGAACTCTGCAGTGTGTTTATAGCACAGCTCGCAAATCTCTTATTGGCACCAGCCTGAATCAGACATTCAGTAGTAGGGAGCAATCCTTGGTACCAGTGTATTGTTCCTACAATGGCATGTGCTAAATCTCTGCAGAAACCCTCTACAGTACTTGCCTTTTTGTGTTCCCTGCATTATTGTGTGTGTGTGTGTGTGTGTGTGTACATACATACATACATACATACATACATACAGGCCAGTTCTTTTAAAGATCAAATCGGAAAAAAGATCATATAGAGGGGCGCTTAGGAGCGTTTTGCGTGCCAAAGAACTCTCAAAAAGCAAACCAGAAGATTGTTTTTTTTTTTTTTTTTTTTTATTCTGCCTTTTTAAACGCTGAGCTTAAAATATTCTTCTTCTTCTTCTCTTCTTCTTCTCTTCTTCTCTTCTTCTTTCCTTCTTCTTCTTCTTCTTCTTCTTCTTCTTCTTCCTCTTCTTCTTCTTCCTCTTCCTCTTCCTCTTCTTCTTTTCCTCTTCCTCTTCTTCTTTTCCTCTTCCTCTTCCTCTTCTTCTTTTCCTCTTCCTCTTCTTCTTTTCCTCTTCCTCTTCCTTTTCCTCTTCTTCTTCCTTTTCCTCTTCTTCTTCTTCTTCTTCTTCTTCTTCTTCTTCCTTTTCCTTCTTCTTCTTCTTCTTTTCTTCTTCTTCTTCTTTTTCTTCTTCTTCTTCTCGTCGTCGTCGTCGTCGTCTTCTTCGTCGTCTTCTTCGTCTTCTTCTTCTTCTTCTTCTTCTTCTTCTTCTTCCCAGTCCGCATGGACCCTCAGTTATTGAGTTTAAATCCAGCACTGATCTCCATAATTTTAGTAGTGTAGTTGCATTGTGTGTGTGTGTGTGTGTTTGTTTTTTTTTTTTTTT